>CM053583.1:193485108-193503973 GCA_028627135.1 Pseudochirops cupreus
ATTCTTTCAAGTTCTATTTTGGCCTCTGGTTCTAGAATATCTGGGCAATTTTCCTTGAGAATTTCTTGAAAGATGCTTTCTAAGTTCTTGTTTTCATCATGGCTTTCTGGTAGTCCAATAATTTTTAAGTTGTCTCTCCTGGATCTGTTTTCCAGGTCAGTGGTTTTTTCAAGGAGATATTTCACATTGCCCTCTATTTTTTCATTTGTTTGGATCTGTCTGATATTATCCTGATTTCTCATGAAGTGATTTGCTTCCATTTGCTCCACTTTAATTTTGATGGAATTATTCTCTTCAGAGTGCTTTTGAGATTCTTTTTCCATCTGGCAAAGTCAACTTTTTAAGGCATTCTTCTCCCCATTGGCTTTTTGGGCCTCTTTTGTCATTTGAGTTAAACTATTTTTTTAGGGTGTTGATTTTTTCAGTCAGATTGCTAACTCTCTTTTCATGATTTTCTTGCAACATTCTTATTTCTCTTCCCAATTTTTCTTCCACTCCTCTTATTTGGTTTTCAAAGTCCTTCTTCAGCTGATCTCTAACTTTAAGGCAATCATCATGTTTATTGGAAGCTTTTGGTGGGGGAGCTCTGTCTGTGCTGTCCTGCAGCTCTCTGCCTTGATCCTTCTTTTCTTCAAAGAAGGAATCTAGGGTTTGGTTGCTGTTCTTACCCTGCTTCTTATGCTTATTCTTACTCATCGTTGGTCAGTCCGTGATTTTTTTTTTAATCTCTGTGGGGCTCTGCTTCCAGAAGAGAAAGCTCTGTCTCAAATCACTGGGATCCTCCCAGCTGCCGTAGCTCTCAAGAAGGTGCTGGGTCCCTTTCCCACTTCTGGCTCACTGGATAAAGAAGACTCATAGGACCAAAGCTCAAGACCGCAATCTGGATCCAGGCTGCTGAACGCAAGAGCACTTGGCCTCTGAATGATCGCTTAGTCCCCCTGCAGTCTGCAGGCCAAGGGTGCGGAAGCTGCAATGCAGAGGCAGGTGCAAAACCTCTGCCTTTAGCTTTCCCGCCCTGGAGGCATTTTGGCCAGACTGCTTTTCTCCCAAGACCTCGCAAGTCCCACTGACCTAGTTCTGAACACTGCCACAGTTGCCGCCAATCCGCTCCCCTGAGGCTCCTCGTCTCCTCTCGTCCAGGTGCCCCTGGGGCTCAGCCAGGGCTTTGGGCCAGGCTGGGTTTGGTTTGCAGTGCTGATATGGTTCCTCGTAGCTGAGCTGACTTTAGTGGAAAGTATATTTGTGTGTGTTTTGGAGATCTAGGATTAGTTTACAGTCATATTTTATGGGTATTTTGGGGTGGCTATGTGAGAGCTGCAATATGTTGCTGCTCCTACGCCACCATCTTGGCTCTACCCCTCATCTTATGCTTCTTTATGGAACTCAGGTATGGGTGAGTCCATCATAGCATAGTGCTTTCATAGATAAATTATCATAAAGATAATTTCTTCAAGATGTCTCCAAAAGAGTGATTGGGTTATGATGGTAACCTGAGTTTGACTGTCCAGGATAGCAGTGCATCTGACATTCTCAGTCTTGATCATCAACTTTATTGCATGATCATGGAATCACAGAACTTGAGAATTAGAAGGGCTGTGAGCAGAATCTAGTCTAAGTCAAACACAGATATCCCTGTCATGATACTACTGATAATTTCCTCTGAGCTCAGATGGAATGATCCCGTAAGGACTTGATGATGAGATTGTACTTAACTTTTTTTCAGATTTGAAGTGACCTTTTCAGTCTGTATCTCCATTTCCCTGTGCAGATTCAGCAGCTTTCATCTTCAACAGGATCAAGTCTGCCTTCTCTTGGCAAATGAATCTAACCTTTATATGATTGTATTATCCAAAATTTTAACAAAAGGTGATTGTCCATCTATGGTTGTGTTTTGCTGATGCTACTCTTATATCCGGACTCCATGGCCTCCATTTCGTTGACCTTTATATCCTTCTTATGGGTTTCTGCTTTTGAACCTGTGTCTTCAGAATGGCAGACTCCTTTGGCTTCTGTAGCCTCCATGTGAAGGGTTGTTTCCAAACTGCTTGAGGTTGGAGCTTCCCAGTGGGAAATCTGGGCAATCATATCTTGTATGTCATATTCATCAATGAAGTAAAATATGACAAAATCAATTGTGACTGGAGAGCAGTAAATATTGTTTGCACCTCCTGGATGTAGCCCATACTTTCATTCACTTACTACAATCTGACCATATCCACATCCTCAATTGTTACAGCTCTTCTGTGAATCTGTCTCTTTAACTGGAAACTATCTGAGTCACAAACTCATTTGTCTTTTTTCCTTTATACTGAACATTTAAGTGAATAACTATGTCCAGTATTTCCCATGGACTTTCACTATTTCTAAATTGACTCTTGAAACTGAAAATTGCTATGGGATGTCAGACATTATGGCCTTTATACAAGACTTAGTACAAATATCAAAACTACTCACCTAAACTTTCCATCAACATATTTCTCTTTTCACAGTAAACCAGTCCTGTAGTGTTTCTTACACATGAGTGATCCAAGTTTCCCATAATTGTCCTCCAGGGCAACTTGGATCCTTTCATGAGAGAATTCCTAATTTGGTCCTATAACGGGCTTCTCTTAGAATATCCCTAACCTTGGACTTACCCCTGGTGATGTTTGTCTGTCTGACCTGAAAGCTGGCCTTCCCTTCATTCAAGGGTGTGGCTTCAATTACTGACAGAGGGAATATGGTCTCTCCCTCACCCACAAATATGATGTCTATTTCTGACATAAAAAAATTAGCCTCAGTCTCATCCACCTAGAGGTTTCTATTTCTGACCATAATTTGCACCGTAATTTTTTTGCTGAGGTTCTCCCTTTGCTTTTTAAAGCTGCAGATTCTTCTTCTATCGTCAGATAGGGAGCAGGTTGGGAGGTGGGGCAGGGACTGAAACTTGTTGATTTAGGTTCAGAACGTAATAGTCACAAGGAGAAAAACCTAATTATAGAGGTAGAGTCATGTAGGGTAGGCTAAGAGCAAAGAAAGAAAGGGTAAGGATAAGAAAGTAATATTTGCATGAAGGGAAGGAAAGATGGGTAAGTGAGTGGAAACAGGTTGCGTCAAATATGGATCACTAGTGATGGTCATACTCCATTTCACCACCTTCCTTTTGCTATAGAGGAAGGAAGTAGAAGAGGATATGATGGAGGAAAATACATAATTAAGAATCATAGTTGTGAGTGTGAATTTTTGAAAATCAACCATGAAATAAAAGGAAAGCAAAATATATTAGGGGAAAAAAATCTAAAAATTGTTTACTACTTGAAAGAAACAGAATTAAAATAAGAGCCTAGAGCAGCATGAAGCACGTAGTAATCATGCTTTCAGACCAAGCTCTAAATCACTAATAATGAGAAATGCAAATTAAAATAACTCTAAGGTCCTACTCATCAGCTTGCCAAAGATATCCCCCCTCCCCAAAGGAAAATAACAGTGGTGGAGGGATTATGGAAGAAGAGGCACATTTCATTCTTGGTGGAGCTAGACACTGGTTCCGCCATTTTGGAATGCAATTTTGAACTATACCCCAAAAGTTACTTAATTAATTTGATCCAGAAATAACACTACTAGGCTCCTATCTAAAAGAAAGAGGGTAAGGACCCACTTGTGCAAAAATAACACTTTTGGATTTAGAATGGAGCAATAAAATTCTGAAAAATAATTTATTCAGTGTTACAATTTTACAATTTATTCTGTAACTACAATATACAAGATATACTATACACAAACAACTTTGAAAGATTCAAGAACTGAGCTCATCCATGACTTCATATGACTACTGACAATGCAAGAAACTCTTGATAGAAACATGATGGACTAAAGATACCAAATGAGACACATTTTCTGAGTGGACCAATGTGTGGATTTATCTTATTTGACGATTCATTATAACAGATCATTCTGAAAAGCAAAAAATGTGTGAGGAAGCAGCCTTGGGGATAATCATGCCCCTCCCCCTAAAATAAAAATACAGAAAAGGGGTTCATGAAGGTATTTTTTAATTCACAAAAGAGAGCAGAAGGAAGTTCTGAGGAATATACAGATAAGCAAGACAGCTTTGAACTGTGTTGAATTTATTATAGACTTACAAAAACCAAAGTGAACATAATAGATTTGTGGCTTCACATACGGTTCTCCTTTTTGGTTCTTTATATGTGGAAATTTTTATAATTTTTATTGTTTGTCAAATTCCTATGAAGAGAAATTTTAAAATATTAAATACAAGTACTTAGTGCTTTAGCCAAAGAAAATAGTGTCTAATTAATAGCAAATCAAGATCACCTTCATTTATCAACAACTGGTACATAACTACTTAAAAGAAGTCAGTTCAATATGAGTGACAGATACATAGGCTGTCATTTAGCCTTACTACATCATTAACAATGTAGAATAATGGATTTTTGTATTTACTTTTGTCATTTGAATGTAACAGATTGATTATAATAGAGGGAAATGCTTATGAGGATGAAAACAAACAGAAAATGAAAAATAATGTAAATGGGATTTTAAAGATATCAGATTGTAAAACTTCAGTGAACCAGAAATAAGAAAGCATTTCCATAAATATGTATGAACATTATAAAATCAAAAGGAAAATGAAATTTAAGGGAAAAAACTAGAAAACATAAAATCAGTTTTGCATGAATCTTAAAATAACCAGCAGGAAATAAAAATCATTTTTCTCCCAAGTAAGTATTACTGAAACAAAGGAACAAGTCTTAAAAAAAAAAGGAAAATATTTTCCCAAGAAGCCCCCATTTATAACCACTAGGTGGCACTGATCAGCAAGGCAAACTGTCAATCAACCATAGCTTCAGGGGTCTGTCTGCACATGTGTATGTGTGTGTGTGTGGGGGGGGGGGGTGATGGAGGGCTCAGGAGGAAACTCATTTCCTCTCTCCTCAGAAGAATGACTTTCTGTCTCAGTATTTACTCATCATTTCTTCTGGTGAGTTTGACTTCCTTTTCAAGTCTAGTATGCCACTGTATTCTAGAGAAAAAATGGTAATGGATGTCTTTGGTTCAGTAATTCACCACTCTGGTTTTAATAGCTTTTGTTTGCCAGGAGGATCTGAACCTAAGGATCATTCGCTCTTTTTCCATCTCTCTGTCTTCTGGTAGAGAGGGAGAAGAGAAGGGAGTCAAGGACCTTTTGGGACACCCACAGCTAGCAGGTGTGACCTAGATGAGGATCCATCAGAAGAGACCGAGCTGGAGTGGGCAGAGAGGTAGGAGAAGATACAAGGTGGTGTAATGTCACTGAAACCTAGAGAGAAATAGAATATAAAAAGATGGTGATTGACAGCGTCAAAGGTTACAGAGAAGTCAAAAAAGACCGAGAAGAGGCTATAAGATTTGACAACTAATCACTGGTTACTCAGAAAAGATTGGTTTTGGTTGAATGACGTGGTCAGAATCCAGACTGTAGAGAGTTAAGAAGAGAGTGGGAGAAAAAGAAGTGGAGGCACAAGTTTTGAACAGTGTTGTCAAGGAATTTAGCTACAAAAGGGAGGAGAGAAATGGGACAGTAAGTAGTAGGGATGGATAGGGCAAGTGAGGGTTTTTTTTTTAAATTTGTGCATGTTTGTAGGTATTAGGGAAGTAGCCAGTAGATGGGAAGATATTGAAGATTAAACAAGAGAATGGATACAATCTGTCAAAGGAGCAGGATGGGATGGAATCCCTCATGCATACTTTCTTTGGCAAAGAGAAGGGCCACCTTGTTCTATGAGAGAGGCGTGAAGGAGGGGGTAGTAGCAGAAGGCACCCTGGTAATTGAGAAGAGGAGGGGGAAAGATGGGGCTAATGACAAATGACCACAATTTGGTCAGTGAAATATGAGGCAAGGATCTCAGTTGAGAGGGTGGGGGGAGAGACAGCTGTGGGAAGTTTGAGGAGGGATGAAAAGGTGTGGAAGAGTCACTGTAGGGAATAGGATAGTGAGTCAATTAGGGACTTGTAGAAGGATTACCTAGCATCATTTAGGGCCCAGTTAAAATTCTATAACATAAATGTGTAATGTATCCATTTAGCATGGTTCCATGATTTTATCAAGCCTTGTTCAACAGCACATGTGTAGGAGTGAAGGGATTTTGTAAGAGTGATGGAAGTTATCCATAGTCGAAACTTAGCAGGGCTACATCAACAATAGGATAAATGGGCAATGGAATTCCAGAGATGAGGACAGTGTATAACTGAATGGGTTCACCAAAGGGGCCAAGATAGGGCAGGGAGGAGAGGTAGTTGGTGATGATCCAGGGAAAAACCTGCAGATTGGAGGGACTGGAGGCCACAGTGAGGATGAAGGACACCTTGGGGCTGCATGGTAGAGGAAGACATGGAATGTCAATAGATTGTAATCGGATACGAGAATTTCAGAGTTCATGAACATGGAAGTGGTGCCTTTGTGGATGACGGCAAAATCAGGGTGATGACCATCTCTGGGTATAGGTGATGTAGAGTAGAGGAATAGTTCAATGAGTAAGTTGAGGACTTGGGAGGTCAGAGTGTCTGAGGGAGTATCATCGTGCATGTTAAAGTATCTAACGTGAGAGGAGTTGAGGAAGTGAAAAAGACTAATAGGCGTTAAATTTATTGTGGAGAGAAAGGGAAAGTGCTAGAGGTCACTATGTAATAGCTACAAGAATTTTGATTTCTTGGTTGATATAGACTGAGTAAATATCAAAGGAGGAGGAGAGGTTATTGAGTGATGCTTATAGGGAAAGACCTGGAAGTGACAACAGGAACAAGATGTATTCCATCTTTTCCACTTCACTCAGTGATTGGGTGGGGCTTGTGGGAGAGAGAGGGGAAGGATGAAGGAAAATACAACCCGTGCTTGAAAGAGTGGCCAGGGAGGCTATGTTCGGGGCAGGGGGGAGGTGCAGTGTGGGCAGCCAGGTCTCAGTAAGAGCCAGAAGAAGGAAGGAATAAGAAAGGAAAAAAAAAGATTTAGGATGAAAGTAAGTTTGTTACTTATGGAGTAGGAATCCTAGAAAGCACAATGGAAGTGGTAGATAGATTTGAAGTGAGACATTGGAAGGAGTTGACTTGAGGAGGATTGGAATAGGAGACCAAGCAGTTTGGAGAAGGAGAATGAAGTCTAGTGAGTGATAGCCATGTGTTCAAAAGAACTTGGGTGGGGAGTATGTGATCAATGGGAGTTTGTTAACTTTTGAGGAATGCGTTCTGTAGGTTGTCAGCATCTCTAGGAGTTTGTCCTTAGGGTAGAATTCTCTCAGGGCATTGGGTCACTCTGAAGAGATCATTAGGGAGAACCAAGAGAATGGCATTTTTCTCTTTCTTCTGCAAGCAAGCTAGGCCAGGTGAAGAGACCAGAATGTGAATGACAGAAATAAGAAGTAATAGAAAAACAATGAATAGTGAACTTAATGTACAATTTAAAATAAGCTAAACACAGTCAAAAGAATTACAAAAGAAGAAAATTAGAAACAAATCATTAGAAATTCTAAAGACCATAGTAATAATAATAAATAAACCACAAAAAATTAATTCTTTGAAAAGACCAAAAAATCGGAAAAAAAGGTAATTTGATTAAAAGGAGGAGGAGAGGAAGATCAAATTGTAGGGGAAAAACATAAACAAGTGAAATCACAGCAGAAGATAAATAAAAAGAATTCTCAGAACCTATGTGCACTTATGCCCCTCTCCCAAATCCTTAGAATTTAAGAGAAATGGAAGATGGTCAACAAAAATACAAAATTTCCGCACGAACAAGCCATGTAGTAGAATCCTTCCAATGTAGGAAAAAGAATTCAGCTGAAATGCAAAGTATTACCAAAGATCAAACCTCCTAATCCTGGTGCATTTTCAGCTAAATTGTAGAAAACTTTAAAAAAATAAATGATGCCTACACTACAAAAATGATTCTCAAAAATGGAAAGGTAGTAACCTTCTGCCAAACTTCTTTTTGTGGCAGATATAGTTGTAATAAGCAAAGGGAGACAGTGTAAAGAAAGAGAACTGTAGACCAATTATATTAATGAAAATTGATTTAAAATTATAAATAAAATATTGACATAAGCTATAGCATTATCAAAAAAGGATTCATTGTGATAAAGTTGGATTTATTCATTCTGACAAAGTAGATTAGGAAAACAATGAAATGAATTGTATTAAAACCAAAAGTATCCTAAGCTATGTGATTTTATCAATAGATGGCAAAAGCCTTTGGCAAAGTATGATACTTACTTCTGCGCTAAGCCCTACAAAGCATAGGCATAGAAGAATCTTTTCAAAAAATTAGAAAAAAAACTATGTCTCAAAAACCAAACACTAGTGTTTATGTCATAGAGAAATCTTTCCTCATGATAAATAAAGGAGTAAATGAAATAAAATAAAATAAAATGAAGTAAATAAAGGAGTAAAGTAACAATATATCCCTGTCTTAACTGTTATTTGACATAATTTTTTTTTTACAAATGTTACCATTATTAATAAGACAAGAGAAAGTAAAGGGAAAAACATAGTTAAAGAGGATACTTTCCCTATTTGCTTTTGACATTGGCTTAAATAAAAACTGCTATAATAAATATGAATAATCAAAGAAACTTCAGTGCAGTAGGAGGCTGGTTGAACTGGAAGAACCACCAGTGGGGGCGTGATCCTTGGGCTGCCCAGATGCCATTGGTTGGGGTGGTTTGGGGGAGCAATATAATGCTTATTCTCGACATGGCCCATTTGAATGGGCTGTGAATTACTGGCTACCAGTCTTTCAAAGGAGATGGTAGACCACAAAGCCTTACCCTCTGTCCTATTGCTTGGCCTTGTAGTTCCCTGGATTCTGTCATCTGACTTGCTGGTGCACCCTTATTACCACTAAGGTTGTCTGTCATCTTTTGTCCTGCTTTCCATCTATTCTGCAGCCAAACTTTTTCAATATGTGTCATGTCCCCAAATTAGGGCTGTCTCCTTTTTTAAATTTTTGTACCCTAAACCCTTAGCATACTGTTTGGTATATAGTAAACACTTGGGAAATGCTTTTTCATTTAGTCATTCAAAATAAACCCAGAATCACCCATAGCATCTCCACATAAGAAGGGTGTCCCAAACTCCTCACCCTAAGTTGATGTAACTATAAGACACTCCATTTCCCAATACTATTATCAGATGAGAGAATACCTCTTTGATTTAGTTATAGAATCAGTCAATCCAAAATGTAATTAGGAATGAAAAAGTCTTTAATAAATTTGGGAGAAGTGAAGTGCTTGGGTTATTGAATGACAGCAGATGTCAGTCAAGAAATGGTTATTAAGTGCTTCCTATGCCCTAGGCCCTGTGCTAAGTGCTGGGGATATGGAATACAAAAATACAGTCCCTATCCTCAAGAAACATACAGTCTACTTGAGGAAGAGAGCACATAAAGAGAAGCTACAAGGGGGTGAAGAGAGGTATCTGGTACCAGGAAGGATAGAATGCAGTGCAGAATGAAGAGGTGAGTGACCTTGGCAACTTCCTTAGGTGGTGGTTTTAGGAGAAGCTCTCCACTCCACTCTCCAATCAGAGAGGTCCTAGGGGCAGAGAGTTCTGATGATAATAAGTGTAAAGGTTGACATGTTTTGGTAGGATAATGAGGTTCCTGATGGCATGATGAGATCCCCCTTCTTTATGACGTTGTGAACTTTGCAAGTTGTTCCTAGTAAAGCAGGGATTGATGGCAGTGTATGCATTGGGAAGTGAGAACAAACTGGACATGTTGAGTAAAGGCTGATTCAGGGAGTATGAGCTCTTTGGGTAGGAGAGAATTGCACTTTTGAAACTCTACAAGGGACCTTACCCAGCAATGAGCAAATACCTCGGGAGGAATTTGTGAAAACTCCAGGAAGGGTGACAAGGTCTTCCATCCAACTAGTGCCACGTTACCTGGTTGGTGCAGGTGCTTTCCAAGCCTGAACTCCCTTTCCCTTGGCCTTAATATGGACTTGTTGGAGAAAATATCCCAGACTTGGTGGTGGGGGGTGTTTTTTTTTTTTTAACCAGCTCTTCTTACTATGCCACATTAATGTTTTTTCTAAAAGCTAATTAATTTTAGCTGCTTTTGATAATCAATGGAGAGCACAGCACCCAGGGACTCATGAGTAACATATGAGAAACCACTCCCAATTCTTTTTTTTTAAATATATTTTATTTTATTTATTTTAGTTTACATCATTCATTTCCACGAGATTTTGAGTTACAAATTTTCTCCCCATCTTTCCCTTACCCCCCCCCTCAAAACAGCCATCCCCTTGTATAACCCCTCCCCCAATCTAATCTCTCCTATGTCCTCCCCCATCACTTCTCTAACTTTCCGATAGGGTGGGAGGGATCTCCCTTCCACAACCACTCCCAATTCTTGAGGGGAACCCTGAGAACTTTTGAAGGGAGAGGGAGTCAGCTACTCTATGAGACCCAGCCTATCAGTGGGAGTAGGAGTCAGAGCTGGGAGGGTAAATCTAGCAAAGATGCTACCACAACAGTAACAAAATCCAGGAGGGAAAGAGAGAAAGGGAACTCCCATTCAAGATGTCCACAAGGTGCTTAAACAACTGAGAGAGAATATATATCTGTATGAATAAAACTACAAAACATTCTTTAAAGCAAATCAACTTGAGGGCTTTTAGTGCTCATGATTGGGCTACACCAATATAATTTTTAAAATGATGGTAATACCTAAATTAGATTTAGTGATAAAGAAATTAAGCTAGCAAGAGGAAGATTTTATGGAGCCAGATAAAATATTTACCAAGTTCTCTTGCAGGAACAAAGTCTATAATATCAAGAGAAAGAGTGACAAAATGTCAAAAAGGAAGGAGGCATAATACTTCCTGACTTTCCATAGAAAGTTGTTGTTCAGTCACATCCTGCTCTTAGTGACACAGTGGACCATCCTGTCCATGGGGTTTTCTTGGCAAAGACACTGGAATGGTTTGACAGTTGTTTCTCCAGTGGATTAAAGTGAACAAGTTTAGTGACTTCCCCAGGGTCACACATCTAGTAAGTGTCTGAGGCCAGATGTGAACTTAGGTCTTCCTGACTCCAGTTACAGCATTCTACTCAGTGAGCCATCTAGCTGCCTACAAAAAAGTAGTAATCATCAAAACTATCTGTTATTAAGAAAGAATAGAAGAGAAGGTCAGTACAGTGTCCTAAATAAAGATGAATCGGAAATTCAGCAATCCCATATTTGATAAACATGAAAAGGTTGTACTTATTTGGGGAAATGTACTTACTTGACAAGAATTTATAGGAAAATTTGAAATCACTTTGGCAGAAATTAGGTATAGATCAATATATTACAACACATATCATAGTGAGCTCAAAATGGATATTCATCCTGAATATCATAGAACACCCCCCTGAAAATAGCAGAAGAGAACTATATCATGTACTTTTCACAGGCATGGCTAGTAGAAGAAAGATTAACCAAAGAAAGGTTAAAGGGCTATCAAAAATGTAGACTAGGTCATTTTAATTACAAGAAATTCTCTTTTACTTTTATAAAAGCAATTACTTTGTTCAATAGGGAAGTTATTTTGGAAACAATAGCAAAAGGTAATTTCAAGAAAGTATTTTACAGTAGAAGGAAGGTAATAGCATCTGTTTCAGCCTCACTCATATAAGTAAGAAATTTAAAACAGTTTTTTTCACTTGACAGCAGAACATAATATATTCTACCCATGTCACAGCTGGCAAGTTTTCCTTGGGCATAATGTTGCCACTGTCTAGCCAAAAGAATATTCTTCCCTCTTCATTAAAACAACAGCAATAGCAACACACACACACACACACACACACACACACACACACACACACACACACACACACACACACACAATCTGGCATGGTTAAGTCATAGAGACTTACTTCATCACCAGGGAAGAGTTCAATTTCCTTCTGCCTTTTTGAGATTTTTACTTGAGAGTTAGCTAAATAGCATCTGTCTTTGCCATTTTCACCCTGAATAAAGTAATTTTCTCCTTTTAACTTCTTTTCCTTAAAATCATTAGAGAAAGCCTGAATAGGGAAAATATTAAAGGGTCATATAGGAAAGGATTACCTCTCTGGCAAACCAAGGACCAGTTAGTGGGGAGAGCACTGAAATTGGGGTCAAAGTATAACCTGACTTTAAATTCCAGCAGTGCCACTACCTATGTGACCTTAGGAAGCTCATTTAACTTTTCTTGGCTTCAGTAATTTGTAAAATGAGAAGGTTGCATTGGATGACCTCAGAGACCTCTTTTAGCCCCAAGTCTAAACTTCTGTAAGCCTTCTGAGTCCATGTCTGCTTAAAACCGATTAAATAACCCAAAGATGAACTATACTATTGAACTGCTCAGCTTGAAAAAATGGGAGAATCTAAATCAAATTTCCTGCTAGTGATATGTGGCTTGGGAGGTGTGTTGTTTTTTTTTTTTTTACTTTATTTGCACATCGTTGTACTTCTTTACATTTTTTTTATTTATTCAGGGGCATTTCCCCCCTGCCTCCTGTAAATTATAAACTGTTCTCCAGAAGTGTTGTGCTAAAGTCATTTTGGTAATTACTTGGAAACAAGGCATAGGAAGCCTTTATCTCTTTGCTTCTTTTCAGGGTTTTCATTTTCTCTCATGAACTCAAGTGCTTGAGTGGGTGGTGTGGTTGTCATGGCACTGTCCTTGAACATCTTTGTCCCAGGTGACAAACATGTAGGAGTCACAGATGATTTGAGAGTTGTTCCTGGTTGCCAGGGAATGAAACCATGAGTCAGAAGCTGGAATAATGGGAAGACTATTGCTTACTTTAAAAATCCTAGGAACGTCCCATGGCACAGTGATATTTCTTACGCTGTGGTCACATCAGCGGGGGCCAACGCTCTCTCTCTCTCTCTTTTGAAATTTCTCATGACCTGTGCACCCTGATCAAAGAGAAACTCTTGCCTGCTTTGATTCATTGCCCTTCAAAACTCAATAAGAGAGGGTAATTTTAGTGGAGTTGATTCTCCCCCCCCAAAAAAAAACTAATATGAAGGCATAGAGGAAGATAATACTGAATCAATAGAATCTATCCAAAGAACTATTACTGTTTTAATGGATAAATATAAATACTTCACAGCTGTCAGGACCCATTCATTCATGAAGCTCACCAATCCAGTAGAACACATATATACCTATCTAAAAGTCAACCCCATTTATAAGGACTGCTACTGTAACATTTATATGCAAGTACTCATTGATATTAAATTTACAGAAATCCAACATCTGAATTGGAAGGGATCTCAGTGACCACTTAGTCCAGCCCACATACAAAAGAAATCCTCACTATAACATATTTGCCGATTTGTCATCTAGCCATTGCTTGAAGACTTCCAAGGTGGTGGTAACCTACTGCTTCTGGAGGCAGTCCTTTACACTTTTTCAGAGTTCTAAATATTATCAAGATTTTTCCAAATTCCCCCATCATTCCTTGTCTGCCTTTTGGGGTCAAATGTAACAAATCCGATCCCTCCTTCATATTCCCTTCTCTGTACCTTCCTTCAGATATTTGAAGGCCCATTATGAGTTTCTCTTTTCCAGGCTAAACAGTCCCAGTTGCTTCAGTCAATCCTCATATGACATGAACCAGGGCCCTTCACCAGCCTGGTGGCCCTTCTTTGGATACCCTGCAGCTTGTCATCACCCTTAGACTGTGGTGCCCAGAACTGAACACAGTTTTCCGGAGGGAGTTTGGCAAGAGCAGAATACAATGGGGCCATCACCTCCTTATTCCTGGGAACTATGCCCATCCCAATGTGGACTGAGATCTCATTAGTGCTTTGGGCTGCTACATCACACCATTGACCCATATTGACCTTGCAGTCCACCAAGGCCCTGATCTTTTCCAGAACAAGTAATACTTCCCTTAGCTTGTGTTCAGTCAACCAGTCAACAAGCATTTATTAAGCTCCATTGTGTTCCAGGCATAGTGCCAAACACTGGGAATGCAAAGAAAGGTGACAACAGACTACTCACAAAAAACTTACAGTCTAATGGGGGAGACAACATGCAAACCAGATAGAGGAAAAATTGGAGACTAATCTCAGAGGGAAGGTGTCGGTGCTAAGAGGGTCTGGGACTTTTTGTAAATGGTGGGATTTTAGCTGGGACTTAAAAGAATCCAGAGAGGCCAGAAGGTGGAAATGATGAGAGCAATTTACAGGTGTGGGGGAAAGCTAAGTGAAAATTCCCAGAGTGGGAGATGGAGCATCTTGTGATAGATAGCAAGGAAGCCATTGGATCACAGACCACACAATAGGTTGAAAGGTTGGAGGGGACCAAGTTATGAAGGACTTTGCCAACCAGAGTCTGTGAAGGGCTTTGAATACCAAATATAAAATATTTGATCATGGAAGGGTTAGGGAGCCACTGGAACTTATTAAATAGGGGGGTGATGTTGTACTTCAGGAAGAGCAGTTTGCCAGATGAGTACAGTAGGAAGAGATTTGGGCAGGGACACAAGTTAGGCTATCGCAATAATCCAGGCTTGAGGTGATGAAGCCTACCCTGGCAGCAGCATCAGAGGAGAGAAGTATATACAAGAAATGTTGTGAAGAAAGAATGTATAGGATTTGGCAACAGTTTGGATATCTGATCCTGGGTGGGGGGAGAGAGAGAGCGGCGGGGGGGGGGGGAGAGAGAGAGAGAGAGAGAGAGAGAGAGCGAGAAGGAGAAAGAGACAGAGAGACAGAGAGAGAGGGGCAGGGAGAGATCAATGAGGATGCCAAATCATATTGGATTCAAGCCCTTTCAGTCTTGTTCAATGGTATCTGATCTCTTGATAGATAACTCTGTATCAAGTCAGCATTTGGGATCCTTGGAACAAGAACTAAGGGAAAGGGCCATGGGTATTACTAGCCTTGGGATGACAGATAGCTCTGGTTACATATCTAGGAACCTGTAGGACAGGGGGGAAAGCTACAAGGCAATGGGTAGTGAGATGAAATTGGAGGAGAGGGGGACCCAGGTTGGATTGCCCAGACTGGGGATCCAGGGAACAAGGTCCAGTTCAAATCTTTGCTTGCCACATGATATAGAGTAGTGGTTTGATCCATAGATGCACTGGGGGGCCCCTGACGCTCCATCAGGTGATCTGTGAGGTGAAAACTATTTTCATAATAATGCTAAGATGTTATTTGCCAATGGAAATTCTAACTACATGTCTCTGTGAGGACAAATTTTCTTCACTTACTTAACCCAAACCAATATAATGCAAATAGTTTGAATGCAGAAGTAGTTTCAAGGATCCAGCTGTCTTCTGTTAAGCCAGATATTAAAGAGATTTACAAAATATTTTTTAAAAATTTCCATACTTCTCACTTTTTTGTTTGAAATATCTTTTTTTCATAAAAATACATCATTTATGTTAACGTGTGATGCATTTGTTTTTAATTTAATAAGTGTTTAAAACATTTTGTTTTTATTTCTGATAAATAAATATTGATCAATACAGTCTTGCTAAACAAGAAATCTTTGGGGGAAGATTCTCATTAACACTAAAGAGTATAAAAGGATCCATCCAAAAGTCTGAGAACCATTGGTTTAGGGAAAGAGGACCTACATGGTATGGAGTTGGACTGGTGTGCCCATCCTGGTATTCTTTTTCCTTGGCCTTGGTAGAATATGATGATGCAGGGTAAAGAGAGAAGTCCTTATTACAAAGGGGGTGGGATATGTAGTCAGTGTACAGGATGGAGAATAAAGGGATAAAAGGAGTCCCAGTGAAGAGTATTTTTGCATAATGATGTACATCTGGTGTGTTGGTTGTAGACAACAATGTTGGTGCTTACTAATACCTGGAATGAATTCCTCTAATGGGATTAAAGAGCACAGTAACCACGAGGACCACCTTGGTGGTCCAGGAAGAACTTCTAATACCTATTTTGTTTTGTCATTAACACTTGACTATAGTTAGCATTGGAGAAGGAAATGGCAAACCACTCCAGTATCTTTGCCAGGAGAAGCCCAGATGGGGTCATGGAGAGTTGGACATGATTGAGAACAGTGGAAGAAAAACAATAGAGTTAGCATGATCTTCTCTGCTAACAGGAAATCTGTTTGCCATGGGATCCTGTAAGAGCCTTCCGTAGAGCTGAGCCATGCTCATTTGTTCACAGCATTCTCATTGAGCATGAGAGCACCAGGGGCAACATCAGTCCACTTAAGTTCACTCTCAGTATACTTTTTAACTACATTTAAAAAAAAGAAATTTGTTATTCAGTCATATGACTCTTTATGACCCCATTTGTCATTTTCTTAGCTAAGGTACTGGAGAGGTTTCCTTCTCTGACTCATTTTACAGATGAAGAAATTGAGGCAAACAAGGTAGAATGATTTGTTCAGGGTCACACAGCTAGTAAGTATCCGAGGCCAGATTTGAACTCAGGGAATTTAGATCTTCCTGACTCCAGGCCTGACATCCTGACACTCTCTCCTGTGCCACCTAGCTGCCCCCCCTTTTAAAAAAGAATTGCAGACAATGGGTGATGATGGGCAGTTAGAATTCTGTTAAATATACCAAACCCTAGAAGTCATCTTAAGATGCATTCTGTAAAGTCAGTACTTTTGTCCTTGTTGGTAGCCGAATGGGGAGAAATTGAATCTGGATTAAATTCCTAAAAGTCTTGTAGCAACTGTAGCAATATCTGTCTTTTCAGGAGTAGAACTATAAACCGTCCTAAATATTAGCACACTGTGAATATATCTTGAAAGGAAGAACAACTGGCATTAGAAAAATCCCTCTGTATGTTTATAAAAGGTCTTCATGGGGAAGGCGGAATCACTTGTTTCACCTTTGCTGCCTTCCCAATTTGCTTGGTGGAAAGAATAATTTAGTCACTCCTGTTGGGATGAGATCAGCTAGTGTCCTCTAGTTCTTTCATTGATAATGCCTCCCAGCTCCTTTGTTAATTTTGTACATGGAAGTATCCTGGAACCCACACGAGTATTTGGGGCCCTCTGAGCTGGTTTATTGATGAAGGTTCATCTGTTCTGTTCCTTAAATGGATATTCTTGAGCAGTGAAAAAAGGCCAAAGTCTCACTGCATCCAGGACGATCTCCAGTCATCCAGATACGTATCTTGCCACTGGACTCGGATGGGTCTGGAGGAGAATGTGAGGCTGGTGACTTTGCACAGTTCTTCCTTGCTTAAATCCAATTGACTTGCAAGCCACAGCTTCACTTTCTTGATGCCACAGCTGTCTTCAAGAACAAAGAACAAAAACAGTCCTTGAGTAATAGAGATTACTTAATCATGCAACAATTAGAAAATGGTTGATTTTATTTGAAAAAATCATTCCCAAATTGTTATTACTGTGGGCTTAATGGTACAAATTCAAACTCAATACATTATTATATATTCATTAGTGAGAGAGATTTACTGTTAGAGAAGAAGTGAGGTTTTGTAATGATAGTATAAATCTTTCCCATCTGGATCTGAAAATTACAGACTGATCCCTCTCTCAAGGCAAGATGAAGTAAAATTTTGTCATTTCTGTTTGATCCTAGTTGTAAAGGTCAGAAAATCACTTGAAAGAGCCATTTTATAATTTAGAATTCTCCATCACTCAATGGAGTATGCCAGGCCCTTGGTCTCACTAGTGGGGAGCAGGCTTTCCTATTCAGGAGTGAGATGCAAAACAAAACGGGTGGGTGTGGCAAGGGGAATACTTTGGGATGCTCCTGCCCTTATCTTCACAATTGTCACAAAAAATCTTCCCAATAATCCTCTTGTACTTGGAACTGACTTTTGGTGGTACTGGACCTGGCATATGATAGACTGCTGTGGTATTATCAGAACACTTTTAGCTATACAAAATGAGTAGAAAAGACAAATTTGCCTTCTAAAGAAATTTCACTTCGCATAGCAAATTCCACTCCTTACAGTTTGGGTTAGGATGTAGCTGTTGTTTCGCTAATCCCTCACTTTCTTGACCTCGCTGCTGCATTTGACTACTTTCTTCTCCTAGATGTGGAGTGAGAGTGAAGACTTTGAAGATGGCCCTGCTTGTGAGCCTAGGTTTGCTGTTCAGTCATTTCAGTTATGTTTAATCATTTTTCATCATGTCCCACTCTTCAGGACCCCCTTTGGGATTTTATTGGCAAGGATACTGGAACAGTTTGCCATTTCCTTCTCCAGTTCATTGAACAGATGAAGAACTGAGGCAAACAGTGAATTGCCCAGGGTCACACAGCTCCTAAGTGTCTGAGGATGAATTTGAATTCAGGTCTTCTCCACTCCAGGGCAGACATTCTCTTCATTGAACCACCTAGCTGCCCAGTCTATGAGCCTGACTTACTTGAAGGTAGTGAGGGGAAGTTCAGAAGGAGGAAGGGTTTTTGGCACAAGATAATGAGCTTTATTTTTTTTTTGGCATTTGAGTCATTTCTTTTTTTAAATTTGGTTTGTTTATTTACTTTCAGTTTACAAGATTCAGTTCCATAATCTCTTGAGTTTCCAATTTTCTCCCTTCCCTCTCCCTTCCCCCTGCCCCTGCCATGGCAGCATGCAATCAAGTATAGGATCTGCAAATATTTTCAAACTGGACATTAGTCTGGTTGTATAGAAGGGTTGTAACCAATGGAGTGAACAATGGGAAAGAAGAAAGAAAACCAAACCTGAAAAAGAATGATAGCATGTAGATTGCTTCAGTCTCCATTTAAACTCTGGTCTTTCTAGATCTTTCTCTGAATGTAGATATATCCTTCCATCTGGAGACTTGTAGAGTTGCCTTATAACTATGCGTTGCTGAGAAGAGTCCAGTTTATCAAAGTTGGTCGTCACACATACGATGTCTGTGATTGTGTACAAATTTCTCCT
>CM053583.1:193504473-193549608 GCA_028627135.1 Pseudochirops cupreus
GGAGTTTTCCTTAGAATAATAGGTAGCATCTACTTAAAGCCATCAGCAAGTATTATATGCAATGGGGATAAACTAAAAGCATTTCCAATAAGATCAGGGGTGAAACAAGGATATCCACTATCGCCCCTCTTATTCAATCTGGTACTGGAAATGTTAGCAGTAGCAATTAGGAAGAAAAAAATCAAAGGAATCAAATTAGGCAAATATGAGCTTTGTTTTTGATGTGTAAGCTTCTTGTGAGAAAGGGTTGTTTCATTCTTTGTCTTTGCTCCTTCAGAGCCTATTACAATGCTTTGTATGCCGTAGGCACTTAATAAATGCTTATTAACACCTGGAATAGGAATTGTTTGAGGAGGCTAAAATCTCAAAGTGGAATAATATTCTTTTCAAAGTTTGGATTCCTTTTCTGTCTTGTATTTTGGCTCTAAATTTAAATATAGAATTAGAATTTCAAAATTATTAAAAATACTGTCAAAGTTAACAAAATTATTCCTTTTGTTATAAGGATTTCATTTTCAATGTTAGCACAGGCTCAAATTGATGGGACTACATGCTTTTCAATGTCAATATCATAGCTGAAACATTTTCATTCACAGCATTTAAAGTCTTTCTAAGGCACGCTTGCAATTTTATAAGGAAGCACTTTCCAAACATAGCTTTTTTCAAATGCATTTGAGAGATCACACTGCATAACTTTAGTATACAAAGTGCTATGATTATTGTTTTTTCCTCCAGCAATAAAAGGTACCTTGGACACACGAGAGAAAGATTATATCAAAGAAAAACATATAAATCATTACTTCAGCAAAGTGAGGGGGAGCAAATAGGATTTAACTTAGTTCCAGAAAGCACTTAAACATAAAAAATCCAAGAACTGGTGCATTTCTGTCTTTTGTTTTAAGAAAACTTTTAACACAGTTGAATCCACTCACCAGTTGTACTCTGAACATAAAACTTTTCCCATCCTGAAGAAAGAAAAAAACCCTGCTAAATACACATTTGTTTCCTAGGAGGTGTGCTGTATGCTGCAATATCTGCCTTTGTGAAAGATGTGTGAAAAAGTAATGTCAGAAGTCTGAATATCAATCAGAACCTTTCCCTCCCCCACCCCCATACGGAACAGCCAAGGTAAAAAATGCCATGAAGTTCAATTTGTAAAAAGCCATTAGATGCCATACACATTTTGTAAACCTGACTCTGATTCTTTTAATTTGCTTAGGGCTCTTTCCTCCTTCCCATGGACTTGGTATCATCCTGTCCAATAAATCTTGCTTTCTCTTCGTTTATTTTTCAAGGCAGTACTATCCCAGAGGAGCAGGGAAGAGGGAAGGGAAGATTAACAGCTGCTCAGAAGTGATCCTAAAACCTAGATATTTGGGTGGCTTAAAATACTTTGCTGCTAAAAAAATCCCCACAAACCAAACCAAACCAAAACAAAAAAACCAAAAAACTTTCCCTTCTGAAAATGGACTGCCCCTTAGTTAAATGTTGTTCATAAGCACACCAGCCTGAGCAAGGGCAGAGAGCACATGTAAGAAAGCCTTCTAAAAACTCATTTATCAGGTCAGTATAATAAGGATTTCTGCCCGGACCAGGTTCCAGTTCACTTCATTCTAAATAAACAGAGGTTGATAGAGCACTTTCCCAGCTTCATCCCTACCCACTCACACATTCAGCAAACCAAAGAAATATTCCTTGTTCCTCTAAAGGAAGCTCACATACTCAGAAAAAAGACCAAAAAACAAATCAAGCTTAAATCCAGACATACTCTTTTCTTTCTTGTCCTATGTTACCTGTTAAATATTAAGAGAGTAATGCCTGATATATATATATACTACCTGTCCCCTGCATAAACACATGGAAAAGACGTAAAAGGCTTTTAGCTCAGGGTCACTTCACTGTGAGGGTCCAGCCCACTGTTGATCCAACAGGAAAGAGGAAAACAAATATCCTTAAGCAAAGTCAAAAAGACTGAGACAGATAAAGAAGGAAGGAGGTAGATAGACATCAAACATTCTCATTAGGAAACCTGCAATAGGTCTCAACCCTAAACAAAACATATACATTATCTCTGGGGATACAAGTGCTAGAACAGGCTAATGCTCCACTTGGAGTCAGGGAGATCTGAGTTCAAATTTGACCTCTGACGCCTTCCTAGCTGTGTGATCCTGGGCAGGTCACTTAACCCTCTACCTGCCTCAACTTCCTTATCTATAAAATGGAATAATAATAGCACCTATATTTCAGGGGGTGTGAGGATAAAAATGACCTAATATTTGTAAAGTACTTTGCAAACCTTAAATACTACAGAAATGCTGCTATCATTGTTAAAATGTCCATGAAATATGGTGAGATTCTGGTGTATAATTCCATCCTGGTAGTCACCTCCTATTAGGTATCAGGAAGGCGCTAAGTTTTTCTGATCTACTGGGATGTTACAGATTCTCCTGTTTCTTTGCCAAGTCCAACCTGATCAGTGAGTCCAGGGTCCTTAAGAATAAGCCTTCTATATTTTCTACTATCAGTGACCAGCTCCTGGATCTCCATCATGAACCAATTCCCCAGTGAATGTTGGTGCAAAATTTTAAATGGCATACTAACAAGGAGATAGCCTCAGTATATCACAAACAACATACACTGTGAGCAGGTGGGATTTATACTAGGGCTTCACAGTTGGTTCAAAATTAAGAAAACTATAAGAATAATTTACCAAATCAATAACAAAAACAACAAAAATCATGTGATCACATCAAGAGATGTAGATAAAGCTTTTGATGTAATACCACACCCAATTGCTATCAAAAGCATCTGAAAACATAGGAATAAAAGTAGCTTTTCTTAAAATGATAAGCAATATCTATCTAAAACCAAGAACAACCATTATCTGGAATGGGGATAAATTAAATTGTGGCTTAGTCATTTTTTAGTTGTGTCCAACTCTTCATGACCTAATTTGGGGTTTTCCTGCAAAGATACCAGAGTGGTTTGCCATTTCCTTCTCCAGCTCATTTTATAGATGAGGAAACTGAGGCAAACAGAGGTAAGTGACTTGCCCAGGGTCACATAGCTATTAAGTGTTTGAGGTCAGATTTGAATTCAGGAAGATGAGTCTTCCAGACTCCAGGACTGGTACTCTTTCTACTGCACCACTTAACTGCCCATGGATAAACTGAAAGTCTTCCCAATAAGATAAGGAATAAAGCAGGGGTGTCCATTATCACCATTAAGATTCAATATTGTACTAGAAATGCATCCAAGAACCATATGGACAAAATTACAAAACACTTCACACAAATAGAGAGAGAACAACGATTCAAGAAATGTTAATTGCTCATGGCTAGACCAAGCCAATTTAATAAATAATGACAGTTCTATATACATTAATTTACTTACTCATTGTTATAAAATGAAGCTATAAAAATTATTCTATAGAGCTAGAAGAAATAGTAACAAAATTCATCTGGAAGTACAAGGTCAAGAATATTAAGGGAATCAGTGAAAAGAGTGAAGGAGGGTGGCCTGGCAGTAGTTGTTCAGTCATTTTTCAGTCATATCCAACTCTTCATGACCCCATTTGGGGCTTTCTTGCCTGGACACTGGAGGGGTTTGCCATTTCCTTCTCCAGCACATTTTACAGATGAGGAAACTGAGGCAAACAGGGTTAAGTGACTTGTCCAGGGTCACAAAGCTAGTAAGCATCTGAGGCCAAATTTGAGCTCAGGAAAAGGAGTCTACCATAAAGGCAGGCCTAATACTTCTGGTTAATTAGCAAAAAAGTACCTATCATCAAAACAATTCGATACTATCTAAGAAATTAGCTACACAATTAGGTACACAATTTACCGTAGTAAATTACTTTAGTAATCTGTGTTTGATAAACCCAGAGACCTAAGCTTTTGAAGCAAGAACTCCCTTTTAAACAAAATTTTCTGGGAAAACTGGAAAAGAGTTTGGCAGGAACTAGACATAGACCAATATCTCACATCATATTCCAAGGCCAAAATAGGCACGGATTTAGATGTAAAGCATGACATCATAAGCAAATTAGAAAAGCGTGGAAAATTTTAACCAGTCAGATCTATGGATAATGGAAGAATTTATGAACAAGCAAGAGAGAGAAAGCATTATATGAAGTAAAGTTTTTTCTCAATAAAACCAATGTAGCCAAAATTAGAAGGAAAGCAGGAAAAGGGAAAGATTTATAGCCAGTTTTTCTGATAAAGACCTTATTTCTCAAATATATAGGGAACTGAACCAAATTTTTGAAAATAAGTCATTCCCCTGTTGATAAATGATCAAGAGATATAAATAGGTAGTTTTCAGAATCAAAGCTATCAATAGTCATATGAAAAAATGTTCTAAATCACTAATAATTAGAGGAATGCACATTAGAACAACTCTGAGGTACCACCTCACACCTATCAGACTGGCTAACACGACAGAAGAGATAAATGACAAATGCTGGAGGAGGCATGGAAAAGTGGGGACACTAATGTTTTGTTGATGGAGTTGTGAACTGGTCCAACTAACATGCAGAACAATTTGGAACTACGCCCAAAGGTCTATCAAACTGTGCATACTCCTTGATCCAGCAATACTACTACTAGATCTGCATCCCCAAAAGATTAAAGACAAAGGAAAAGGACCTGTTTGTAAAACAAAAAAAAAATTATAGCAGGTTTTTTTTTTTTTGTGGTGGCAAGGAATTGGAAATTGAGGGGATGCTCATCAATTGGGGAATGACTGAACAAGTTGTGGTATATGATTATGATGGAATACTATTGTGCTGTAAGGAAAGATGAAGGGGATGATGTCATAAAACCTGGGAAGACTTATATAAACTGATGCAAAGTGAGCAGAATCAGGAGAACATTATATGTAGTAACAGCATTATTGTAACAATAATCAGCTGTGAAATATTTAGCTACTCTGTTTGATACAATGATCCAAGATAACTCCAAAGGACGTATGATGTAAAATGCCCTCCATATCCAGAGAGGGAACTAACTGATGAGCTCTGAGTACAGATTGAAGCATATTTTTATCATCTTTATCTTTATGTTCTTCTTCACAACATAGCTAAAATGGAAAGTATAATGGAGATCACATTGCTTGCCTTCTTATGGGTTGGGGATGGAACAGAGGAAAGGAAAGAATTTTGGAGCTCAAAATAAAAAATGAATGAAATATAGAGATACATTGTCTTATAATGCATAGCTTCTAATTGCTATTGTCATGTTCATCTTTTATTGCTCTCTGCACATCTGTTCATTTAGTTATTTTACTATATATGTTGTATGTGTATGCTTAGTGTTTCTTGGCAGGCAGATACTAAGATTATTTATAGATAAAGATTGTGTTTAAGTTATTAACTTCAGCATGTCAGTGAATTTATAATAATTTACACTCTAGCAAATTCAGATAATTTAGGGAAATATGCATTTATTTTAGAGAGTGTTTTTGTTATTAATTATCAGAATATTTATAATTTGGGATACTTAGCCATAAAATATATGTACTTTTCTTTTAATCATAGATTGAAAATAAAATACATCTTTTCATTTCTTACACATTTTCCCTAGGGTAATATTTTGAAGCAAGACAGTTTGGATTCATTCATGTCAAGTGCCTTTATTTAGAAGAAGTACTCTATTTTTATTAAGATATTATATTAAGTACATTTCCATTTTGTGTTTGCCAAGCACAGTCGTGTAAAGAGCATTATAAAGAGTGTGCTTATTTCCCCTCCCAGAAACATCTATTTTTATCCTCCTGGTGATGGTTAGTAGAAGGTATTTGTGTAGGAAATCCAATTAGTTCCAGAGGTTTGGGAGCTCTCTTGATTTCTTGGTACATATTTTTAAATTTTCGTGAATTGGAAATTTTTCTTATTAAAAGCAACAAACACCCTCCATTAAGTGGATCAACTTTTTGCTGGCCTCCTTTCTCATGTGCATCACTACCCTTTCCATGTCATCATTTCCCCTCTGTGGAATACTAGCTATCTGCTTTGATTGGATTTCTTTTGCAAAACCCATCCTATTTTCTACTAGACCTCTTATGATGTCATGCTTTTGGTAGGATCACATAATCTATGTCCAGTCTCATGGAGGAATGACCAGGTGGTCCTCTTGCAGCCTCCTTCCTTTCCCCATATTCTGGTTCTCTTCTACTCTTCTGTGGTCCATTATATGGCAAAAAGTACATATGATTTGTGGTAATTGAAAAGAAATATACACCAAGAAGGATCAGTTTTATCTTAAGGATGATAATAGTGATGATGATGATGATGCTTCAATTTGAAATGTTCAAGGATTTAAGATGTCTATAAATTGCATATATTTTCACACAAATATATTTTGGTACCTAATTATTTCATGAACCTGGGAAAATTGTAGTAGAAATTACTTAGCTCTCCTCACTCCCTTTTTCTTTTTAGAATAATAATCTTTGAGGTTTCCTTGTAGTTTCCTGATCTGCCTATAAATAGTCTTTCTTGGATTTAAAGGATAATACTGACCTCCCAGGTTGGTATCAAAATAGATAGAGTTCTTCATGTGAAAAAAATGCCTTTGTGACTAATCTTAATCAAGCAAAATTAAATTGTATTATTGTCAGAAATTGAAGTATTAAATAGATGGGCTTCCCAATCAATATCTAGGGGATGTAACATTAAATTAACAGGACTAATGTAGTAAAAAAAATTAGAAAGATCTGTAAAAATATTTATAAATTTATGAAAGGAACTTCACAAGCACCCCACCATCCTTAGTAAAAGAATGCCTGTGTTAAACATTTTGTCGTTAATTGTCTTTCACAGAGGTGCATTTACTTTAGTGGAATTGTGTCGCACATATTGCAGGTGTTATTTTTATCTTCACTTTAAAATAAGAATACTGATGCCTAGAGAGTTCAAATAACTTATGTAAAGAGATGCAATTACTTTTCTATATAAGGCAATCTAGATTAGTACTGAAGTCCATTCCAACCTTTCCGTGAACAAAACCAGGGAAAGAAAGATAAAAAAAGGAAAACTGTGATTTAGAAAAAAAAAATCTTTGAATCAGACATTCTGTAAAGGGTCTGATTTCCAGGATACATAGGGAACTAACAGAAATATATCAGGTCATCTCCATGACCCATGCCTGGAATGCTTCCCTTCATCTCTGACTTTTGGAACCATTATCTCATTCAAGGTGTTTTATGTTTAATATAAACAGTATTCTTTAAATGAATGAGAATGCAATTCCAAGAATGAGTACAATTCCAAGACTTGTAAATAGAGTTGAGGCTCTGACAGTTATTAAATTGTTACATCTTAGTGATGAAAGGAAGCATTGCATAGGAGAGAGTTAGCTGTGAAGTCAGGAAAGCTTGGCTTCATTTCCTGCCTGTGATACATACTGGCTGTGGGAGGCTGAACAAGATGATCTTTCGGTGCTTTAGAGTTTAGACTAAGACTAATTTGCAGAGAAGATGCCATCCTGCCTTGACAGAAGGCAATTCCTCACTGGGTAGCTCCTTATGCCAATGAAATTACAGGTTCAGTACTTAACTCTATACCTACACCTTAATATTCATCCTTGAAGAACAACATTGAGTACAATCTGACTCTATCTCCATGTAAAGGAGCTAGGTGGCACAGTGGACAGAATGCCGGGCCTGGAGGCAGAAAAATTCATCTTCATGAGTTCAAAACTGATATCAAACACTTACTAGCTGTGTGACCCTGTTGCCTCAATTTCCTCATCTGTAAAATGAGCTGGAGAAAGAAATGGCAATCCACTGCAATCTTTGCCAAGAAAACCCCAAATGGAATTGTGGAGACTCAAACACAACTGAAACATGACTTCAACATCTCTGTTTAAGGTTCATGGTAGGCAGTTGAGCAAGTAAATTTTAAAACAGCTCCAGTTCACCACTGTAGGTTTCAGCAAGTTCAATGTCAATGACACATTCCTGCCTCCCCTTTGCCCCATGACTTGTGCTTGTTTTTATAGCACATTTTATGTTACAGTCATTTCTGTCTTAAAATACTGAATTATTTTCACATTTTGATAGTCATATGTTAATTTGAATTCAGTATCTTTTTTTAACCTTATCTTTGGTTTCATGTCTCAATCCATAAATAATTAGGACAATAAAATCTTATGTTAGGCAGCAGTTAATATGTATTTAGACTTTTGTCTCAGACATTTCAAAAAGTGGGGTCCATTTTAGCTACTGTTAGACAGAACTAGGGGGAGGTGAAGGAGAACAAGAGGAAGAAAAAAAGATCCAATTCCAAAAAGCATTGCAATAAATCAGAAAAGCAATGATAGGAATAATGATTTGTAGAGGCTATAGCTGTAGGGTTCCAATTTCTAAAGCATACATCACTAAATTAATTATTTACATATTATATTAACCATCCTTTTACACTTACATTCAAAATCTCAGTTTCATGTGTGCTGCCTGGTTTTTAATTTGTTCTCTAAATGATCAATGGTTACCTTTTCCATAAGGAGAGAAAGCATTCATAAATTTACAAAAGCTTTAAAATATTAATCTGAGATTTTAAATAAAAAATTAGTTTCTAATTGCTATATTTTAGAGGAATATGACTTTTTTATTGAAGATAAAGGGATATCTAATTCCTATTTAATTTTAAATTGACATCTTTTCTTCCCCACAGAAATTGTTTTGTCCATTTTTCTATAATATAATTATTGGTGCAAGGTCTTGAACAATTTAAATAATCATTTTGTTTGGTGAGTTCTCGTGGCCAACCTAAAATAGGCAGATGCTGGCCATGGTTCATTTTACTCCCTCTTACCCTTCTGTCTTCTTTCTACCTGAACCAGAGACCAAGCTTTGGATTTAACCCTTTTATCTCTCGGAACTTCAGTCTTGGGGCCCTACGATTCCTTGCCATCCACTGCCATTTGGAACTATGATAAAATCAACTTTTTAATTTTTGACACTTAGAAGGAGTGTCTCAAACTATTTCCCAATGTCTCCACTGAGCATCCTGTAAATTCTCTAGTCTAAAGTGCCCCCCACCCACCTAAAACATGCTTATGTTTGGTCTCTCCTCATTAGAATGTAAACTTTTTTTAAAATTTATTTTTTTTTAAATTTACTTTTAGTTTACAAGATTCAGTTCCACAATCCCTTGAGTTTCAGATTTTCTCCCCTATCTTCCTCCCCCCCCCCCCCCCATGGTGGTGTGCAATCATGTATAGGATCTGCAAATACTTTCACATTGTGCAATAGTCTGGTTGTATAGAAGGGTTGTAACCAATGAGTGATCACTGGGAAAAAAGAAGCAAAGCCAAACATGAAAAAGAACGATAGCATGTGTTGCATCAGTCTCCATTTAAACTCTAGTCTTTCTAGATCTTTCTCTGAATGTAGATATCTCCTTCTATCCCAAGACTTGTAGAGTTGTCTTTTAGCTGTGTGTTGTTGAGGAGAGTCCAGTTTATCAAGGTTGGTCATCACACATACAATGTGTTGGTGATTGTGTACAAATTTTTCTTGGTTCTGCTCTTCTCACTTAGCTTCAATTTATATAAGCCTCTCCAGGTAATTATGAAGTCCATCTCCTTCCCATTTCTTATAGCACAATAGTATTCCATTACAAAGAATGTAAACTTGAGAGCAATGGTTGACTTTAAAAAAAAATTATATCCCCAATGCTTGACACAGAGTAAGTGCTTAACAAAGTCTTATTTTATCGATCAATAATTCACTTTTTTTAAAAAAAATAGTATTTTATTTCCCCCTCCCAGTTACACATAGGAACAATTTTTAACATTTTTTTTTCAAATTTTGAGTTCCAAATTTTTTCCCTCCTTCTCATCCTCCTCCATTGGGAAAGCAAGAAATTTCACATAGGTTATACCTGTGTAGTCATGCAAAACACACCTCCATGTAATTCGTGCTGTAAAATAAAACACAAACAATACAACCTCAAAATTAAGAAAGTAAAGAAATAATATGTTTGCTCTGCATTGAGGCTCCACCAGTTCTTCCTCTGGATATGGACAGCACCTTCCTTCTGTTGTAAGTCTGTCAGAGGTGTTTTGGCTCACTGTATTGCTGAGAACAGTGGAGTTATTCACAGCAGATCATCAGACAATATTGCTGTTGCTGTGTACGGTATTTTCCTGGTTCTGCTCATCATTCATTCACTCTTAAAGGAGAGAACCTATGTTTTGACTATATGAAGATCCCAAAGACTGTTTGTTAATTTGTATTAATACATCCTAATTCATTAAATACTCTTATAGGCAATAAAGAAGAAAACCAAATTTAATAACAAGTTTTTCTACCATGTCTTAAGGGTTGTAGGAACCTACCACTCATCATATTTGATAACATACAAGTTATTTTTCTAGCTTTACTCACATGCACACACTCAAACATCAAAATAAAAGAAACATTTCCCAGTTTCTTTCATGCATTGAGCAAAAACAAAGCAAGATTTGAATGTAGCTGCGCTTGTCTTTAAAGTGTATTCTCATATCAGTTACATCTTAAGAGAATACTAAATGACACACATACTAGAGTGCCATATCAAAATTTATTTAAACAGACCTATTTCCTTCAAAACCCAGCAAGGAAAATAAGGAAGGACCCTTCAGTTATGTCATTGATGGTGGTGGTGGTACTGGGAAGGTATCTAGCCTCTCTGCAGGGGTTCGGGGGCGGGAAATCATCAGCTGAGCTGAGGAAAAAAAAACATGACACAAGATCAGAAAGCCAGAGACAACCAGGGAAGGTGAGGATAGACAAACAGTGAACTCATTCCACTAAAAAATGACATGCAATGGCTTTTAGACCTAAAAGAAATAAGCACACACTCTCTGGGGACAGATAGAAACAACCCTCCCACAACAGCTAATGGAGGTCATAAAACAGATTCTCTTATGGAATCTAAAACTCTTGCTTGTCCCAGACAAACATACTTGCATCCTGGACTGAAGTTGAACTTCAAACTGAAGGAGAATAACAGGAATAAAGATTTTTGCTGACTGAAGCAACAAGAAGAGGTGGAGGAGCTCACTTTGGCCTTCTCCATCCCCAACACTGATTTAAAGAGTTTCTCAGTAACTGAGAAGTTCCTAAGTACCTCAGTTCTGATACCAGGAGACATAGAACAGAGGAATAGCCAGCGATTTCTATTTCACTGTTCATATAGGTTTCCTCCCAGGTGCTTGGAGTATCAGTACTGGTAGGAATTGACTTAGGTCAGCCTCCTGGTAGTTTATATTCAAAGGCTACTCGTCGGTCATTCAACAACGAGCCCAGGATTTACTTAGCCATATCAGGTGAAGAACATTCATCAGACATGAGCATTGAGAACAGATGGAGTTCATTCAGCTGAGTGAAATGTCCTTGAGTTGTCATTATTTTCCATCAGAGATATCCTGGATAAGGAATTCATGTCGACATCCTGAGTGAGTCCCTTGAACCAACCATGTCTCAAAGAAGGTCTCAATACTTTTTTTTAAGATTTAAAAAAACTTGTTTTATTGATTTTGACAATAGATCGTTGACTAATTTGAAATACAAAAGTGTGAGGTAATAAATAGAAGTCTAGATTTGGGAAGTCCTGGGTTTAAGTCTTGTCTGTATCACATACTGGCTGAATGACCCTGGGCAAGTCACTTCACCCATTAATAGTAGACTAGCCCACAATCAACTTAGACTGTGGACTAGCCTACTTTCCCCCAGAGGTAGAGCATGCACCCAAATGCCAATGACAATGATTTCCAAAAACACTGAACAAGGTCCTGACTACCTAATAGTGGAATTGGTGGCTGTGACTCTTGGAGATGGGAGTGGACTCTTCCCTGATGGTTCATATTGTAGAAGCTGTAACATTGCTGGGGGCAGGACAGGGTAGGGAAAGTAAAGTTGGGAATGTCTGTGTCAGTGTCTGAGGGAAATTTCTATGGGGGTGTGATTGGCTTTCCTGGCTCTTCAGCCCAGAAAAGTTGTCCTGGGGCATGCTCAGCTGGGACACTGGGTGATTCCTTCGGAGGACTTAAAAAGGTGCAACATGTTGACCAGAGGGAACATGAGTGTTGCTCCAAATGCAGAGCCCAGCTGTACTGTTGCACGGCACCTCAGGAGAGTGCTCTGGCCCACCTTGTTCAGGTACACTCCAGTCATCACCTTGATATAGCTGATGATCCCACCACAAATCACACAAGAGGCAACAATGATGACTTCTCCTCAGTAGGAGCCCTTTAGCAGAGGGCAGGGACTCAGGACAGCCATGGCCACATTGTAGGCTTTAAAACCAGTGGCCACCAGTACGGTGACCCACAGCCACTGGAGAGACATTTCAGGTAGCAACATAGTCAGAAAGGAAACCAGGGGGTGGGTTATAGAACTAATAACTAAAGTCAGGTGGTAAGCCCTAGAACCATAGGGCAGGATGGAGTAGGTATGAACAGAAGGGAGGATTCCATTGGTGAAGGAGTTCACAAAAGCCACCACAATGTACATGAAGGCTAATTGGACCCATGTCCAAACAGGGGCCCTATTCTCCTCAGGCTGGGTCATCGAGGGGCAGTTGTCTCTGTTGCTATTGCCAGCTGAGACTTCTTGGAAATTGAAGGATCTCAGAGTCACTCTGTTGACCAGGCTGTCTCCAGTAGAGAGTTTCCATCATGTAGAGAGACGGGTCAGGCCAAAAAAGGAAGCCAGGCAGCTGGCTGTCATGACAGACAACATGAGAAAGTAGACAGAGAGTGAGAAATTGGCTGAGAGGTGACAATTCTCTGGCTGAGGTCTTCTAGCAATGAGATCAGGGCTCATGGTCATGTTCAGTAACACAGGGATGAAGGATATGTTAGTGATTTTAGGTGGCACGGTGGTCTCAATACTTTTTAAGGAAAAACTGAACTAACTTGCAGGGGAGCAAAGGTTAGGATAGTTCTCCTGCAGCAATTTTCACCCAGCCAGTAACTGACCTGAGGAGCAGGTAATTGTGGTCTGAGGTAAGGGACAGAAACTTTCCAATCTATTAGTTGGCCATTAGCCTTGCAGGTCCAAGACAAGGCAAACTGTCTTTTGATTGACCTAGTCCGTTATCTGACATGAAAGAAGATAACATAGGGGCTAATTGGGACTGTCCATTCATACTGAAATGGATGCTTATTCTAAAATGGCATTACTCATGTCAAAAGAAAAAAATACAGCCTTTCCCCTCTCTCCACAGCCACCACAAGTATTTTTCTTTTTTAAAAAATTAAGTTTTATGTTTATTTTTAGTTTACAACATTCATTTCCACAAGGTTTTGAGTTACAAATTTTCTCCCTGTTTTTCCCCTGCCCACCACCCCAAAACAGTGATTCCACTGTATACCTGCTCCCCAGTCTGCTCTCTCCTATATTCTGCTCCATGCCCCCTCCAACTTCCAGGTAGGACAATATGGATCTCCATACCCAACCGTCTGTATATCTTATTTCCCAGTTGCATGTAAAATAATAATAATCATAATAATTGTTAAAAACATTTAATTTTAAAACTTTGAATTCCACTTTCTTTCCCTTCTTCTCTCATTACCCACCCTTACTAGGAAGATGAGCAATTCAATATAGGTTGTACATTTGTAGTTACGCACAATATTTCCATAGTGGATATACTGTGAAAGACTGACTGTATTTCCCTGCATCCTATCCCGCCCCCCACTTATTCTATTTTCCTCTTTGACCCTGTCCCTTTTCAAAAGTGTGTTCTTCTAACTACCCTCTCCCCCAATCTGCCCTCCCTTCTGTCATCCCCCCTCTCATCTCCTTCCCCCCTAGTTTCCTGTAGGGTAAGATACCCAATTTAGTGCATATGTTATTCTCTCCTTAAGCCAAATTCAATGAGAGTAAGGTTGACCCATTTCCTTTTGCCTTCCTGTTCTTCCTCTTCATTGTAACAGTTTTCCCTTGCCTCTTTTATATGAGATAATTCACCCTATTTTGTCTCTCCCTATCTCCTTTCATTATAAGTATTTTTTCTTTTGTTTGGTATTCTTCTGTTTGTTGTTCTTATTACATAGAGACAGATTTTTTTTTTAATCCATAGGAGGGGAAGGAAGCTCAGAGAAGGGATGTGACTAATACTTGGTGTGGACAGGATGATAACCACTGAGAAAGACAAGGAAAAGTCGGAGCTGCTACGTTCTTATTTTGTTTCTTTTTTCTCTGACAAGGAAAACCTTGGTACTGAAGAAGTGAACAAAACTGCACAACAGGATAAGGTTTTGATACTCAAGATATGTAGGCATAGTGTATGGAAGGTTTTAATAAATGTGTAAGGTCTTAAAAGTTTTTCTTCATAGAATGGGTAATGTAAGAAAATCTATGAATAGTTCTCAGAAGAAGACTTCTAAACTATTAAGAGCTATAATAAAGAATATCCTAAATCACTGATAATAACATAAATGAAAGTAAAAATAATTTGTTTCACTTCATATCTGCAAATTGACAGATATACAAAAGATCTAAATAGTACTGGGGAAGCTATGGAAAGATAAGGCACACTAATGCATTGTGAGTGAAGATATCAAATTGGGTGCCATCATTCTGGGAGGCAGTTTGGAATTATGTGAAGAAAATGACCAAAAGGCACATACCTTTTCACTCAGAGATTTTTCTTCTAGGTATATGTTTTTAAGGATGTCAATGATGAAAAGAAAGATCTCACATACACCAAAATATTTATAGTAGCCCTGTTTGTAGTAGTAAAAATTGGAAACAAAAGCAAACTAATTGTGATGTTGGAATTTTGTGAACTATTACTGTCCTATAGAAATAATGAATATGATGAAGACAAGGAAACATAGGATGATTTATATAACTTGCAAAATGAAGTAAGGAGAATCAGGGAAATAACATATACAATAATTATAATAATGTAAATGGAAAGAACAGAAATGCTGTGAAATTATGAAACCTGAGCTGCACCCCAAAGATGATTTCTCAAAATTTGAGAAATCACTTCCCCCTGCTTCTTTGGAGAAGTAAGTGACTGTGGGAGAGGAATACTATAATATAGTGTGAGGTTTGTTTTTGATATGTTGCTTAGTTTTTCAGAATCGGTCTCCCTTTTTTATTCTTTATTTGTCTTCTCAGGGATGGGGAGAGGGAGTGATACATTGAAATCACAGGTGATGTTTGTCGCTGGGGGAAGAAAAAACCCGAGTAATATGAAATCAATATCCAAGATAAATAAAGGAAATAATAAACAAGCTCCTGGAGGCACCAGGATTCAAGTCACTTGGCCTAGACGAACTAAATTCTCATGTATGAAAAAACTCCTGGCAGGTGTTATTGCCAAGCCACTCTCAGAGGTATTTGAAAGATGGTGGAAAATGAAAAAGGTAGTTGGCGTAGGACTGGAGAATGGAAAGTGCTCTTATTTTTAAAAAAGAAAGGAGAATAGAATCTACTGCCTTTAGGCCAGTGAGCTTAGCCGCTTATCCAGTAGTCTCTCTGGTTTCCCTTTACCCACTTCAATTCCATCCTTTTTCTTGATTCACAGAACCCTTACATCTCCCAGGAGAGGTATCCTCAAGTTGGGGTATGTGGGACTCTGCAGTTGTTCTTACCCAGAGTAAACTTTGTGGGCAGAGTACTGACCCGCAGCTAGGCATCATTACAGCCCTCTTTCTCTGGGGAAGAACAGCTTTCTCCACGAGGCTTTTCTTCTTCTGTTTCTCCTTCTCTAGATGTTCTTCCTTTCTATCATGTGGCTGGGCAGAATCAGTCTCTGCTACTTTTTGTAGGCTAAAGAGTAGTGGCAGACAGGGTCAGGTCAAATCTCTAAGTTGGTGTGGGAGCGGGGTCTGGCAATGACTCCCATGGTCAATCCCTAAAGCACCAACCTGTGAGGTCGCTTATGCTACCACCTGAGTGGTGGCGACAGTTGGTGTGGCTTCTTAGTATCACAGTTCTCTGAATTTTTCCTGAAATTTTTATTTTTTATTTTATCTATCCATCTATCTATCTGTCTGTCTGTCTGTCTATCTGTCTATCTATCATCTATCTATCTATCTGTCTATCATCTATCTATCTATCTGTCTGTCTTGTCTGTCTGTCTGTCTGTCTTTCTATCTGTCTGTCTATCTGTCTATCATCTATCTATCTATCTATCTGTCTGTGTATCTATCATCTATCTGTCTATCTATCTATCTATCATCTATCTATCTGTCTGTCTGTCTATCTGTCTATCTAATCTATCTATTTTCCTCTTGAGGTTTTCAACCTTGTGTCTTCTTATGGATTCAGAATATCTGGTGCATAATTTATTTTTTAAAAAGATTTTAGAGCTAGAAGAGTTTGCCATTTTGCATCACATGATCTGACTCATTTTGATAAGTGTATTTAAAAGCTATGGGAAGAGAATAGAGACCATACAAATTCTAGAGCTTAACTTCCAGATGCTGGTCTAGAGGACACCATTATTATGTTGGGAAGCTATGTTCTCTGGAAGCAATGACATCATTATTCCTTCATTAAAGCAAAAAAGACTAAAGTATGCAAACTTTCAAGAGAATCTGTGATTAAGGAGAAGCCAAGAGTTTTGCACTGTGTCATGGAAAGGTTTGTGACTCCTTCCTCATTTCCTTTGTGAAAGCATGCAACTGGCCTGTTAGAAGATTAACCCCCTTCACATTTCAGCAAAACGCTAAATAGACGCCAAGTAGCTTGATCACCTCTTTGCATCTCGGTTGTTAATTCAGTATTATGGTTGGCAGTGAATTATTTTGAATTCCCTAGGAGCGGCTGGGCCAGTCAATGGGGAACTCTGAATGAAGCCTCTCTAAAATGCTCAGTTGGGGCTTTACTTGGGTTTTCACAGTCTTTGTGGCATTATTCCCCGGAAAGCCTTCCATCTAAGATTGGGGTCAGAGTAGGGCCCCTTTGTCCTGCTTAAAGGAAACCTCGCTTTAATCTTTTCCTTCCTGTGGGAAAATGAGTATGAAAGAAAAGATTGAGATAGCCACTACCTTCAAATATAGCTGGTTTGCTTTTCCTTTATTGCCACTTTTTTTAAAAAAATGAAAATTGTCTCTTTTCGAAGGCATCTCAGAAAGTAAATAACTCCCTCCACTTCATGTGGAAGTAGAGATAGCTTTGTTAAACTGATCTTAAGACCAAGCATTCTTAATGTCATTTCCTTTCCTGGTTCATAACATGAATCCTGGACACATCGATTGCTTGTTTGTTTTTCTCGAATAAGAGTCCCTTAAAAGTTACTGCCCTAACAGTGTTAGCTTTTAATCTCATCCCAACCTCCTCATTCTACCCTCTTTCCACATAGAATTGGTTTCAGGCATTATGCAAAGTGAAGGCATCTAATGTACTATTTTATCATTACATATCAAATTGATTTTTTCCAGCTGATTACTAACATTTGGTGGCATTTATCCCTTTTTTAATGGCTTACAGAGACAACCTTAAGAGTTGAATTTCTTGTATGGAAAATGAGATGTAATCACCTGGGTAACCTGTCACTTTGCTGACTCTGCTTTCCCCTTTCTTGAGGAGGTTAATCACAGGACCTTTCGATCTGCCTCTCTTGGTTGCTTAAGGTTCCATTTTTCATGTAGCATGGTCAATAAGAAAAAACACACAGTATTGTTAGAGGGAACAGCAATGAAAACCTAACTTTATTTGTTCAACGGTAAGTCAAGAAATGAGCAAAGAGAATCAGCAGGGCTCTGGACAAATGAAGTAGAGGGATAGGCTTACATAGGACTGGAAGCAACCGCCTTTATCATTGTCTTTTCTCATCCCTCATCCTTGTTCTCTCTGTAGCACTTTGTACCTGCTGAATACTCTCTCCTCTCTGGGTTTTCGTGACTCCCTTCTTTGTCTCCGGCTGTATTTGTCCTTTACTCTCTCTATCTCTATCTCTCTCTGCTCTTTGTATCTGTCTCTGTTTCTCTGTCTTTCCCTGCCCCTCCTTTCTATATCCAAATATTAGTGTCTCACTCCTCTCTCATTCCTGACTGCCATTGCTGGAGTTGATGTAGAAGCAAAGTAAAATTCTTCTTGATTTTTCCTCCATCATACATTAGAAAATTTTACCTTCCTATCACAGGATATGAACCATAAACTATGATAACTGACAATGCATTGAATTTACTCAACAAGAATTGCTATTGCCATGGTTGCCAGTGTTAACTGGCAAATCTGTCTTTTCTAAACCCTCATCCTTCATGACCTCTGCAGCATTTGATAGTTGACCACCCTCTTCTGGTTAATCCCTAAGATTTTATGACATTTCTTTCTCCCCTTCTTCCTCCCTCCCTTTTCTCCTCCCTATATGAGCTCTCCGTATCCTTGCTGGTTCATCATCCTTACAATTCTACCTAACTGTGGCTGTTTCTCAAGGTTCTCTGGACTCTGGGTAAACTTCACTCCCAAGGGTTTAAGTGTCTCTATGTAGATAGATAGATAGATAGATAGATAGATAGATAGATAGATAGATAGATGATAGATAAAGTGTCATCTCTCTATTTTCTTCCTATCTATCTATCTATCTCTCTATCACCAGCCCCAGTCCCTGCCCTGAGTTTTTATTTGACAATTCTGTATTCTACATTTCAGACTGGATTGAAGATTTAAACTTAACATGTTGAAAGTGAATTTATCATCTTTCCCCTGAAATACTCCCCCTTTCTATACTTCACTATTTCTACCAAAGTCCCCACCAAACCTTCCAGTCTCCCAACTTTGTAGCCTTCTTGACTGTTCACTCTCCCTCAGCCCCACATTCATTCAGTTGCCAAATCTTGGTCTTGGTCCCTCTACCACCAGTCATATTCAGTCCTTCTTCCCCATTCTCAGCTGCCATCTGTAGTTCAGGCCCTTATCACCTCTCACCTGAATTATTGCAACAGCTTCTGAATTAATCTTCTTGCCCCAAGCCTTGCTCCAGTTCATCCTACATGCTACTGCCAATGGAATTTTCCATAGGGGTTGGTCTGACTTTGTTTCCTCTCTACTCAATTAAGTCCAGGTGTGTAGCTTATTGCAACTTTGAGTATGTCCAGACCCTCAATTTCTTTCTTAGGGAACTCCCAAAGTGGAAACTTCATCCATCAATGAAGAATATAAAAATCTTTGATAATTTCTAGTCTCAGACTTGCCTGACAGTGAGAAGATCAGCTTGTGTAGCATGGATCAGAAGCAGAACCTGGACCCAGGTCTTAGGGACTCCAAGGTTGTCCTTTGTCAACTACCCCACAGTGTTACTATTTGGAGAGCTAAAGTCATACCAATTAAGACAATTGACAAGTATGTGTGTATAATTTGTAGACAAGTTATGAAATCAATCAGTCAGTTAATAGCACTTGTTGAAATGCTCTGGGTACAAAGACAAAAGTGAAAAACATTTCTGCCCTCAAGGAGTTTACATTCTATCAGCATGCACCCAAATACTAGTCATGGCAGCTCCCATCGGACCTAGGGGCTGGGCACCCCTTATATGACTATAGGGCTCCTTGACCTTGGGAAAGGGAAGGAAACAAACATTTATTAAGGACCTACCATGTACCAGGCATTGTGCTAAGTGCTTTACAAATATCACCTCAATTGATGCTCAGAACATCCCTGTGAAGTAGGTACTGCTATAATCCCCATTTCACTTTTGAGGAAACTGAGGCAGCAGTTAAGTAATAATAACAATAGTAGCTAGTGTTCATGTAGCACTTTCTGTGTGTGCTGAGCACTCTGTAGTTATTATCGCAACTGATCCTCACAACAACCCTAGGAGGGAGGTGCTATTATTATCCCCATTTTACAGATTAGGGAACTGAGGCAAGCAGAGGCTAAGGAACTTGCCCAGGCTCATACAGCTAATCAGTTTGTGTCTGAGGCTGGATTTAAACTCAGGTATTCTTAATTCCAGGCCCAGCACGCTGTCCATTGTACTACCTAGCTGCCTTGGACTCAGGTGAGTACTGGGTTCAGCACTGGAGGATCCTGGCCTCTAAAGAAAGGAGGCAGACTCTTCTCATTGTCTTTGACTTTTTAAGCCTCCACCACTGAGATCTTGGGAAAATCACTTAAAATTTACATTTGGATCAAGTCTAGGGTCTCTCAAAAAGGAGTACCCAGTCACCAATGTCCATCAGGCATAGGATGTGTGTTTATTTTCTCCACACAAAAGACATGCCTAAACACAAAAGAACTAGGAGCACACATTGACAAAGACTTAATCCATAACTCCTATTATACTATCCCAGGAGGTTGATAAAAGATGTGTAACATTTCTGTAGGATGCCTGAATTGCCATTTCACCTTCACCTTGGCTTTCCTGTGTTCAGGGGCCTGACTTGGGCTTATCCTCCTCTTGGTGGTCATCTCTGAAAAGAGAGTATAGTGGTGTCTGAAAATTCTTCCTGATGCCAGTTGTCTCTGGTTGAGAAAACCAGGAGCTCCCAATATCTAGAACTTACAAAGTTGCCACCAAGTCTGGGAACACCCATCTCGGGATTGATGGTTGGTCACTTATTCTCAGGGAAAGAGGTGCTCAAGTCTGGGGGGCTCATGATTGTCATATAACACATATGCCTGATATTATAGCTGTTGGAGTAGTGACCCCTAGAAATGCCACAGAGAGTTTCCATGCCATGGTCCAGAGAAAGGAAGAAGAGCAAAAGAGGGCATGTTCTTTCCTTTTAAAGTCTGCTGAATGGACAGTTCTTGGCTAACAGCCAACTTTGTTGATGAAACTCTTTAATCTTACTGCCATCAAAGGTACCAATAATTTGTTATATCATCCCTAAATCCTTCTACAAGAGCATGTTGCATGAACCATATGCCCTTCCCCATTAAACATAAATGCAATGTAACTTTTTGGGGACAGAGGGGAGGATACTAGTCTTTAGGGGAATTAGAAGAGATGTCGTATAGAAGGTGGTGTTTGAGTTTTGAGCAAAACATCAGACTCGGAAAGGCAAATCTTAGGGGAAAGTGTCTTCTAAGAATTAAAGACAGCCCCTTCACAGAAGCAGATATGAGAGATGGAGTATTTTGTGTGAACAAATGCAGGACCAGCTTGGTTGAACCATAGAGTACAGAAGGAAGGGAAATTGCATTTGATCATAGAAGCGAGAGAGCCACTGGAGTTTGTTGAAAAGAGAAGTGACGTTGTAAGATTTTTGCTTTAGGAAAAACACTTTGACAGTTGTTTGTATGATGAATTGAAGAGAGGTGGGACCAAGTCCCCAGTGCAATCATTTGGCTCTGAAATTTATATACTGGTGTTATGGGATGATGGGACACTCAGGGATAGCTTGACTAACAGAATAACTGGCAACAAACTTGCAGATGATGAGATGGAAATGGGAGGGATAGTTAAAATACTGAATGACAGAATCAGGATCCTAAAATATCTCAACCCAGTGGACCGACTCTAATAAAATGAAATTTAATAACAATGACTGAAACTTTTTCACCAGCTTTCAGTTGCTATGGTATGAAATGGGAGAAATGTAGTTAGAAAGCTTTTCAAATGAAAAAGACCTGAGGGTTTTAACATGTGTTTCATACTAAAAAAAGTGCCTCTGATAGGAAAATACATAAAGAGAAGCTTAACATCCAAAATGAAGGTCTCTCATTAGAAACTCAATTTGTTCTATTTTCATCAAACCACTATAGTACCTTGATTTGTGTGATATAAACATTTTAAAAAATAATAAATTTTATTGCTATCTTTTGCTTTTATATTAACTACATTTTTAAAAATCTAAATTTACTGAACACCCCAAAAAAATTTCCATATAAAAAGAGGACACACATAAAATTTCTTTATGGAGTGGTTAATATTGATCACCTGCAATTTGTCGCTGTTTTTTAGTATATAAATTCATGTTACTTTCAAAGTTGTCCAATTTGATTATTTCTTTCTGTATTTGTTCTTTTATGTGAATTAAAAAACGTTTCAGTGACCCTCCTTTCCTTTCTTCTTGTTTTTAGGAACACTATTCCTAGCTGCCTTCTCTGTTTCCCAAATCTTTTCCCCCAATTAAAAAATAGGAGCCTGATCCTTATCACAAATAAGCTTATTCAAGCAAAATAATACACAATAAAATCCTGCTGTGGTCACATTAAAAAAATGTAGGTCTTCTTTTGCATCTTGAGTCCATGATCTCTCTGTCAAGAGAGGGGGATAATGCTTCATCATCATCTGTGGGGGTTTCATGATTGTTCAGGACATGTTAAGTTTCGTTAAGTCTTTCAAAGTTGGCTTTTCATGACCGTGTTGGTGTTAATGTACAAATTGTTTTTTCCAGTTCTGTTTGCTGAACTGTTCATCATTCGATCAGGTCTTCTCAGGTTCCTCCAAAAACCATCCCTTCAGTCGTTTCTTATGGTGCAATTGTGCATCTATCTTGTAATTTATCCAGTTATTCCACCATTAATGGGCATCCCCTTTGTGTTTGTTTTCCTGTTGTTTTGTCTTTTTCTGTTGTATCTGACTCCATGACCCCATTGGGGTTTTCTTGACAAAGATACTGGATCGGTTTGCGATGTCCTTTCTCCAGCTCATTTTACAGATGAGGAAATTAAGGCATACAGGGTTAAGTGAGTTGCCCAGGACCACACAGCTCATGTCTGTGGCCTAGATTTGAACCTAGGAGGAGGAGTTTTCCTGACTCCAGACCCAGCGCTCTACTGCACCACTTAGCTGACGCCCCTCCTTCCAAGTCTTTGTTAAAACAAAAAGAGCAGCTATAAATATTGTTGTTCCCATGACTCTCCCCTCCCCTCTTTCTTTGATTCCTTTGGCATATAGGTTTAGTAGTGCTATCACTCAGTCAAAGGGTATTCATAGGTTAGCGACAATTCAAATTACTTTCTAGAATGACTGGATCAATTCACACTCTGCCAGCATTGCATCAATGTGTCTCCATCTTCCCACAGTTACTCCGACAATTACCTTTCCTCTTTTTTTTAATCTTTACGAATTTTATGTGTCAGGTGGAAACTCAGTTTTAATTTGCATTCATCTAATTATCAGTGGTTTTGAATATTTATTCATATTTTAGCTTGGGTATCTTCCTTTGAGAATTGTCTTTTCCTATCCTTTGACTATATGTATGTGTGTATGTACATATGTATATGTGGGAAGGGCTGTTATTCTTACACATTTGAATCAGTTCTTTCATTTCCATCCTTGTTTATCTTGGATACTGTACCTTTACCAGCAAACTTAAATGTAAAGATTTCTCTTTCAGTTAACTGTTTCTCTTCTTATTTAACTGCATTCATTTTTTTTTTTTGTGCAAAGCCTTTACATTTTACATAATGAAAGTTGTTCATATGTTTTTCTACTATCCTCTCTACCCCCTCTCTGGTCAGTCAACTGACATTTACTAAGTACCTACTGTGTGCCAGGCATTAATTATTAGTCATGAACTCTTTACCTGTCCATAGCTGTAAAATGTTTTCTTCCTTGGTCCTCTAATTTATATGTGATGTGACCTTTTATAATTAGGTCATATGTGCATATTGGGCATTTATTGTGGTACAGAGTATGAAATGCTGGTCTAAACTTAATTTCTGCCAAACTACTTCCCATTTTTCCTAGCATTTTTTGTTGAATTGTGAGTCCTTACCCCAATAGTTATGATGGCGTATTGAACACTGTGGCTAGGTTCATTTTCTTCCATATGTTGTGTAGCTAATGCGTCTCACTGATCAGCTATTCTAATTAGTTTAGCCATTACCAAATCATTTTGAAGATTATTGCATTGTAGTATAATTTGACAGCAGGTGTTGTTAGACCCTGCCGCCTTGCTTACTACCTTTTTTTCATTATTTTCTTTATGAATCTTGACCTTTTCTTCATCTAGACGTTCATTTCTATTTTTTTAAAGGTCTCTAAAGTATTTTTTTTTGGAAGTTTAGTGTGGTACTGAACAAGTAAAGTAATTTGGATAGTATTGTGGAAATTAAAAAAAAATTTTAAAAGATTTTTTGAAGATATCCATTAGATACCTTTGAAAACTAAAGCAAGCAGGAGTAGAAAGGTAGGCAAAAAGGCTGTTCGTGTATTTCATAATAAGGCATTGAAGGCTAGAGACCCAGAATAAGGAAGAAGGTCTCAATCTCAGAGACTTCACAGAAGAGGAATTGACAGGAATTGACAGAAAACCAGAAATATTCCTGTGTTCAACAAGTTAATTTCAGAGGCTGGAGACATGGTCATTCCCTCATTCATTGCTCAACATGGCAATGGACAGTCTTTTTGAGTAGTCCTTGGAGCTTTGGCTTGAATTCAACAGCCTGAACAGCTTTGCACACAGGTAGCTATTTTCTCTTTGAAAGGCCTATATTGTATGAAATTATGCTCAGGATAACCTTAAAGGGGCTACTGTTAGAGCTAAGGGGAGGCTAAGTCTGTTATAATATTCTTTAAAGAGAACTATTACATCAATGTACAGCAGAAAAGTTTTCAGTTTGTAATGTGCATATGTATATGGGGGAGGGAGAGTACAGTGGGAAGGCGGCAGAACTGGCTTCCCTTATTCTGACCTAGTTGATATAATCATAGTGGTATTTTTTTTGTTAAATGAAGTACAAAGGTATCTCTATGACCTATTAGCCTTTTATAAAGTAAAAAGTTTCCTTAATGAAATTGGAAGAGCAGCTTGCCATTGGTGGGCTAAGAATTAGCCACATGTATGGTGGCTCTTAAAAAAAAAAAAGGAAGCTTACCATCCCTGAGAGTGAGGTCAGATAGGAGGTAGCTTTGGATATGCTCTTTTCATAAGGGCAGCTAAGTAGTACAATGGATAGAGTACTGGGTCTGGAGTCAGGAAGACTCATCTTTCCAAGTTCAAACCTGGCCTCAGACACTTACTAGCAGCATCACCCTGGGCAAGTCACTTAACCCTGTTTGTCTTAGTTTCCTCATCTGTAAAATGAGCTGGAGAAGAAAATGATAAACCCCTCCAGTAACTTTGCCAAGAGAAGGGTTGGACAAGACTAAAATAACCAAACCATAGCAACGAGAAAAGAGCAGTAATGGAAAGGAGGCAGGATTTCTCTCCCCTTTCCCCATTTCCCATCAGTATAGCGTCATGCTGTGTAACTACTCATCGATCACATTCATCAGGGGGCAGAGAGATAGAGTCAAGAATCAGAGAAGGCAACAGAGAAAAGAGCCAATTATGGATTCAAAAGAGAATCATCCCTGACATTTGGGAGTGGAGCCCTGGAAAAGAGAAGGATCAGAGAAGGGTATATGAGTGACTGAACCATTGAGGATGGCACATTTTGGGGGGACATCCTAATGAAAGGATATCAGAACCCTGTAGTACCCAAGGTGTGTATTGCCTTCACTACACAAATTCCCTCCCTAAGTCTAATTAATATATTAAAAAGCATTTATTAAGCCCTTACAATATGCCAGGCACTGCTTAAGTGCTGGAAATACAAAGAGAAGCTATAATAAATTCCTACCCTTCAGGAACTTACATCCTAATAGGTGAAGACAACTCAAAAAAGGAAGCTGAAAAGTAGGGGAAGGGAGAGACGATGAAGAAAGGAATGTGGAGAGTAAGGGGCAGGACCCAGCGAGGAATGAAGGAGTGAATGCGGCCTGGACTGAGGGGCCTTCTTTAAAATGGAGTTTCTGAGAGGAAATGACCAATCAGAGTAAGGTACCATGGGTGCATGAGGACACTGGCGGGATGGAGGGATCTTTCAGGAAGACAACACTGCTGGAGCATGGTGGGGAAGGGTGAGAAGGCTCCTGGGATGTGGTTGAGAAAGAAGTCTAGAGAGTTAGGAATGGGATGCAGAAAGGCATCAAGGAGCCTTTCTACTTCTAATACACGTATTTTAAATGCATGCCCATTCTTCCTACTCACACTGTATGCTATTGTTAGTATTTCCCCCCCATCTCTTAAGGCAATGTTGCATGACTGCTATGCCATCTCAGTAATGGTGTTTACCGGTTGACTGCTAAAAGTAAGCTCCCGATGGGGACTCGGAAGCTATAGTTTTTGCTTGCTGCTGCCATTTGTATTCTGTTTTCAAAGAGGACCATGACATTAGGGAGGTGATGCCATGAGATGTAGTAGGGACCCATAAAGTAAACCTGGGAGTAGCCAGCTCCCTGACTCCCAACCCTCTGTTCACCGGCAAACCTGTGAGTGTTGAGTAGGGGCCATATAGCCCGAGAGGGCTACAAACATACCACCCTTTATGGAAATGTTCCTTCTACTTAGGAAGGGAATTTCCACAAGCAGGGGTTACACTATCATTCTACTATTCTTTAAGCAATAAATTAATCCAATCCCATATAATGTCTTGGTCTATCAGTTAACTTTAATTCTGTAGGCAGATGTTAATACATCAGTGATACCTCAAGAGAGGAGGGGACCTGCCCTAGTCACACAAGGCGTTAGTTAGCAAAGGATACCCATAGCAGAAATAGTGAAAAAGAGAAAGAAAGTTTAAAAAAATGCATTTAAAATTCTGTGACTGTGGGTCACCAAAGTAACCATTGGTAAGGAAATGAAGAATGTAAGGCAGTTTCAGGGCAAAAAATGGTGAGTTCAATTTTTGACATGTTTGATGCCAACTTGGTCATCCCATCGAACCAAAGGAAGTTGCTTCCCATCTAGGTGTTTTTCCTTTACTTGGAGCCATGAATGATGGAGGACGACTTTAAATCTTCCCTCAGCTCACAAGAAGTAACATACGTCTTTGCTTCTTCCTGTACTATAGCACTTCTTGTGCCAAAATTATGAGTAACCAGTGGAGGAAATGTATTTATTTTTAGCTGAAAATGACTTTTTCATAGGGAATGAGATAATCAGGGAAGAAGTGGGTGAAATAAGTTAAGTTACAGAAGGCTGATATTTCAAGGAAGATCTGCCATGGAGAACCCTGGGGGATAAAAAAAAGAGAGAGAGAGAGAGACCTGTTTGACATTCCATGAAGGCAATTGGTATGCAAAGCTCATTAGATTAAGATGACGGAACTGGGATTTCTGTCCATCTGCCAGGACTTCCTCCTTGCTTATTGCCATTCCAGAATATGTAATTAGTGAATGATGAAACCACAATGTTATTGCTAGTTCTTAAATAAAGTTATTAAACTTCTTTTTTGTTTTTTATTGTTGCCAGGAAGGCAGAATCATTATTTATATTCCTTTTATAAGCTGAAGTGTGTTGAATGTCTTGGAAAAATATGACAATGAAAGACATCTGGGCTTCTGGGAGTATATTTTCAGCTTGGAAATGTCTACCTCACTATTGGGAACCTCTGAGTGGTTCAGAAATATAGACTATCTCCCTTTCTTTTTCTTCTCCATCTCTTTTTTCAAGGCTAATTATCACTTGAGGGTGGTTAAGGAAATTCGATATATAGGATAAACATTTAAATAGATATTTTGATAACCCCATTGAAACCCATTGTGCTTAAATAAGGGAAGTGTATAGTAGAGGGCTCTTTAGGTCATTTGAGTCCCCATTATGATTAATGAAAATATAGGATATGAAGGGCAAGTAACAGAGAGAGACCTTAAATGACCATCTTGAGCAATAATCTTTGCATAGATTGTAAAGAGTGTGAATTTGGAGTGCCTCATTTATATTTGAAAGGGTAAGAAAACTTGACTGAGGATGGGCAACAGTCATGAACTTGCTACTGTTTTATCTACTCCACACCTGAATAAGAGGTAGTGTGAGTTTCAAAACATGGAAGCCCACTTGGCTAGTACTTGAACCATGGAGTTAGCTGAGTGGAGTTAGCTGTGGAAGAAGTGCCCAGCTCTTGAGATCTCATCCTCTGCCTTCTTTCTTGCACTTCTTAGAGTGTGTGGCAAGGGAGGAGATGATTTCTTTCTTCTTCCTTATCTCTAATGACAGTGAACAGTAGAAACACTTGACTATACTGACTATACTGGACATGAACAATGTGAGGCTCAAGAGGGGATTCCAGCTGTCTAGGTGAGCTGGGCAGAGAAATGAAGAGTTGGTACCTCTAGCTGGGATCCTGCTCAGGTGATAATAGGCCCCAGAGCTGGAACTCATGGGTGGGGCCTCCAATTATTTCTGAAAGTGCATTAACAGTGCATCAGCTAAATCTAAAGATGGTGGAGATGGTATCTACATCCAAGCCATGAAGCAGTGTCCATTGAGGTTCTATTTGGCATCCAGCAGAGGAACAAGAGCTAGTAGAGCTTCTCAGACCAAGGCAGGTGAGAACGGCACATGGGCATTTAGGTCTTTGCAGCACTGAAAATATCATTCCTTTCTTCTCATGTGTCACCTACATGTGAGTGTTCAAAAAGCAGTATCCGGAAGGATTCAGGGGAGCGGTATTATATAACCAGAGTTGGTAGAAACAGTATGATTAATTATGGTAGCAGGGCTCTTTACAATTCCATTTCTAGTAGTGTTGATTTATTACTAGTCCCTTTGGAGTATTCGAAAAGTTTATAAGGCAATAGTTGTGATTTAAATATTTTTCCCTAAAAAAAGATGTAAAGTGAAATTTTCTTCCTTTTGAAATTTATTATCATTATTATACCAAATTAGTTTTTCCAGAGCTCTTCATCTAACCTTTTTTCATCATCTAATTAAGCTAACAATTGGCGTTCTTGAACCTGGGCCATTCAATCTAGTTTGCATCTGCTGCCCAGAGGTGGAGCCCTTTCTAAAAATCACTTAATAGCATGCCTAAGTGTGTCAAGGAACATAGATTGCCCCTTGAATGAAGGAAGAGGATCTAGCAAAATCTAGAAGAAATTTTCACCACTTTCTGAGAGAAAACTCAATGTACATCTTCTTTCTTGTTTAAACATTTGCTTGTTTTAAAAGTCTTGTTTTTCCTGGTTAAGGAATGACTTTTCCTTCTGCTGAAATGAGAGCTAGCTACTACTTGAAAGCCTCTTTATATTCTATAAGTTCCTAAAATCATAGAAATATTGTAGGAAAGGCCTCATCCTGGAATCATGAATCCGTCATTATCTATAGTATCTTCAACCAACGTTGGCTTGAAGAGCTCCAGTGATGGACTTTGACCACCCCTCTGGGTGGCAGCCCCTTTCCCTTCTAGGTTTTAGATGTTTTAAAAAGAAAACAAAAGAAATCTCTAATGAATTGATGGAAAAAGTAGAAACAGTCAAAACTCAAACAGAAATGGGTCACTGCAGGAGCCACGTGAACTTAGAAAATTACAAATGAACATTCCATGGGTTGTATTGTTCTTTGAGCTGTTTTGTTGAACATCTCCTAATTAAATTGTGGTCTTATTTACTTTTTTGAACATTTCCCAATTATATTTTAATCAGGTTCAGCCTATATATGGGAATGTTGCTAGCCTGGAGTTTGACTCCTCTGCGTTAGAACATGTAAAGACCTGAATTCTCCTTCTATATCTTATGGTATCTATGACTCTAGACAAGTCCTTTGTAGGTCCTAGTTTCTTTATCTGTAAAATTAAGAGACTGGTCATGATAATGTCTAAGGACTATTCTCTATGAAAATGATGGGCTCCCCAGGTACAGGAGGAGACAGAGATATGTTTAGATAGGAAAACAAAGGTATCATTTTAAAAATCTACCTTTGTTGAGGAAAGCGAGGTCCCTAATACCCACTAGATACCTGTTCCTTTACTTCAGGGTTCTAAAGATTGCCTACCTCACCCTGTATTAGTTAGTACCAGTTTCACAGGTGAAATTAAGGCTTTGGGAAATGGCTGGCCAAGGGACACAGCTTATCAATGGCAGAGTCCAGAGTAAAGTCTTGATCTCCCACTTCCAAGGCCAGTGAGCTATGCTTTCCCAATCACTGTGTTTCCCCTTACCCTGGTTATCCATCTACCCATCTATCACCATTGGCTGGGCAAGGGCAATGGAAACAATGTGACAGGGTATGGATGGATCAATCATACTTATTGAACAAGCATTTTGTGTATGTGTGTTTTGGAGGGGAGAAGGCAGGGAAATTGGGGTTAAGTGACTTGCCCAAGGTCACATGGCTAGTAAGTGTCTGAGGCCAGATTTGAACTCAGATCATACTGACTCCAGGGCTGGTGCTCTATTCACTGCTCCACCTCGCCACCCTGAAAAGGCATTTATTAAGCACCTTCATTGTGCCAGACACAACATTAGGTCCTATAGACTCAACTACATAAATGATACAGTCCATGCTGTTGAAAAACTTACAGTTTTATTGAGGGAGACAACATAAATATACACATATAAGGGGGAGAGGATCAGGAAACCTAGGTTATGTGTTTATAATACTTCATAGTTCCAGTTCGTTGTTTGGGATTTTGATGGTCAGAGTGAGTGTAAATAGAAGTTGTTCCTGTTCTGGCTAGAAAATCTGAGGCCTAAATTTGTAACTCAAAATCTGGTGGAAATGAATGATGTAAACTAAAAATAAACAAAAGTTAACCAAAAAAAGAAAAAGAAAAGAAACTCTGAGACCTATTCTTTCATGAAGGCGAACTAGGCCATCTTTTTCCTCATTTCTTATCTGACCTTAATCACTGAATGGGTGTTGCCTCAGACAAACTGAGACCAATGAAAGACCTTGGCTTAAAAAGGCCAGAGTCTCCCCCTGCATCCAGGTTCATCACCAGTCCCCTTGACCTATGTCTTGCCATTGGACTCTGATGACTGTGGAGGAGAGTGAAGTGGGTGACTTTGCCCAGCCCTGCCTCACTGAAATCCAATTCACTTGCAAGTCAAGGCATCACCTTCCTGATGTCATGGTCCCTCTTGGAGAAGGAAGCCAATAACAACAGCTTCATATTTCTAAAGTGTATTTTACACATGTCCCTTGATCCTCACAACTATTTTGTAGTTGAAAATATTAGTCCTCCTGTTTTACAGATGATGAAATTAAGGCTTAGGGAAATGACTAGCCCAGGAACACAGCTTATCAGTAGCAGAGCCCAGAGTAAGTCCAGATTTCCCACTTCCAAGGCCAATGGTCTTTCCTCTTCTCATCACTACTAGATAAAACAACTTGGCATATGGTGTGGTAGGAAGAATATTAGACATGGATTTATCCCCAAAAATAAAAGATTTGAGGTTTGATTTTTGCCCCTTATTAGCAGCATGCTTGTCATTCCCCTAAGTTTTCTGAATCTCTGTTTCCTCACATTTAAAATGAGGACAATAATAATTATTATTTTGTAAATCATTAAGTACTACAAAGTAGGAGCTCCTGTTGTGATTTGATGGCTGAATTGCCATCTCTCCAGCCTGGAAGGACAACATAGTCATTCAGTGGTGCATTTTGCCTTTTTCACTGATTTTGGACCTCAGCAATGTCTGAGAATCCAAACTGGATAACTGGCCATTTGGGGTCCAGTCTTATCTTTCATTAGGTTCATATTTTCATTCTTTGATGTCAGAAAATTACTTCCCTCATGGTTAATGTTACTTAATGACTTTATTGAAGAACTTACAACCACACTGTGTTTTTCTTTTTGGCTAATTATGTATTCTAGGATGGCACTGCTGAGTATTTTAGAACCTTAGCCTTTTAATCAACTGGAAAGAAACTGGTGAGCCCTCTCTGTTTTGTACAGCCCATCCTGGTATGTTCCTTTGGGCACCGAATTTATGTTAACACCAACAAGCAAAGATAAAGGAACTGTTCTTAGCAGGCACATGTTCTACCACACACAAAACATGCTTTTTATTGAAACATGTGTTGTCTTTGATGCAGCAATGATGTAACACAAAATTGCCCTTTCAGCTGAGATAATCCTTCAGATAATCTCTTCTAGCTTGACCCCTCGCATTTAAATGTTCTGGCCCAAAGAAGACTTTTTGCCCATGTGTCCAATAGTGATGATTAGACACAGAAAGTTCTGTTGTGTTTGGTTTTTCGGTTTATGACACCTTATGTCTTTTTAAAATATCACTTATGATGGGCAAATAACACTAACTTACATATTTCTTGAATTCAAAGGGCATATTTTTTAAAAGGTAACGCACCTCAAATTTAAAAGAAGTTATGAAGCGGTATCAGGGCTAGGTGGTGCAGCAGATAGAACGTTGGACCTGGAGTCAAGAAGAACTGAGTTCAAATCCATGCTCAGACACTTACTTGCTATGTGATCCTAGGCAAGTCACTTAATTCTGTTTGACTTAGTTCCCTCCTCTGTAAAATGAGTTCGAGAAGGAAATGGTAAACCACTCCAGCGTCTCTGCCAAGAAGATCCCGAATAGAGTCATGAAGAGTCAGACATGACTGAAATGACTGAATAACAATAGAGTGGCATCTGCACATTGTTTGACGTTGATGTATTAAGATAAATTAATTAGACTAAATTATCTTAACACATGTATTTATTTTAATATAGGAGATATATTGGCTATGGGCAGTTAGATAACATTCCATTCTTAACAGGCAAGAGAGTGGCACATCACTAGCTTTGGAATCAAACAATCCAGTTCTTTCAGTTTTAACATTTTTTAATACTTAAAAGCCAATATTTATTTCAATATAGGTTTTTTAGTCACACAAAAGGAAGAGAAGGAGAGAGTGACTTGATAGTGGTCATGTCCTGGGCAAACAAACAGGGTAGCAAAGAGGCATCATGGAGAACTGGGACTGTACTGGGACATTGCAAAATAAAGTGTCCAGTAGCTGAAGTCAGCCCCCCCCCTCCCCACCCCGTGACCAGATGAAACCAAACAGAAGGCCTTTGGGATAGGTACATTTATTCTCATATTGGTAACAAAGCACCCCACTAGGAAGTCTATCAATAAAAATGAACTAAGTATTCTAGCCACATAATATCACGTCTTAGACAGATGCAGCTAGATCTCTTACGTGACCAAAATTCGGAAGGTTTTTTCCTTCCTCCTTCTTTTCCCAAACCACTGGAGTTTATCTAAGAGCAGGAGAGTGACACAGAAACTCACTTCAGAAGCTTGGTGGAGAATGTGGAAAATAAATTGAATTATAGACACCACTATGTATTTCACAAAGTTCCAATAATTTTTTTTTATTCAGGAAAATTATGTCAAAATTGCCTCATTTCATTTCAACCCCATGGGCAGAAGGCTAAATTCTTTAGCAATCTTCCATTTACTTTTAATCAACAAAATAGGAAGATGTTAAAAATTCCTTGAAGGTTCCTTTACTGTACTGGTCCCCTTCAGTCCATACTCAGACCACAAATCCTGGTTTTCAAATAAAAGAATGCAGAGGTGGCTAGATGGTGCAATGAATAGAGCAGGAAGACCTGAGTTCAAATGTGGCCTCAGACACTTAACACTTACCAGCCACGTGACCTTGGGCAAGTCACTTATCCCCAATTGCCGTGCCTTCCCCCCTCCAGACAGCAAAAAAATAAGAATATAAGAATGCATTTTTATTTGTACATCAAGATGACATATCAATCGATAAACATTTATTAAGCACCTACTATGCACCCCTTATGGTTCCCCTTCATTTCCAAAGAGGACCAATGACAAACGTCATGATGCAGAGGGTGATGTTAGCTTGTAGAAACTAAGGTCTGTCCCTGGCCTCTGAGGTCTCGCCCATCCAATGACTAAGGGGCGTGTGCCAGGCAGTGTGCTAAACATTGGATGTGGATGAAGTATGCCGTGCCTCCAGGCCTCTTTCTTACTTTTCTAGCTTTCTTTATAACTCCTTTTTATACACAGAACAAAGGAGGCCCAACATGAAGAACAAATCCGGTACGCCAAGTCTCTCCATCTAAATAATGTTCCAAACTGGATGAAAATACATAAATAGCAGTTGCCCCCTGATCAATCCAAGAAACACATAACAAGCTTTTAAAATATGGAAAGCGAGCAAACAAAAAGTCCTTTTGCACACCCTGATCTGTAAAAAAAATGTTTTTGAACATGCAATATGTTTATTTACTTATTTACAAATTATAGGTCTGCTACTGTAGTCATTTTTAAGTGGACTATAAAACTTATGCCAAAAAAAAGACAGTTTAAAAGGGTAAGATAAAGATGAAATAATATTTGATTTTAGAGCCAGTAGGGAGCCACTGGTGTTTATTGAGCAAAGGGACAACCTAGAAAATCTCTTTGGCAGTTTTGTGGAAGATGGTTTGGAGATGGGAGAGACTTTTAGGATGCTGTTAAAAGAGACAAAGCTGCTAGCCTTTCCATGTGTACAGACTTCCATTTGCTACCTTTGTACGTGTGGACCTGATTGAGCCCATTGCAGAGACACCCAGAGCGGTTCACAGTCACAGTACCCCTCTCAATAGCTGAGTATCTTCCTTTCATCACATGTTGATTTTTTTCTGCTTCATGGCTAAATATACTTTATATGCTTCTTTTTCTGTTTATTTGGTTTTTTTCCCCTTTTCCCTGAGCAATTTATCCTTTTAATTCTCCTTCCTTTCTAATTGCCTTCCCAGGTATTCTGCATTAACTTTTGGATTTCTTGGCTAACCTTTCAGTAAGCCTTTAAGGTTCATTAAAACCTACCCTACAGGAAATTGAGAGGCAGTCCCAAGTGGGCTCTCCTGGCCAAATAAGGATATTTGGCAAGACTATGCTAATAAGGAGATGCCTTGTCTGCGAAATGGCCTCATCCTTTTTAATCAGGGGTGTGTGTGTGTGTGTGTGTGTGTGTGTGTGTGTGTGTGTGTGTGTGCGCGCATGTGTGTGTGCTCGCGCGCGCAAGCTTGCGCGTACTACAGGCTGACTGAAGGCTTTTAAATATCCTCTATAAATTGACCATGTCCTCACAACAGCCATTCCCCTTAGTGGCACCATTTTTGTCTTACTTTTATGGTACTTCTAATGGAATATTTTAGCAAACTCGAGCACAATTCAGGAAAATCACTTCATTTGAAAGAAATGGAGCTTAAGGGGTGATCCTTACAGTGCAAAGCTCTTTCATTGATTATTGAAAGTAAAAGATTCACTGTATGGTGATAAAAATTTGAAAAAAAAATCTCTCCTGTGGAAAACAGAAAAGCCTTTCTAGGTATTGCCTCCATAATTCTGGAAACTTTGCCCAAAGCAGGAATCAGTTGCCCAGAAAAAAATTTTATTTTTAAATCAAGTTAAACTTTACCACCAGACTTGAGGAGGGGGGTGGAGAATGGGGGAAAAACTTTAAAGTAGGTACCCCCCCCAAAAAAAAGAAATCCTCTTAGTGGTGGTCCTTGTTGGAGGTTTTACTTGGCTCTGCCTATAAATTGAAGGGAGCTATTCATCTGTTTTTGGGGGGAAGAGATGTAAATACCAGACTGGGTTTTAACATTCCCTCTCAATACTTCTCTGTGTCTATGGGTATGTAAGAGTGGAAAGGGGTAAACAAAAAAAAAAAACAAAAACCGGCAGGGGGAATAGACAAATCTGAAACTATCCCCTATGTTTTATGGGACTATATTGTCAGTGGGAGATTTAAAAAGGCACTGTCTTTTAGATCAGAAAGAAGTAGAGGGTTGAAACACATCAAGACATGTATTATCACATACCATGTTTTCTGTGAGTTTCTAAAGGAATGGGGATAGGGAGAGGGAGGGGAACAGGCATGACCCACTGTGACTGATACTCATAATTCCTCTTATAAGGTTTATTCAGGGCTAGCTTACTTAATGGAATCTTTGGATTTGGTGGAAAAGTGACTTTTTTTAGGTATGAAAAAAGTATACAATGAAAAAAATGCAAAGTGTTGCTACTGTGATGCATCTATATCTCATGTCAGTCTTTGTATTCTTGAATAGATTAAAGGTTATCCTACTTGTGTCTCTGGAGTTAGTTTTTAAACTCTTATTTTCCTTTAATTGCAAAATTTCCTCCAGATGATTATAAACTACACAAGATGTTGCATAACTTAAAGATTTAGGTCAAGTCATGGTCTGGGGAAGATAGTTACAGATTTTTACCTTTTTTTTTTTTAACCACCTTAACTGTCCAATATATCCTTTCATTCTCAGCCTTCCAGAGGTTCAACTCTTGTAACAAACAATTTTTAAAAAAGCAATTCAGTAACTAACTAACACATTTGCCAAGTCTGACATTGTATATAGTTCCATACCCACAACCCCTACCTTTATAAAGAAAAGAAGGAGGTGCATTCCCCTGCCTCTTCTTTGGAGCCAGGGATGGGAAAAAAGGAATAAGCATTCATTAAATGCTGACTATGGGCCAGTCACTTTGCTAAGCATTTTACAGATATTATCTCATTTGACTCCCACAGCCAAGGAGATAGGTATTATTATCTCCATTTTATAGATAAGGAAACTGAGACTAGGAGAGGTTAAGTGACTTGTCCAAAGTCACACAGCTAGCAAATATCTGTGGCTGGATTTTGACTTGGTTCTTCCTGGCTCCAGGCACAGTGCTCTATCCAGTGTAACAATAAGCATATGTATTTTTTCCCCACAATATTCAGTGTTTCTTTGTTTTTTTATTTGCTCTTTGAGACTCTCAAGGTCTTCTTTGGTTAATAACTTTGCAAACTGGTGAAATAGAGGAAAAATGTGGGTATAAGGTCCGACATCCTGATATTCTTTCAACCAGTGTTTCTGAGACTGAGAATTAAGAGACCTCTTCCCTTTCTCCCAATAACCACCAAAGGCAGACAGAAGCACAGGAAGAAATGGAGATTCCAGGCCAGATGTGAAGTCTGAATGACTTTCTCACTTTAGGACCCTTTTTCAGGATGAGCTGATAAACCTTGTCTGGGGTGGAGTTAGGGGAAGCAGAGGAAATGTATGCCCAAAGATTTAGTCTGCATTATTAACAATTTTATAAGTCTATACAATCAACAAAACAATTGAGACCTCTTTTGTAGTTTCTAGACTTCTGACATGCTGAACATTTAGCAAGTATGCCCCCAAGCTAGCGCAGCTAGCTCCAACACACTCCTGACCTTATCCCGTTCCTCCAATCTCTTCTTTTACTCTTTCCTGGTAGTAAAATCTTCCATGAGGCAAAGAGGAAGCCACAGCTTCCTTCACACAGCCCTTTAGAATTGATCACCATTAAAAGAAAAAGGAAACAGCAGTGAAGTCAGGATTTAGGTTTGAAACTCAACTCTGCTACCTGTTAACTCTGGGAAAACTGAGACTCAGTTTCTTTTCCTGAAAAACCAAGGAGGTTGTATGAGATGATTCCTTTGCTTCCTTCCAACTCTAATTCTGAATCCATTAGTCTTAGGGGCTGTTTCTGTGAAAGCAGGAAATGGGGAGCTTTCTTGACAGTGCATGTGAAAAGCAATACTCAATAAAGTTTACCTACAATACTTAAATTCAGTTCTTATTAAAGGGTCTAAAGCACTTTCCACGTGGAGCCACAAAGAAAGGTCTGAGCTTTCTAAGTGATACGGTGGATAGAACACTGGACCTGGAGTCAGGAAGACTTGAGTTCAAATCCATCTGTAGACACTCTCTAGATGTGGGACCCTGGACAAGTCAGTAAACCTCTGCATGCCTCAGTTTCCTCAATTATAAAATGAATTTAATAATAGCCACTGCCTCCCAGATTAAATGAGATATTTGAAGACTGTTTAGCTCAGTGCCTGGCACATAGGAGGTGTGTAATAAAAGTGTATTTCCTTCCTTTGACTTTGTTGTATGGCCACAGTTTGTGGTACCAGCCCTGAAGAGCAGTGTCAGAAAAGTCTGCCATTGGTCACAAAGCAATGAGCAAGCTAAGTGGGATAGCCGTAATACCCTTCAATGTTGGGAAACAAAACTGAAAAACCCTATTGAAGGTGAATTGGAAAGATGATTTATGCATTCATCTAAAGGTTGATACATTGTTTCTAGCAATATATCTATGATTCCTCCCATAGTTTCTGAAGGCTGTTTTTAAAAATATATTTTATTACATTAAATAATTCCCAATCACATGTAAAAATGTCAACAATCATTTAAAAAATTTTTAAGTTTCAAATTCTCTCCCTCCTTCCCACCACTTCATCTCCCTTAAGAAGGCAAGCAATTTGTTTTAAACTATACATGTTAAGTCACAAAACATATTTCCATATTAGCCATGTTGCAAAAAAAAGAAGACAAAAATTTAAGAAAAATAAAGTTTTTTTTTTTAAAAAGCATGCTTCAATCTGCATCCAGAATTCATTAGTTTTCTCTCTGGAGGTGGATAGCATTTTTCATCATGGATCCTTTGTTGTCTCAAACAGAGAAGCTAAATCTTTCATAGATGATTATCCTTACGATATTGTATTTACTGTGTACATGGTTCTCCTGGTTCTACTCACTTCATTTTGCATCAGTTCATGTAAGTTCAGAAACAATTCAGCCTTCAACAATGAGAAATCTATAGCAATGGGAAAGATTCTCCTAACCACCCATCTTGGAAAAACAAAATGGGAGAAATACACATATGGTCTCAATAATGCATCTAGCTGAATGAACAGAGTTCTTAATTAGTCCAGCTGAATATATACCCACATCTTCAGACAGACAGTAATGAGTAAAGAGAGAAACCAAGGCAAAGCCTTGAGTAGGCTGAAGTAATCATGTGAGAGAGCATTTGGGCAAGCATACAGGAATTTCTGATTCCCCCCGTATCATTCACCACTGTAAAAACTCTTCTTCTTTTTCTTGTTGCTGTTCAGTGATGACCCCATTCGGGGTTTTCTTGACAAAGAGACTGGAAGAGTTTGCCATCTCCTCCTCCTCTTTGCCTTATACCAGTATCCAAAAAGATCTTGACAGACAAGAACCTTGGACCACATCTAATAAGGTGAAATTTGACAAGTATCTTTTATGTGAAACTTGACCCTTGGGCTCTTAACCAGCGCAAGATGGGGTACATCTGATTAGGTGGTAGTAATCTGAAAGAGGTCTGGGGGCTTCAGAGAGCTGAAAGATCTGTTTGTGTTGTAGTAAAAATGACATTTTCTCCTCCTCCTTTTTATCCTTTCTTTCTCTTTCTCTCTCTCTCTCTCTCTCTTTCTCTCTCTCTCTCTCTCTCTCTCTCTCTCTCTCTCTCTCTCTCTCTCTCTCTCTCTCTCTCTCAACCTGGATTGATCCTTTAATAGGCCAGGGAAACTTTTCCACTTCCTTGTTGCCTGAGGCATGAAAGGCCAGCCTAGGGGTAGTTGGTGTCAAACGTTTCACCAGGAACTCATACTGCTTTGCAAGGAAATGTTTTTATGACCTAGTGTGGCTGCTTGCCATCGTGAGTGCATTATCTGTGTCTATAACCTTTTTAACTTCAGATAATATGTTCTTTAAATCACTTTACTGCATTTTATGATCCACAAGAGCCTTATTGCATTCAGAAACTTAAGACTGGATAGGTTAAACCTGACCCAGAAATATGTGTACAGATATATGTGAATGTGTGTGTTGTCATTTGTCCTTTGTTTCTGAAGAGAATCAGTGACACCATGGGGTGATGACTTGACTTGTGTGTGAGTTGGATTTAAGTGAGGCAGGGCTACACAAAGTTGTCAGCCTCACTCTGTCTTCCTGAAATCATCAAAGTCCAGTGGCAGGACAAAACTCAAGACAACTGGTGATCACCAGGATTCAGTGAATGACCTTGGCATCTTTGATGTCTGACCAGGCTCTAAGAGCTCCACAGCGCCATTTTTGGCTGCCTTCGTGACCGTTGGAACAGATTGTTCTCATTCTTCCAGGAAAATCTTTGCATGCTTGGGCTAAACATCCCCCTAACTTGCTGATAAGTTTGAGTCCTGTAGGTTCCCCCTAACCTGGTTTAGCTCCTATACTGAGACAGTTTACTGGAGTGTGGCCACTGCTCATGCTATAGCTTCTTGGAATATATATGTATATTCATGTTTGTAAGCACGTATGTAAACCATGTAATCAGTCAAAAAAGGTTAATTTTTTATTAGGCTGAATCAAGAGAGGTATAGAGTCCAGGACCAGGGAGATGATGGTACTGTACCATCCCAAGTGGTCAGAGCACAAGTGGTGGGTTTCTTAGGAGGACCACCAGCTGAAGGGCCCTCAAGGTCGTGAGGATGGGATGAAGTGATGAACATAAAGGAGGGCTTTAGGGATGGGTGGGGGCCAGCTGTCATCTTGTATTTGAAGGGATAGTAGGCCTGTGCTGACCAGACCCATTTGGATGTTTAGGTTTAAGATCAGAATGAAATGAGACGCTTGGTAGCCCACCTAGCAGCTAGCAAAATGGGGTGGGAATAGTCACAAATACTTCTCACCCCACCCAGAAAACACTGGCTATAAAGCATGGTGGGATTCTCTCTTGTCTCCATTACTTTGTTTCCTTTGAGTTGCAGTGAACACCTGAGTTTTTCAGGTAAGAGAAGTAAATGAGTCTTCAGTTAGGGGAAAAACCAGCCTCTGAATGAGTACTTCCCAACCTTCTATTAAGCAGGTCTAACTGTGTTATACAGCATAGGCAGCTAGGTGGTACAGTGGACAGACTACTAGACCTGCCGTCAGTAAGACCCAACTTCATCTATGGCTTCTGACAAGGTGTTGTGCTAAGCAACTTACACATTTGATCTCCTTTGATCCTAGGAGGGAGGACCACTATTTTCCTCATTTTATAGATAAGCAAACTGAGACACAGTGAGCTTAAGTGACCTTCTCAGGGTCACAAAGGTAGTAAGTGATTTGCCCTTTCCTTCTCCAGCTCACTTTACAGGAAATGATGAGCCTGAAGCAAACAGGATTAAGTGACTTGCTCATGGTCACACAACTAGGAAGCATTTGAGGCCAGATTTTAACTCAGGAAGATGTCTTCTGAATTCCAAGCCCAGCACTCTATGCACAACCTAGCCAAGTACAGTATGTGAAAATGAGGGGGAACAAAATATTTATGTTTTTTTATGTTGCATAAATAGCTTCTCTCATGCTTCCAGTCCTCTGCGGAAGCTGATTCTCTTGAGCTTTCTCCCACTGTCATTTCCTCAGAGGGCTGTACAATTGTCAGCACTTCCCCAGCTCTTCTTATATAGATCCCATACTGCTGATTCTTGAAAATTCCAAAGACATCTAGCAAAACCTGTGCTTTCAGTCAGACCCAGCACCTGTGGAGGCATTGACCCAGGTCCAAGATGGGAGTCGCTCCATGTTGGCCAAATGCCTGGCGGCACCCAGAGCCAGAGGGAACGTCACAATCGACCAGTAGCTAAAGGTAGCAGAGTTCCTTGGATCTGTGCCACTCCAGATGGCACCTTGGAAGGCTGCTAGGCGCTAGTATTTGTGGAAAGGAGACTTGACTTAAACTGCTGAAAATGCCCTGGCAAGAAGACAATCTTTTACTTCAGAGGCCCATCTTTTATTAGCAGCCTAGTTTGCCTGCATATATGCAGAGTAGCATTCCCAGATGTCCTAATGGAGTTTGGGGACAGTACGATATTATACTAGACTTATATAGAATTTGAGAATCATATTTTCTTACCACTTTTATTTTAGTTATATGGAAAGTTCCTATAGTTTAAATGCTTAATTGTATCTTATGGTATTTTTCTGGGGGTAACTAATGAATTGCTCACTGGAGGTAACTCTTGGTGATGTCCTGAACTTTTTCTTTTTCCTTTCCCCATATGCGTCAGCCACCTCCTAGAGCCTCATAAGTGGGGTTGAGAAACAGAGAAGACTCTAGACATGGCCAATGCCATGGTGACCCCCAAGGACTTGAGGACATGGTAGAGGCTTAGGAAAAGCCATTTATAAAGAATACTTGGAAAATGACTAGCAAATACTCATTGAGCACCTGGTATAATGGACTTTGGGTATAAAATATCCTTTCAAGATCGATGCTTTCATTCTTATGGTTATTTCTTATACTGACACACATAATTGCACCTTGGAAGATAGCTCTGAAATGGAGCCCAGCCTTCTGTGTGGTGCGCCATATTGGTTTAAAAGTGGGATTCTATGGTCAGTGACGATTTAGCGCTTATCTGGTGCCTACTATGTGGTAGGTGCTTAAATGCTTTTCCCCCTCCCCTTTATACATACAAAATGCTTTATTATTGATATACCATCAAAGGGAGGTGTGATCATTTCTTTTGGCTGATTCTCTATTACTTCACATAAGGGAGGAGGGTGAAAGTAGTTAGTAAAATAACGAAACCCTACAGTTTAAAAACTTGTTTTAAAAAGCCATTTGACATTATGTAAAAAGAAAAAAAAACCTATTTTTAGCTTAGGAGCCATAATTTCATATTCCAGACTGGATAATTTCTGTTATATTTTTGTTCAGTCATGTCCAACTCTTGATGACCCTGTGGATCATAGCACAGCAATACTGTCCATGGGGTTTTCTTGGCAAAGATACTGTAGTACAGCGGTTCTCATCCTGTGGGTTACGACCCCTTTGGGGGTCAAACAATCCTTTCACAGGGTTGCCTAAGACCATAGGAAAACACATATTTCTGATGGTCTTAGGAACTGAGACACTGCTCCTCTATCCGTTTCCAGGCAAGTCTGCCCACATGCAGATACACCCACATATGAGTATTAAAGGGTCACGGCACTAGGAAGGTTGAGAACCACTGCTGTAGTAGAAGCCTTTCTTCTGAAGATTTCCTTCTGAAACCCTGGGGTCTTCCCCTCCCAGTTTGATTTTTTTTTTCTGGACTGGGTTAAAGAGGCCATTCCTTGCCTCATTTTTTACCTAGCCTTATTCACTGAATGGGCATTGCCTCAGTCAAACTGAGACCTGCTGATGACCTTAGCTTTAAAAGGCCAAGGTCTTCTCCTGTATCTGGGGCCAGCTCCAGTCCTTCTGATCTATATCTGGCTGCTGGACCCAGATGGCTTTGGAGAAGAAAGTGAGGCTGGTGACTTTGCACAGCCCTGCCTCACTTAAATCCAGTTCACTAGCATGTCATGGCATCACCTCATGATGTCATGGTCCTCTTTGAGAATGAAGGACAAATAACAAGTGGATTGGGCAAATGGAAGTTAAGTGACTTGCCCAGAGTTACACAGTGTCTGAGGCTGGATTTGAACTTGGGTCTTCCTGATTTCAAACCTAGTGTTCTATCCACTGAGCCACCTGGCTGCCTCCAAAAAGAGATTAGTAACTTGTCCAGGTTGACCCAGCAAGTGTCTGAGGACTGATTTAAACCCAGGTCTTAGAGTTACTTATGCTTATTTTATATTATTTTAAATATATATTTTTATTTAAAATTTTAATTTAAATAAAATTTAATTTAAAATTTAAATTATTTCAACATTATATTTAATTTAATTAATTGAATTTACTGTATTTTATTGTATTTTTATTTCATCTTCATTATTATTATTAACTTTATTATATTTTTGTTGTACTTTTTAATCAATCAAAGGTGAAATTTGAATACAGGTCCTTCGTTACCATGGACAGGTCTCTTTCTCCTGAATCATTTTATAAGTAATTAAAGTTAGTTCTTCACTGTGCTTTGTTGATTACAAATTAAAGGACTTTTTGGGAGAGATGACCCTTTCCAGAAAGGGACAGCTCTGGGATTCAGGGATTGCCAGAGAAGTATTTTACCTCGAATCTACACCCATGTTCATAGAGATGGGTGGAACTCTGTCTTCCATTTTCTTTCTCTGCCAAAATGGGGGTTTGGGTCCTATCGCCTTTCAGAGGCTGAGGATTCATAGACATCATTTGCCGTGAGTAGAAAGCAAACATTCCCATAAAAGTGATCACTGAAGCTAAAGATGGAGTTCAGAGCTATCCTGAGCTGGCCCCTGTCTGTTGTCAGGTCCTTTTTATGCCCTGAAGACAAGTTCCATATGTTCAGAAACAAATACCTTTCACAGCTTTTCATACAGAGCTTCTGTGTGAAAGCCTAGTCCCTCACCTCATACACATGCACTGAAATAGTAATAAATAATCCTGCAAGAGGGACAGGATGGAAGGAACAGAGGGGGAAGAAAATCATGCAGAAGGGGAAAATATCAGAAAAGTCAGTTACATTTGGAATTTCCAACATTACCCTGCTAATCATTGGTGCCATCTCTTGCTTCTGTTTACAACTTTCTTCTTTCTTTTGCCCCCTAAAAGTAGTGAGTGTTTCTTATAGAAATGTGGTTAAGTCTTAAGTATTCTCTAAGTATTTGGCATCTTCCCCATTCTTCACATTCGTTAGCCTCAGTCTCATTCATATCTCCGTCTCCTAGAAGTGAGAATCTAGCCTATTGTTGTCATTGTTAAGTCTTTTTCAGTTCTGTCCAACTCTCTGTGACCCCATTTGGTATATTCTTGGCAGAGATGCCAGGGTGATTTGTCATTCCCTTCTGCTTATTTTACGGATGAGGAAATTGAGGCAGACAGGGTTGTGACTTGCCCAGGGTCACACAGTTACCAAATGTCTGAGGTCAGATTTGAACTCACAAAGATGAGCCTTTCTGATGCCAATGCTGACGCTCTAACTACTGCACACTTAGCTGCCTGTGGGCTTTCCTGTAAGCAGTCTCTCCCCTCTCCAAACCATCTTCCATCCAGCTACTAATCAATTTGTTGTTGTTCAGTTGGTTCAATTCTGTCTGACTCTTTGTGACCCAATTTGGGGTTTTCTTGGCAAAGATACTGGAGTGATTTGTCATTTCCTTCTCCAGCTCATTTTACAGATGAGGAAACTGAGGCAAACAGTTAAGCGACTTGCCCAAAGTCACACAACTATTAAGTGTCAGAAGCCAGATCTGAACTTAGGAAGATGAGTCTTCCTGACTTGAGGCCCCTCACTCTATCCATTGTACCACTTAGCTGCCCAGTCTCAGGAAAACCTTAGGTCAAATCTTGTCTAGGAGGACACTTACTAGCTGTGTGACTCTGGGTAAGTCAGCGAACTCCTCCCAGCCTCAGTTCCCTGATCTGTAAAATGGGGATAGTAATGGCACCTGCCTTCTAGGGTTGTTGTGAATATCTAGCTAGATAATATCCTTAAAATGCTTTGCAAACCTTAAAACTTTCTGTTGAGAAAGATACAGGTCATAGTAAATCATGAGTGCAGAAATCCAATGAAGTGATATCCAAGGAAGTGAAACTGTTCATGCCTTTACGGCTAAAATGTTTTAATGGGCAAATAAGAATATATCAACCACATTAAAATAAAAGACTCTGGAGGTTATTTACATAGAAAATTAATAATTACTAAAATGTTTAATAAATGTCTTTACTTTGAGCTAATTGTGTCTGCTGCCTGATCATCAAAGGTAAACTCATTT
>CM053583.1:193550108-193575471 GCA_028627135.1 Pseudochirops cupreus
TTGTGAATATTATAATGTTTTGAATGTTTGTCTTGATTTGTAATGGAATAAACAGAGTGTTCACTCTATTTTGTAATCTGAACTCTAAAAGCTGTTCACAGTAGCATTCCTTTGGGAATCTGCTGGTGCATGGCATTACACCCATGAGATTTAGTTTAAGACATTTGGATCCCTAAAGTGCCTTTGGAACCTGGGACTAATTGAGTCTTTCTGTGGTCTCAACCTGCAAATCTGTGAGTGCCAAGTTGGGGAGATACTTCAAAGAGAGGTGCTTCATATGGTTGACCTTTCTAGGGGAAGCGAGGTTATATGCATATTAAATTTAACACAGTAATAACAAAACTACCCTATTTGTCTGCATTCTCTTTTGAACTTCCCTCTGTTACTTTCTGTATACTTAAAAAAAATTTCATTGATTTTTTCAGTATAAATTGTTAGTACTCTTCACCAATGCCCCCCACTAACTCTTGGTTAGATTTGTTTGTCTTAATAACTTTACTATGAACTTTATTTTCAGTGGGGGGAAAATGAATGCACAAATGCACACTCCATTTCCCCTCCTTTCCCCCTGCCCTGCCCTGCCTCTCATATCCAGCAAGCTGCAATTCACAGTTTGGAAAATTCAGCTTTAAAAGGTAGATTTAAGTATCAAATAGGTCACAAGGCAGAGGACATTTGAAATGGGAGAATGAGGAATTTGAGCAAAGATAGGAAGGTACAATATATTTACATGAAACTTTTTTGACCCTCCCCACTCCAACAAATATTCTCTTTATTCTAAAAGTTGGTACCAATGAGTTTATTATATTGGAAGTGTCATCGTCTGGACCTGTGTCATCAGAAGGCTCCCATCGAGGATCAGAGGTGCCATGATCTTAAGATGAGATGCTATCACTGATGATTGTGCCCACAGGTGTTTCTCAGTTCTTCTTGCTTCTGTCCAGCTACACACCTGCCTTCTAGCGTAACCTGTTCTATGATTCTAGATTCCTCTCTTGACCCTAGCTCTTTGCCTTGGCAGGATTAGAACCCAGTCCTGATTACCACCCTTCATCCTTAATGTGATGTTCAAAATCACTTGTGCTTAGCTTTCCTGGCTTTCATCTCAGGCCAGGAGTCTTTTCAAGCAGGTGGGACTCACTGGCCTCTGGTGGTTCTCTGCTGCTCTCTGGTGTCACTGGGAAAAATCCACTATTTCTGGACTGAATTTGCTGCCTGCCCATTAACCACATCAATCATAGGTTCAGATAGTATCCATTGTGTGACATCATTTATGTTTTTCTGGAATTCACTGTCTACTCAAGAGAAAATAAATATATATGTAAAATAACTAGAAAATAATGCAAAGGTAATAATAGACAAATGCACAACCCGAGTAAGTCATACATCCATTCAAACCCGGAAGCCTCACTTTTAAGGCAGGGTTCCTGTTATTAGGAAAATATCAGTCTTAAATCATGAAGTGTAAACATAGATGCAAGAACAGGAACTAGACTTGAGATTTAATTGATTATATAGGAAAATCTCTCAGTAATTGGGGGCAGCTAGGTGGTACAGTGGATAGAGCACTGGGCTTGGAATCAGGACGGCTCAGCTCCATGAGTTCAAATCTGCTCTCTGACACTTACTATCTGGGTGACCCTGGGCAAGTCACATATTCCTCCGTTGAGTGTATATTAGAGTTCCTTATCTCTGAAATGAGCTGAAGAAGGAAATGGCAAAAAATACAAACCAAAAAACAAAACAAAACAAATGGGGTCACAAAGTGCTGGACACAACTGAACAGCAACAGCCCTCTACCAATGCAAGTTTGATAGCTTCTCTGTGACAGATCGTCATAGAGAGCTGCCTAGAGTAAGGTGATGGGACTTGGACCTATTTAGGCTGCCTGCCTAGTCCCTATGCCTTGGCTACCTGTCTAGAAATACCATAGTTATTTAATAACATTGTGAAGCAGTTGCATCATTTTTAAAAATTTAAACACAAATCTTGGAAATTAGGGGACAAATAATGATCTCGTTCCCATAATTTTTTCAGAAATAACAATTCGAGGAAGTCTGAAGGCGAGTAGCAATGGATAAACAAGCTGGAGTTTTTAGGAAGAATTTTATAGCACCTTAATGCATATTTAATATTTGCTATGCATATTTATATAACAAATGGAAACCACTGGCCAGACAGTATGCATTTAATTTCCATAAAATCCTGTTCCTTCTCTGCTGTGGTATTCACTTCAGAGAGTAAATCTCGATAAATCACACTCTTTATTTCTCCTTCCATGAAAGGTGCCCTTATTTAAATGAGGGAACAAATATTAAATTCTGCTAACAAAAGTTGGCTCATTTTGCTGGGGTCTCTACCAACTAAAGCTTGGACCATTAAAATCAATAGGGATGCTGTTGCTGCTGCTAATTGGCATGACGGTGATGCTAAGACTAACATCTGACATTTGAATTTAAAAAAAAGTATTAGGATCTTAATGTAATTTTCTCTCTAAATTTTAAATTGAATGTATTTCCTTGCTTTTTTTAAAGGCAGCTAGGCAGTCTGGTGGATAGAGCACCAGCCCTGGAATCAGAAAGAAGGAAAAAAAGGGAAAAAAAAGAAATTTGCATGATAACTTTGGTGTATATTTAAAAGGAACAGCAAATTGTACATGGTAGATTTGCGGTCTCATGTGCATACATCTTTTTTTTTTTTTATTGTACTATGTTATGGAAACGCTTGTTTTGTTCCATAAATTAAGAAAATAAAAAGTAAATTAAAAAAAGACCTGCATTCCAATTTGTTGTGTGACGCTGAGCAAGCCACTTAATCTATGTTTGACTCAGTTTCCTCATCTATAAAATAGTAATATTAGAACCTAGCTTCCATGGTTGTTATGCAGATCAAATGAAATAATATTTGTAAATCACCTAGCAGAGTCCCTAGCATATAGGAGGAGTTATATAAATTATTATTAATGATCAATTATTGAATGTCAGCTAATTATTAATTTTATGCAGGGTAGCAGCAGGTTGGCTGCCTTGCCTTCAAAGATCCCTCGCCCATTTTTGTCTGTTGTTTATTCCTGTAACCCTATAATTCCTGTAATAGATTTCTATTGAGATGGATAGCAGAGGAAATCACGGCCAAAACAACTACCACCAACCTAAAACAAATAAACAAATTTTAAAAACTCAGATTCTAAGAGTCATTAAATCTCTCATACTGAGAACAGGGCTGCAGGGAGACTAGCCTTGACTCTTGTGAGTCCATCCCCCCAATCAGCCCTCACCCTCCCTCCACTATGGCCATGGCCCCATAGGTCCCCCACTGCATCCTGGGCCATCTTCAATCCTCCTGATCTGTATCTGGCCACTGAACCCACATCTGGGTCCAAATCTTTTCTCTGGGAGGAGAAAGTGAGGCTGGTGACTTTGTACCCTCCCTCACTTAAATCTAAGTCACTTGTAAGTCATGTCATCACCTCCTTGATTTCATGGTCTTCATGCACAAAGGACAAACAACGGCAACCACATAGACCAGGGAGGGATAACTTACAAGTACCACCTTGTCCATGAAGCCTTTCATGTTCTGCTAGTGCCCTCCCTCCCCAAATATCTTGGATCTGATGATTTATTTTTTATTTCTTCTGCATCCATTCAGTTTGCATATGTGCATTGTCTCTCACAAGAGAACATAAGCTCCCTAAGCACTAGGACTGTCTGGATAGTCCCAGCTTCTACCACAGTCCCCAGTCCATGGTAGGCACTTAATAAATGCTTGTTGATTGATAGGACCATGAGTTAAGTGGGAATTTTCTCTGTCCCACTAGCGTCAAGAGAATCATAATGTCACAAGACTGATGTGAAAACCAGGTTTATTATAAGAGAAATTGACATGCATATAGAGCCCAAAGAGTTCCCAGCCCTTACAGAAGTTTTCATATTTATGACAGTACACCAAAGTGAGGATGAGAAAACTGGAAGGGGCATGGCATGGGAGGGGAAAGTTGCAATAAGGATGAGAAAAGGACCAAACCACTCCTGACAGGGAGGGGCAAGGCGATGGCAAAAATACCTTCTTTTCCTTGGGAACACCAGACTATGAAGATAGGAGGTTCTGCTTATTTGCAAAGGACCGCAGTACACAAGCATTATCCCAGCCTGGCACGGACTGGTTGGCACTTGTCTTGATTCTTAAGGACATGAAGGGAGTCCAGCTTAAAGTGCAATGGCAAATTATGTCAGCTGGGGATGGGGGTGGGGATTTTGTACTTGACACACTCAGGGCCACTTGCATGCTATGGGTCTAGTGTTTCTGGAAAATATGGCAACTCAGAAAGACAAGTTCAGGGCACCCCTTAACAACCCTTAACACCAGTAATACAAGAATCTCTCCTTTTGCAGGTACAAGAAAGTTATGTTATTGTCTACTCTTTTTCTTTTCTCCCAAATAGAACTTCCTGCTGTATAGATAATTCTCATTAGACAAATATAGCTCAAGCTACCATCCAACGAATTCACACCAATAATAATCTATTATATTTATGTAACACAAATTTTTCTATTTGTTTCCAGTCTTTGAACACACAATTTTTCTGCAGTCTTTTACTGTTACAAATATTGCTGTGATGTACAACTTAGGAGCAACTATGTGTGACAGTGGTTAGAGTGCTATACCTGAAGTCAGGAAGATGAGTCTTCATTAGTTCAAATCTTACTTCAGACACTTACTAGCTGTGTGACCCTGGGCAAGTCATATAATCCTGTTTGCTTCAGTTTCCTCATCTGTAAAATGAGCTGGAGAAGGAAATGGCAAAGCACTCCAGTATCTTCACCAAGAAAACCCCAAATGGGGTCATGGAGAGTTTGACATGGAGATAGAAATGACTGAACAATAACAAAAACATATATTTAACTCACTATTTATGGAGACTTATTCTGTGCAATATTCTTGGGGTATATGTTGAGGAAAGGCATCACTGGATCAAAAGGTATAAACGGTTTAGTAACCTTTTGGGCTTAATTCCAAGTTACTTTCTAAAACAATTATACCAATCCATGGCTCTAGCTTAGGGAGTTAGTATGTCTGTCTTCCTATAGCCCCTTTACTTTTTCCTGTTTTTATTCTTTGCCAGGTTGAGGCTGTGAGATGATTCCCTAGGATTTGTTTTCTATCTCTTATTCTAAGTGATGTTGACCACTTTGTTCTAGGATTGTTGATGTCTGTATTTATTCTTTTAAAATGATTAATTTGGCTATTTTGATACAGATAGCTCTCATCAAACACCTGAACAACACCTTTGTCTTCTATAATATAATTTTCTTCCAAAAATTTCATTTATTGGTTGTTAGAGAAAAGGAAACATGTACCCTTTAACATTGATGACATGGTTCTCATATTTGCCTTTTCTGACAGAGTGTTTATGGCTCTTAATCTTATGTTTATTTGTTGTACTAGTTCAAATTATTCTTTTGATTATATATTCTAAACCCTAAATCACTTTAAATGTCTTCTCGTGTTACTTTAAATTTTTTGTATCCATTCTTCTGTGACACAGCATTATGTTATTACATTTACATGCTGTAATTCATTTGTTTAGTCATTTCCCATTTGTCAGTCATACATTGTGTTTACAAAATTTCTACTTTTATACATAATATTGCCAGGAACATTTTTCTTCATCTGGATCTTTTCTTCAATTAATTTCAACAAGTAATTATTAAACATCCTCTAGGTACTAGGCATTTAATATTTTTTTTTAAATCCTGCCTTCAAAAAGTTTACAGTCTAGGGGAAGCTAGGTGGAGCAGTGAATAGAGCACTGGCCCTGGAGTCAAGGGGACCTGAGTTCAAATCCAGCCTCAGACACTTGACGCACTAGCCACGTGACCTTGGGCGAGTCACTTAACCCCAATTGCCCTCCAAAAAGCAAAAAAAAAAGTTTACAGTCTACTAGGTGATGGAAAACAATAAATACAAGGAAGAAAATATTTTTTAGTGGGCGGTGGAGGAAATCAGGAAAGGCCTTGGGTAGGAAGTTCCACTTAAACTGAGTCTTGAAGGGGGTAAAGGATTCTAAGAGACGGAGGTAAGGAGGAAGAAGAGTCCATTTTTGGAGCATGGCCTCGGCAGAGGTACATAGGTGGGAGATGGAATGGCCTATATGATTGTCACTTTGCTTGGAATGTTGAGTTCATGAAGGTCAGTAATATAAAATGACTTATTTTCTTACTGTTAAGAACCTTCTTGGGCTGTAGGATCAGTAATAGAATCTCTGGGCTAATCAACAATTTTAAAACTTTTTTCCAAATGTTCTAGAATGGTTGAACCATGTCATGGCTCTACCAAGAGGGAATTAGTATGTCTGTCTCCCCAAAACCTTTCCAAAAATGATTTTTCCCAATTTTGCTTACTTAGTGTGTGGGAAGTGCCATTATATTAGGAACTCCATCACTCATGTTGATCTTTCCTCAAAAACATTAGCCTCCAGTTATTTAATCCATCCAGCTTCTTCTACCTATTCCTTTACACTGACGTTCATTTTCAATTTTCTTTGCTGGGTCATTGTCTATTCAAGTCTACTAACTGTGCTAATCCACTAAGGTACCAGAGGGCTGAATGAGGAATGAAGTATGGAGATATGAAAGGGGCAGATTTTGGTTTGATATTAGGACAAATGGCCAACCACTAAAGCTATCCCAAAGTGCAGCTGGTTGCCTCCATACAGAGCAGACTTCTACTTTCAATGAATCTTTTAAGTAAGAGCTCAGTTCTCACTTTTGGGGTATGCTGTATTCAGGTATGAGTTGAATTGGAAAGAAGGTCAAGTCTCTTCCAACTCTGACATTCTCTGTATAGATGTAAATATGTGTGTACATGTGGGTAGGTGTGTGTGGACACACACGTATGTACATACACTTGTTCAGTCATTTCAATTGTGTCTGACTCTTCATGCCCCCCGTTTTTAGGGGTGGGGTGTTTCTTGGCAAAGATGCTGAAGTTGTTTTGCATTTCCTTCTCTGACTCACTTTGCAGATGAGGAAATGAGGCAGATGAGGAAACAGAGGTAAATGAGGTTAAGTGACTTGTGCAGCGTCACACACTAGTAAGTATCTGGGGCCAGATTTGAAGTAAGGAAGATCAATCTTCCTGACATCAGGCCCAAACTCTATCCACTGTGCCACCTAGCCACCCCACATAGATAGACAGATAGTTAGATAGATAGATGATAGATAGATAGACAGATAGAGAGAGAGATAGAAATATAGATAGAGAGATAGAAAGATAGATGATAGAGAGAGAGATGATAGATGATAGATAGATAAATAGATAGATGGATAGATAGATGATAGATAGGTAGATAGATACATAGGTAGACAGATAGATAGATAGACAGACAGATTAGATAGACAGATAGATAGATGATGGATAGATAGACAGACAGACAGACAGATAGAGAGATCTATATGTGTATATGTATATATGTATGTGTGTATTTATACATATATGTACATATATACATACATATCCATGTATCTGACAGCTCTGTATCAACTGCATATGATAGTTTGGACCACAGGTATTAATTCAGTTGATTTTTCTTATGTCAATAGTTAGAACTTGATTACATAACAAGTAGACTACAGTACTGGAGTTGGATTTGGAGTCAGGAAAACCCGAGTTCAAATCCTGCCTTACATATTTGTTTAGCTGTTATAACCATAGGCAAGTCACTTAACTGCTACTTGCCTCAGTTTCCTCATCTATAAAATAGGTATCATAGCTCCCACCTCCCAGTGTTGTTGTGAGGATTAAATGAGATAATATTTGTAAGTGATCTGAAGACCTTAAAGTGATATATCTCCACTATCACCATCACCACCAGCACCACAACCACCACCATCATCCATTATCATTGTTGTTGTCATCATCGTCATCATCGTCATCATCATCATTGTGGCTGTCATTTGGGAGGCACAGCAGTGTTTCAGGGTTTGATGCAGTCAGCACACTGTTATTTCCAAATAAGAGTCTTGTAAGAACTTCACTAACTAGAGACAATCCCTTTTCTCTTTGTACTCTGTACTGCACCATAGCCAGAAAATTGCAAACACACTTGGTAAGTGTACTTCCTTCCTCCTGTTTCATGCCTCTCTTGAAGTTTGTGCTTGGAGAATCATTGAATAGAGTGAATGGAAGACACCTCCTTGTTGGAAGACAGCTGTGAAACCTGGTGCTTTGAACTATCAAATGAAATGTGCTTGTAGTCAATAAGCATATACATGAGTTGGCTGCATGACTGTCAGAATTACTGACATTTATTATCTCTAGAGAATCCTTCTTTTGCAAAATGTCACGTATAGATTATCTCATTTGAGTTTTACAGCAGCTCTGTGATGTAGATGGAGACATAATTATTCCATTTTACAGATAATAGAACAGACTTGCTAGAAAGGGAATTTTAAAATCAGATCTTCCTGACTCTGAGTCCAACACTAACCACCATACCATACTGCCACTCTGTAATGATATAATTTCCTTCAAATTCTCATTTTCAAAAGCCTTCGCCTACATTCATAATAGATGCATTCAGCATTCAATTGGATTGTTCTTATAAAGTTTTTGTAAAGGGGTCATTGTTATATTCTATTGCTTTTTTTTCCTATGGTATTATTGCCTGTTGTTAATTATGCCTGAATTTTAGCAAATATTCACTATGCTCCTGTTCTTCTTGAGTATCCTAAATGTTTTCTTGTTTCTAGTTTGGATCTCCTTTGTCTATATTTTGCCAGATAATCTTCTCATCTTAATTCTCTTGAGGGCTTTTTCTACTTCATGCAGCACATGGATTCCATTGGAGTTAAAACCCCAATGTGGTAATTCCAATGTTACTAATGAAAAATATAGTCAGTTGTGGAGATTTTGAGATCTTTTTTCCTTTGCTCACCTTTTGCTTGTCTTTGTTTTACACACAGTGAATAAATGCTCCTGGGATGACCTGCTTTAGTTGGACCACTTGCCAAGTTTTCTGTGAATTTATTTTTCTCTTCAATGTATTTCAGTTACATGAGGTGAAATGTTCTTAATTTTCTACTGTCTTCTTCAATGCAATTTTAGAAATGAGTTTGCGTTCTAAATTGACGATGCCTATGACTATCATATCTCTACTTGGCAAAGGAAGTTATTTATTAGTTGAAGCAGTTTCTAGATTTCTTTGATCGCCTTATTGTGGCAATTGATTTACATAGGTTAAAGTTTCTTATGAATTGGTGATAGATTGTGTTAATGCCTGTTTTTGGTAGTATTTTCTCTGGGAGTTACTTCTACAACTTGCACTTGTAGTGAGTTGGGTCTCTAGGGACCATGACTGTGAACTGAGAGCCAAGGTTGCTCTGTGAGTCCACAGCTCTTACCCATGTGTGTATACAATTAGCTCAAAACCAAAAGTACTTACTAAAATGGTATAATAATAACAGGAGAAGGTTACTTGCCAAGGCACATTCAGAAATTACATAAACATAATTACAAAACACTTTTCATATACAAAAGACAGATTTAAACAATTTGAGAAATAGCTGTTGCTCATGAGTTGACCAAAGCAATATAATAAAAATGATGAATTTACCTAAATCAAGTTACTTATTCAGTGGCATTTCAGTCAAATTACTAAAGAAATTAGGAAAAATTATAACAAAATTCATCTGAAAGAACAAAAGGTCAAAAATATGAAGGGATTCAATGAAAAAAAAAAGTGAAGGTGGCCCAGCCATATGAGATTTCAAACTATGTTACAAAACAGTAGAGTTATCCATTCCGCAACATGACTTTCCCTATTGCAGTTTCAATATATCGTAGGTTGGCATAAGAAATGAAATGAGAATTTTGGGGGAGTCTTGCAGAAGCTGCAGATGATGCACCAAGGCCAGCAGATGACACAGAGCCCATGACAAAATACGTAACCAAAATTTTATAATAAAGTGCTGTAAACACCCCAAAAAGAAAAAGGGAAAGTTTAGATTTCTTCTCTGGTATGAAGGGAGGGTCAAAAATTTTACACGAGTTTTTCAGATTGCAGGGGCTCTCTACCTCTAACCTCTGCAATGTGGAAGGAATAATTTTAATCATGAAAACAATATAGTATTGGCTAAGCTACAGAATGGTGGATCAATGGAATAGTTTAGGTATGGAATATACAGAAATAAACAAGCACAGTAACTTATTCTTTTGTAAATCCAAAGAGTCCCAGCATTTGCAGTAAGAACTCACTATTGGACCAAAAACTGCTGAGAAACTGGAAAGCAGTTTGGCAGAAACTAAGCATAGACCATCTCATATCACATGCCAAAATAAGGTCAAAATAGCAATATGATTTATACATAAAGGGAGCTATTTTAAGCAAATTACAGGAAAATGTGAAAAAATACCTGTCAGATCTATGAATAAGAGAAGAGTTTATGACTAAACAAGAGAAATGGAGACTCATGGGAGGTAAAATGGATCATTTTGATTATATGAATATAAAAAGGTTTTGTACAAACAAAACCAATGCAGCCAAAATTAAAAGGAAAGCAGGAAACTGAGAATTTTGAAGCCAGTTTCTCTGATAAAGGTCTCATTTCTCAAATACATAGGGAACCGAACCAAATTTATACAAAAAAATAAATAAGTAAAACCCATTCCCCAACTGATAAATGGTCAAAGATAAAAATGGACAGTTTTCAGAAGAAGAAATCAAAGTTATAAATAGTCATATAAAAATATGCTGGATCACTAATAATCATAAAAATGTGAATTAAAACAACCCTGAGGTACTGCCTCATACTTCTCAGGTTGGCTAACATGATAGAATAGGAAAATGACAAATGCTAGAGGGGATATGGGAAAATAGGTACACTAATACATATTAATGGAGTTGTATATTAGTCTAACCATTCTGGAGAATAATTAGAAACAATGTTCAGAGGGTTGTAAAACTGTACATGCCCTTTAACCCAGCAATACCATTTTTAGTTTTATATCCCAAAGATATCAAAGGAAATTGAAAAGGATCTCTATGTATAAAAATATTTATGTCACCTAGGGTGGCAAAGAATTGAAAATTGAACAGATGCCCATCATTTGAAGAATGGCTGATTGTGGTGGAGAACTGTTATGCTGTAAGACATGATGAAGGGAATGCCCTTAAATTGAAGTGAACTGAACCAGGAGATTATTATACAGAGCAACAATATTATTGGAATAATAATCATCTATGAAAAACTTACCTACTCCAATCAGTACATAGATCCAACACATTTCTGAAGCAATCGTGATAAAAATGTTGTCCACCTGCAGAGAGAGAAGTGATGGACTCTGAATACAGATTGAAACATTTTTTTTTTACTTTTTTATGTTTCTTGCTTTCCTTCCTTCCTCCCCCACAACATGCCTAATATGGAAAAAAAAATAACATAAACTCTTTGAGGGTAGCCATTAGCTTTATTTTTGCTTGTATTCCTATTCCCAGAACTCAATACAATGCCTAACACATAGTAAGCACTTAATAATGCTTGTTGCCTTGTTAAAACAAAACATATGAATGTGAAGAATTCAGAGAAAAATGTGAAGACTTATATGAACTGATTTAGTAAGTTGATGTGAAATGAACCAGGAAAACAAGGTATAAATATTACATCAGTTTCTTGGAAAGTATAAAAGGAGCAATAAAACTCAATACTATGTAACAAGAATGACCTCGGTTAGTCCCAGAAAAGAGTTGCAAAAATATATCTCCTTCCCTTCATTATAGAGGTTGGGACCTGAGCATGTAGAATATTATCTTTACTGTATGGTATATTCTTTTTGCTAGTTTTGCAGAATTATCTTTCTTTTTTACTTTTAATCTTTTATTTTTTTGTTTATTAGGAAAGTTTTCATTGATTTCTTCTGTTTTTCTTATATCATCATAGTACCCTCTCCATCACCCAGCTCCCAGATAACTATTCCATAAAACAAATAGGTTTTTAAAGAAAAAGAACATTGATACAACTGATCAACACATTTAAAAAATTTAAAAAATTACTTGCCATGTGTAATACCTGTGGACCTCACACCTCTATAAAAGGATGATTTGGGATATCTTTTCATATCTCTTCATTTAAGTGCTCCTTGATTTTTGTAATTTTGTTACATTCACTTTTGATATTTCTACATGTGGTGGTTTTTTCCATTTACATTGTTGTAGCCATTGTGCATAATTCTTACTTTACTCTGCATCCATTCATGTAGATATTTCTATGATTCTCTGTATTCATTGCACACATAATTTCTTAACAGCACAGTGATCTTCTATTATATTCATGTCCCACAAATTTAGCTTTTCCCCAATATGAATAGCTACTTTGTAGCTCCTCACTTTCAGGTGAAAAACCAAAGTGTCCTAGGTGAAAGTATCCCTTGGTCCCTGAAGTTTCTAGGGCATCCCAAATTTGCCCAACAAACCCCTGAGACTCATAGGGTATTCTGAATGGAGGTTTGTATTCACCTTTCACTGGAGCAGCCTATCTTAAAAAGAATTTTAACTCAGAAACCCCCCAAACGGTGCAGGATTCCCTCAAATGATTAAACACTTAAAAGTGATTATTTGAGTTTTCTAGGCCATCAAGTAAACTTGCTCCTATGGACCTGTATTTCATAAGGACTTCATAAACACTATCCAGACTCATTATGAACAAGACAAGCAGTCTCAATCTGCTTTAAAGCAAAATAAATTATTTATAAACATGAATGAGAGCTCACAGTTATATTACCAGGAAGTACTTTTTGAGAGAACATTCACATTGTTCATATCAACTTTTATACTTGCAGTGGACACAGTAATGTGTCAAACATTAGTACTTCAACATTCAGCCATGTAAGAGTTACTTTGAAGGAACATACCAGAAAATGAATTGTTCAATTACAGTCCAACACAAAATAAAGGGGGAAATGTAATCTTTTTTCCAGCACAATCTTTCAGTGCCAGTGAAGAGAATCGCAGATAGCAATTCTTTCTTGTGGTCCCTGAAATTGGTTTTCAATTACTGAATTAATTTTAGTGTACTTTTGGTTCTGTTTTTCATTCTGTATCAGTTCAAATCAATCTACCCATATTTCTCTGATATATCACAAACATACATACCTCTCTTTTGGAGCTAATTCCCCAACTCGCTTTCATATATTGGCAACCCCCAGATGATTTTACTTGAGAGTAAAAGTTGACTTGTGGGTTTTTAAGTAAAGCTAATGAGTCCCCACTTGTGATTTTACCTTTAATAGTAAAGTCTCCTACCCTCACACCACTATACATTTCTTTTCCTTTTGGCACCTCTAGATTTTTAAAACAATTCAAATGGGAACTGTTTTAATTTCATATCATATGAAGTCATTCTTTTCCTTTTTAAAAATTTGTTTTTGATTTTCATCTTTGTTCAGTGAATTGATTATAAATTATATATAATCAACTGACTTAGAAAAGACTGTCACCTTGGTAAGCATTTGTTTCTGGTTTATTAAAATGTAGGTTTTTTTTAACTTTGTGATGTTACTTGGGTCTCATTCATTCTTGTTGTCTTCTTTAACCATAATATTCATGATATATAGATAGTCCTTAGGCTTCAGTATAACCTACAAGCTTTCAGTTACTAATCCTGAGCTACCTTTTCCAAAAAAAAATGTTTCATGACTTTCCCCATGCACATATTCAGTGGATTTGGGATTGAGAAGGACTTTAATAGTCATCTATATATTTAAATGTGAGCATATTCAGTTTAAATATATTAAGCATCAGGCTGAAGGTCAAATGAACATCACATAGCTGAACAAGTGCATGAACTTAGATTCTCTGATTCTAAATCCATTTCTATTCACAGTACAGGTCTGACTATATCTTTGATCTTTAAATCCATCGTGATTTTGGCTTTTCTAACCTGACTGTCATCTTTTTTAGGAAGAAGATATTTTTATCAAATTCTTTTCAACATTATTTTGGTAGCATGATTCAGAAAATTTGGGGAAGTATTTTTCTATTACTATACCTTTACTGGAATTGCTAACTCTCAAAAGGTTATTCCACCATTTTCACTAAAAAAAGACAGTGTGTAAAGGAACAGAGTGCCCAAAATCTCCCTGAAGGATATGCGTCCTTTATTAGATTAAATAATGCCTATTTTCAGTTTTCTTTGTTGGTCCTGATAAATTCATGTGTTTGAGTTTGCTTTTTTTGGAAACCTGAAGCCCTTACCATCATAATGGATAACTACCATGTTATTTATTTTACATAACTATTCTCCAAATTCCAAACTCCATTTCTTTCCTTCGTGAATTTGTGCGAGCCATTCCAGCCCTCAGTTCATCTTGTGCTATACTTACTTGTTTACATGCCATGGCCCTCTCCAATCCCTAGTAGAGTATGAGATTCTTTAAAACAGGTGCTTTTAATTTTTGTTTTCTTATCCCTGGTGCTTAACCTAATATATTACTTATAATAGGCACTTAATGAGTCTTTGTTGACTGTCATCAACTTGAAAGTCATTAATTTTTACTAGATAGAAATATTGCTTCTATTTCTCTTGAAAGGTTAGCTGAAACAACAGCTGGTTTTACTTAAGAAGCTATGAAATTTACCAAAGGAGTTTCCACACTTGCATAAATACCAACCCAGTTTATATCATGTCAGGAGTATGGAAGGAAAGCCTTTTGAGGAATGACCTCATAAGCATTCTTTGGCAAAAAATATGGTGCATGTCCTATGAGCTTGATTCATTTCTAAAAATAATTCTTGCCTTCAACATCCACATGCACAGCACATTCTCCCACTTGGCTTACATTAGTCAAAATGTATGAACCCCAAAAGGTAAAAGTTGGGTATAGATTTATAATGCTTCCATGACTACCCTTAGCATAGAGTGTCATGATAGACTACATCCCATTTTACCCATCTTGCATAAAGTATTCCCAAATAGTCTTGAATAAAGTACTCTTAAGTAGTCTGTATTGCTACAGTAATTCTTCTTTTAAAATAAAATTAATACTTTTTTGTTTTTATAGAACAGTCTTTCCAGATATATGTCTCCTACCTAGAATTAATCCTCTTCCTAAGAAAGAAAACTGGTTTAGCAAAAATCATTGACACAGTGACTGTGTCTTGAAATGTATGTCATATCTGTAACATCCTGTCTTTATAGACTCTTATCTCTGTCAAAATGAGAGAGATACTTCTAATTATATTTTCTCCTACCACGGATGAGGAACCTGTGGCCTCAAGGTCACATGTGACCCTTTAGGTCCTCAAGTGTGGCCCTTCGACTAGAATCCAAACTTCGCAGAAGAAATCTTTTTTTCTTCCCTTTATTCTGTGAAGTTTGGATTCAATCAAAGGGCCATTCTTGAGTACCTAGAGGATCACATGTGGCCTCGAGGATGCAGGTTCCCCACCTCTGTAGGACCTAGACCATGATTTGCTTTTCAATTACTGAATTAATTTTAGCATACTCTTGGTTCTGTTTTTCATTCTGCATCAGTTCAAATCAATCTACCTATATTTCTCTGACATATCACAAACAAATATAAATCATAGATGTATTATACATATATATATACATGTATATATGCATACATGCATTTATGTATGTATATGTGTGGACACACATATATTCCTAGCTATTTTTTAATTGATCAGTCACCACTTTCTTTCAGGTTCCCTGCTACTCTAATGAGGGCTGCGGTGAATATTTTGTTATGAATTCTGTTTCTCTCTGGCTTCCTTGGGCATATATAATCAATAGTGGGATTGCTGAGTCAAAGAGTATGGACGGTTTCATTGGCTTTTATTGCATAATTCCAGATTAATATCCAGAATACTCAAGTAACTTTAGTATTCCATCATCAACCTTTTTATGACACATTTTATTTCATTAAGCGTTTCCCGATTACATTTAAAAAGTTAACATTCATCTTTTAAAATTTTGATTTCTAAATTCCCTCCCTCCCTCCTGCCTTTCCTCCATTCCTTGAGAAGGCAAGCAATATATTTATTTTACATGTGAAGTCATGCCAAACATATTTCCATATTAGCCATGTTGCAAAAGAAAACACACACATGTAAAACAAGAAAAATAAAAGTATGATTGAATGTACATTCGGAGTTCATCAGTTCTCTCTCTGAAGGTAGATAATCAGCCTTGTAATATTGTGTGTACCTTCCTGCAGCCCTTGAACACTCACTATTCTCCATTTTTGTTGTATTTGCCAATATTTGCATGATATGAAGACAAACTTCAAATTTGTTTTCATTTGCTTTTCTTCTACACTTATCATTTGGACTCTGTTCTCATGGGACCATTTGTTGTTTGGAATTCTTTGGAAAACTAAGACTAACTTTGGGGGAATAACTCTTAGTATTTGTTACGCATTTCTGTTAACTCTCTGGAGCTTGAACATCATATTTTTATAAGTGAAACTGACTGAAAATAGTTTTTAAATATTTCTGAAAATTGATTTTTGAAATGTTTCTTATTTTCCTTGCATTGAAGCTGTCAGCTGCCTTTTGAGGCTTCACTCTATATCAGTTCATACAAGTTTTTCCATGTTTTTCAAAATGTCATATTACTAATTTCTTATTTAACAAAATTATGTTAGATTGATGTACCGTAATTTCTTTAGTTATTACCCAATTGGCAGGCACTCATTTTGTTTCTAGTTCTTTGCTGCCACAAAAAAAATGCTGCTATAAATATTCTTGTATTTACATTCAATGGATAGAAGACTGGGCCTGGAGTCAGGAGGACCTAAATTCAAATCCAGCCTCAGACACTTACTAGATATAAGACCCTAAGTGAATCACTTCACTTTTTTGCCTCAGTTTCCCCTAAATAGGGATAATAATAGCACCTATCATCCAGGGTTTTTATGAGAACCAAATCAGATAGTATTTTTAAGTATTTAATACAGTGCCTGGCACCTAATAGGCTTTTAATAAATGTGATTCCTTTTCCTCACTCTGTTCCTTTTCCTCTTTCTTTGAAGTACAAACCTATTAGTGGCATCACTGGATAAAAGGGCATACACAGTTTAATGACTTTTTGAAGATGGTTCCAAATTGCTTTCCAGAATGACTGCACCAGTTAGCAACTCCAACAATAATGTGCCTGTCTTATTGCAGCCTCTCCAAAAGTTGTCATTTTCTTATTGCCATCTGTGCCTATCCAATGCATGTGAAGTAGAAACTCAGAGTTGTTTTGATCTGCATTTCTTTCATTAGTAGTGCATTTTTTTCATATGTGAATTGATAGCTTGGATTTCTTCCCCTGAAAACCGCTTCTTTATATACTGTGATCATTTATGTTTTGTGGAATGCCTCTTTTATTTGAATGAGTTCCTTATATCTTGGATATTAAATCTTTGTCAGATAAATTTGCCGTGAGGATTTTTTTTTCAAATTAATTTTCCCTTCTATTTATAACTGTTATTTGTTTTGTTTGTATAGAAACTTTTTAACTTTATGTAATCAAAATCAAGATTTAATCTTTTTGATAATATTGTTTATGCAGAAATCTTCCCCTTTTACTATAGTGGTAAAAATATATATCTTCTATTTCTGTTTTCCACTTATGACCTTTTATTTATGTCATGAATGCATGAGAAGTTTATTGTCATATAGGGTATAAATTATTGGTCTAAAGCTAATTTGTGGAAAGCTGCCTTATAGCTTTTCCAGAAAATTTTATCAAATATAGAATCTTTACCCCAGTACTTAATGCCCATTGGTTTATTAAATACCATATAATTACTGTGTTCAGTGCTATGTTTCTAGGTCTTATTTATCTTTTCTGTTGTTATTGATCAACTTTTTTTAAAGCCAGTACCTGCTAAATTGCTTTAATGATTGCTGTTTTCTTTTTTTTTAAAGTTAACTTTTATTGACTATTACCTTCAGTTCCTAATACATCTTTTTATCTGTCCCCCCCATCAGGGAGCCAGACCTTTTTTTTTTAGATTTTTTTTTTTGGAGGGAGGAAGGTAGGGCAATTGGGGTTAAGTGACTTGCCCAAGGTCACATGGCTAGGTTGTTTTTCTTTTGGTGTGTTAAGTGTCTGAGGTCGGATTTGAACTCAGGTCCTCCTGACTCCAGGGCTGGCACTCTATTCACTGTGCTACCTAGCTATCCCATGATTGATGTTTTCTACATTAGTATATTTCTTGTGCACTCCCTTTTCCCTCTCTTAAAACCCTTAGAACATCATCATTTCACTCCAAGGTCCTCTTTTTTATTTAATTCCATCAATGTTTGAAGACATCAAGGTTCTCAAGGGGCACTTGTTTCTTTACTTTCAATTCAAATGTTAACACCACATCATAATACAATTCCTTCCAATTGCTTAAACAAATTTACCTTTCTAGGTATCTCTTGACTTTTGTGTTTATATTTCACAGTTCATACTCAGAACTGTAGTTTTGACCAGAAATGCTTGAAAGTCCTCCCTTCCATTAAAAATCCACTTTTTAAACCCACTAGGACTATGCTCAGCTTTGCAAGATTAGTTATTTTTGGCTGTAAATCTTTATCTTTAGTCTTTTGGAATATTGCATTCTAAGATCTATTCTTTTTTAGAATAGAAGACTAAACTATCCTTTTAATGGGAGACATAACAAATATGTGTATATGTATGTGTATATGTACATATATAGCTATATATACATATCTATGTATATGTGTGTATATATATATATATAGCACAGATGTAGCAAATAAAAACAAATACAAAAAAGTTAAATATGAGGGAATTTGAGGAGACCACTAGTAGCTGGAGAGTAGGGCAGGCATCAGGAGAGGCTTCATATAAAAGATGGTGCTTGAGCTGCATCTTAAAAAAAAAAAAAGGTCCCTATGAGTTGCAGGTAAAAAGAGGTGAGAGAGTCAGTATAAAGGCATAGAAATGGAAGATGGAATGCGAGGAACAGAGAGAATACCCGTTAGAGAGAGAGAGAGAGAGAGAGAGAGAGAGAGGGAGAGAGAAATGTCAAATGTGGATGCAGAAGTATACTTTGGGGACAGGTTGTAAAGTGTTTCAAAGATGCACAGAAGAGTTAATGTTTTATCCTTGAGGCAATAGGGAGCCACTGGATTTGAAAAAGTAAAGGAGTCATATAAGGAAAACTAGAGAGTAGGATGTAGGATGAACTGGAGTGGGGAAAGACTTGAGGCAGGGAAACCTGAATTGGGAAGCTAGTACAGTCCTCTAGGTAAAAGGTGATAAGAACATAAACTAAAGTTATAGCTAAATAAGTAGAGAAAGGCAGTCAGGTGTGAAATGTGAGGTCAGAAGGGCACAATTGACAATTGATGGAATATTTGGTATGGGAGAGAATGAGCAGATAAGTATAAGGGCAATATTATGAACCTGGGTGACTGAAAAGATGGTGGTGACTCTGAGAGAAAATGGCTAAGAAGAGTAGTTGATTTTTTCTTTTTTGTTTTTTGGAGGAGGATTAATCAGCTCAGTTTTAGATACATCAAATTTAAAATGTGGTGATACCCTATCAGAAATGTTCAACAGAAAATTAGAAATGTGGAATTGAAGCTCAAAAGAGAGAATGGAGCTGGATTTATGGTTCTGAGAGTTATTTGTATAAAGAGATGATAGTTAAATCCATGGGAAGTAATGAGGTTACCAACAGAGGGTGTAGTAGAGAGAGAATGGAAGAGAGCATACCTTTCTCAACATACAAAGCAAATGGGCATGACCTTTTAAATAAATAATGCCATAATCAAAACAATGTTTAAGGAAGATAATTCTCATGATTCTATTGGGTGGAGTAAAAAGGGAGAGGAAAGACAACAGGAGAAGAAAGGAGAGGAGAGAAGAGGAAAAAGAAAGAAGGTAGCAGTGGAAAGCTAGAGTTTTCTTAGAAATATTGTATCGGAAAATTAATAGAACGTGGTGATAAATTAAATAATGGAAACAGAAATTGAAATTTGATCTTGGGGATCTGGCTGATAGCAGCATTCTGTTCATGGTATTTAGGCTAGGAAGAGTTGATACTTAAAGGAAGAATAATTGTTGAGCTTGTTTAAGACTTGATTTTAGGTTTAGTCAGTGAGGCATCCATCTGGATGTGTCCCATAGGCAGAGACTAATGGAATTGAGAGAGTAAAAAAATCAGTTTCCCTCCACATCCAAGAAAGTTGTAATACTAGGTGACTAAATGAGTTACTTAAAGGGAGATGAATCAAACAAGGTTGAATTCATTCAGGGATTCAGTTAACAAATAGGGAGAACAGAAACCAGAAAATGAGCCTCCAGGGAAAACCCTAAGTTAGGTAGAGTGCTCTGGAAGCTGAGGCTGTGGAGTATTTTAGTATTGAAGGGAATAGAGGTGTCTAAGATAATGGAACCAAAGATGTAGTGCTAGAAGATACCTTAAAGATCATCTATTGGAATGCTCTCCTTTTACAGGTGAAGAACCTGAGACCTTGAGAGAAAGAAATAAACTTTAACGTAGTAGAAAAATCCAGTCTGGTTTGGAATATTCAGATACAGGGACCACATTTTAAGAGGGACCTCCCAAAACTGGAATATGTTCAGAGGATGATGAGAAAAACCTATTGTGTGAAAAACATTTGAAGTAATTTGCAATGTTTAGCCAAGTAGAGAAAATGTTATCTATCTTCAAACATTTGTCTCAGAGTGTTAAACTTGTTCTGTGTTCCTCCAGAGGATAGGGCTACAAGCAACAATTTGAAGTTATAGTGATTCAGATTGAGGTTAAATTAAGGGAAGAACTCCCTTGTAATTAAATGGAACCATCTGAACACTGAATCATTGGTCCCTAATGAGCCATCAGTGGAAGTGTTGAAGCACAGACTAGATGACAATCTGGCAGAGATGTGGCAGGAATCTCTCAACTGGATGGAAGCTGGGACTACATGACCTCTAAGCTTTCTTCTTAGTCTAAGCACCTAGTCAAGTTATGAATTGGTGTGAGGGTGGGAAGGGGGGACAAAGTAAGCTTTAATTTGATTTATATGGAAAAAAGAGTACAGGCCAAAATAAGAGAAAGTACTTTTTTTTTTAATAAAGGAGATTATTTGACTCAGCATAATTGGGTATGAGGTCACCCTAGGCAAAGCCTACAGTTAGTAGATTGAGGTGAATGGGGTAGGAAGTAGAGGTAATAGGAAGAATTAATGTTGAAAGCAAGGTCCCATATCTTTTTCTGTAGATTAGGCACCTACTCCACTGCCAGTACTTGCCTCTGACCCCACAGTCTCATAACTGTGGGGAGAAACAGATAGCAAGACCCATAGCCTCCAGACCTCCACATCTACCCTTGCCCACTGCTCTACCACCTTGCCCAATGTGCAGAGCCACCATGAGAGTCTGTGAGCATTCCAATCTACATCCGATCTATTTATATCCTTATGGAACAAATTTCTACTACCTGTTAGTCTCCCTGGCTCCATCTTAATCAATATAAACCTTAGTACCCTATTTCTAATTCTCATTTCCTAGCTTCTCATCTGTAACAGTTAAAATTATGGTAAATTGCAGCACAAAGTTCCTAGCATGATCAATTCATTAGTAAAGCATGAATTTACCAATAAATAGAATCTCAGCTTCTTCAGCGACATTAAGACCCCAAATGAAGGGGATAGTTCTTTTTTATAGTTTTGGGGAATACAGAATAGAGAACAGGACTTCATAGGTGGGGAACACCTTATGATTAATTTTAAAAGCTTGACATCATTGAATGTCAAAATCGGTATGATTTGTTATACATTTGAAGTATGTGGGACAGTATGATTGACTGGAAGTTGGGAATGAGGGGATAGCAACAAAACCCCTCCTTACCTCCTGTGACTAAGCAACGTTCATTATTTGAATCCACCTGCAAGGTTAAAGTTAGAGGATCAGACATCTTTGGATAACAAACCAGACATACTTGATGTAAGAAGAGAACACTGATTACCAAGGGAACTGAATTCTAAACTCAACTCACTCCAGTCAAATTCTAAACTAAGTTTGGATGCAAAGAACCATGACTTAGGCCTGGACAAAATCAATTAATTGCAAATGGAATTTAAAAAAAGGTCCAGAATCAGTCTAATTCTTTCACATCTCCATCCTTTTCTGCACCCCCCCTTCCCATGTCCTACTCCAATTCTTTCCACCTGTGCCATCTGGCATTCTTGTTCCATAATGAACAAACTTCCCTCCATTCTAGATTTCTCTCTCTCATCCTCCTTCCCACCACTTTGGCTCACAGAGAGTTGGCTTCCCCCAGTTGCATCCATGGCTATTCAGTCTGTTATTGTATGCACCTTCTCTCACATTCCCTTCATATTCTTAGAAGGGGAGTCAAAATCCTGTTCCCCATAGCTACTTCCAAATTCTCATTTTGCCACTATCACTCAGAACCTTTCCTCCATCAGAATTCAATGTATTAAAGTTTTTACCCCATATACAGTAGCTCCTGCCTCCTGGTTATCATCCTTCTTTTCTGAAAGGATCTCACTATCTCTCTTTTTGTTTTCCATTTTTCCCAGACTCTTAATCTTATATTAGTGGGTTTCAGCTTACATGTTGATGCTTCTTCCAACACCTTAACCTCCAAATCCCTCTTTACCAGTGGTGGCAAATTCAAATAGAACCAGGAACTACTCCATACGTAAGGTTACCTGAATGAGAGAACAACAGAGGGAGCTAGGTGTTTCAGTGAATAGAGCATTAAGCACTGGTCCTGGAGTCAGGAAAACCTGAGTTCAAATTCGGCCTCAGAGACCTATTAGCTGAGTGACCCTGGGCAAACCACTGTGGTTTGTCTTAATCTACTGAGAATAAAATGGCAAATCACTCTGTTTGCCAAGAAAACCACAAAAAGGGATTGCGAAGAGACTGGCATGACTGAACAACAGTGAGGTTCCCTGAAGGCTGCATATTGACTTTTAAAAATCAAATTAACATTATTTATATTTCCCAATTATGTTTTTAACTTAGTTCTATTGTAGACTGCAATGCTACCCCAGGGCCATACTTCAGACCTCTGCTCTACGTGAGCTGAGCTACACAAGAATGTTAACACATTGGATCTAAATATTAGTCACAAGTATTTCTGATCCAAAACTCTGATATTCCTCTATCTCACAGTTAGCAGCCTATGGCCAGGTCACAGTCTGCCAACACCTAGCTATCTGACCAGAACTTTTTATCGTTTCATCTCTCCCTTTGTCTGAATCTTCCTAAACCTATTTATCTTCATCAGAATGTCAGAGCTATTGTTTTTTTTCTTTTTTTAAAATAGGCTATACATGTATAATTATATTAAACATATTTCTACATTAGTCATGTTGTGAAAGAAGAGTCAGAACAAAAGGAGAAAACCACAAGAAAGAAAAAAGAGAATGCAGTCTGCTTTGATCTGCATTCAGACTCCCTAGTTCTTTCTCTGGATATGGATGGCATTTTACATCTTGAGTCTTCTGGAATTGTCTTCGATGATTGTTTGCTGAGAAGAGCTAAATCTATCAGAGCTTCAACTCTATTGTTAACCAATTCAGATTCCTTCAGTCCTTTAAGCTCAGATCTCTCCCTCCCTTATTCTATCGCTGCTCTGCCCTTGCCAAACTTGCACCCTGGATTGCTTCTACCATGCTGCTAAATGAAAATCAAACAATTGAGCCGACTGAATTCACTACAAACTTATGTTATTTCATTTTAGTTCAGTTGGACTTTCATTGTAGACAGTACATCCTTTTAAACCTTCTTCATTGATTCCTTATCCCATTTCCCATAAAAGCTTCTCCCCTTCTCTTTAAATCTCCCATAGCTCCTCCCTAGATATTTCAGCTGCAGATCTCACCTCTTACTTTATTGGAAAAATTGAGGTCATTCACCATGAACTTCTTCTTTTTCTTGAACCCTTTATTATCACCCCCTACTCTTTTCCTCTGATTATAAGGTGACCCTTCTTGCCAAGGTCAAGCCCTCCTCAGTGTCTTTGATCTCCTCCAGTTTTCCCTAGCTGAGTGACCCCTCAATTCTTTCCTCTTTCTAAACTTCAAACTCTCCCTACCTATGTGGACTTTCCCTGCTATTTCAGGAATGCCCATTCCTCTGTTCTTAAGAGACACACACACACACACACACACACACACACACACACACACACACAAACACACACACACACACACACACACACACACACACACACACCCCTTCTAACAGATCCTAGGATCTCCTGAAGCTATCATCCTAAATCTCTGCTTCCTTTCTTAGCCAAATTTTTATGAAAAGCTATCTCCAGTCATTGTTTCCAAATCCATCTTCTGCTTCACTCTTCATCCCCTTGTAAGCATCCCCCTCCACCATTAACAGTGCTTTCCTAATTGCTTACACCAAGAGTCTTTTTCCGTCTTCATTTTTCTTTTCTTTCTCACTTCATGTGCCCCTGTCGACCATCTTCTCTTTCTAACTATCCTTTCCTCTCTGGGTTTATATGATACTCCCATCTCTTGGTTCTTAATCTACCTAACCATTCCTACTTGGTTTCGTGTACTGGATAATTATCTATTTCAGGGCCATTATCTGTGGCTGGGTCCCAAAGCTCTGTCTTGGACCACCTTCTCCTTTTCCTTCTGAACTCTTTTGGCGCTCTTCTCAGCTCCCCATAGGTTTAGTCGTCTCTATGCAGGTGACACCCATATCTATATGGCTCATGTTAATTTCTCTTCTGCTCCATTCCTGAATTACAGAATCATAGAATTTGAGAGTTGGAAGGAAAATCAGCAGCCATCTAGAGCAGGGGTCAGGAAACCTCACAGCATATGGGCCATACCTGGCCCACTGCCTGGCTTTGTATGGCACAAGAGCTAAGAATATTTTTAATGTAAAAAACTATTCTTAGCTAGCAGGGCATACAAAAACAGGCAGCATCCAGATTTGGCTGGTGGGACATAGGTTTTTTGCCAAGCCCTGACCTAGAGCATTTGATAGCAGGAAGAAATCTCCACTAAATTTAACAACAAGTAGTTGTCACACTCTTGTGTAACCTCTACTCACATTTATTTAAGGCGGGGGAACTCATTAGTTATCAAAGAAGCCCATTCTATTTTTGGACAGGTCTGTTAGCAATTTTTTTTTCTGGCATGAAACCTAAATTTTTCCCCTTCTAATTTATATCCATTGCTCCTGATTCTACCTTCTGGACACAAATAGAACAAATATAATATTTCTTCCACAGGTCATTTCTTTTCTTTTTTTGGAGGGGGGAAGGCAGGGCAATTGGGATTATGTGATTTGCCCAAGGTCACATGGCTAGTTGTAACGCCAAGCAAAGGCAACTTCCAAGGTTCGGATTA
>CM053583.1:193575971-193692680 GCA_028627135.1 Pseudochirops cupreus
GCTGACTTTAGTGGGAAGTATCTTTGTGTGCGTTTTGGAGTTCCAGGATTGGTTTAGAATCCTATTTTATGGGTATTTTGGGGTGGCTATGTGAGAGCTGCGATATGTTGCTGCTGCTACGCCGCCATCTTGGCTCTGCCCCCCTAATCAATACTTTCAAATCAATATTTCTTAGAAATATTCAGTTTGATTTTATTTCCAGGTTAATTGTTTCTGAGAGTAGCTACTTTATGTTTTATCTTGTTTTTCAATCTTTTGATTTTGTTCTAATATTTCTTTTCATCTTATAGAATTATTGAGTTCTGTTTGAGCCATTCTATTTTTCCAGGTGTCTACTACTTGAGTCATATTCTTCCACCTTCTGTTTTAAATTGTTCTCCTTCCATTTTTTTCTTCAAGGGCTTTAATTTCATTGTTAAACACATGCCATTGCTTCCAATCACTCTTGTAGCATTTATGGACAGGTCTTTCTTTTATCTGGAATTCAACTTGTGTTCACCTCTTGGGTTTCTCTTAAGCCCCTAGAATTTCCTCATTCTTTTGTGGAGAGTTTGCTTCTGTTTACTTATGTCTTCAACCCAAATGCTAAACCCAGTGCTCAGAACAGTGCCTGGCACATAGTAAGTACTTAATAAATAGGTTTTTAATTGAATTGATTTCTGGATTAGGATTTTGTGCCAGAGGTGGGCTCCACCCCCAGATGAACTCAGAGATTGGAGTGGGGTCAGGCCTTATTTGGTGTTATTTCTTTGGTGCTGTGGATGCCACTGCTTTGGTACATTCTGGGTGGGTGTCTGGGACCAGTCTTGTTCTCCTTTTTGAAACCTGTGGCTTCTTTCACTTTCCTCTGATAGCTCAATGTGTCTGCTGGCCTCAGCCCAATCTCCGCCTCTTAGCCTTACACAATCCTTCAATGGGAATTGACTCCAACTGCATCTCCGTTGCAGATGAACAGGCCCTGTGCGCTGCTGCCTGCCCCTGTTCCCCTGGGCAATGGTTTACTAGGGTCTGCCTCTATCCCTTGAGGTAACACTGTAGACTAGGACCAACATTCCATGTTCCAGTTCCCATTTACCAGAATTCTCACCATCGTCCATCTCTATAGCACAGCTCCTAATACCCTGATGGCACCTGGCCCAGCTTTTTGTGCAGGACTGGTCTGAATGGCAAAACTTATTGTTATCACTGATGATTCCCTCATTTAGGTTCCCTCTAACTATGGATTCATTTTAACTTCAATGTTCCCAAGGTTGGGAAACACATGAGCTTCCCACTTGATATTCCCACTTGATAAATAAAGGAGCTTACTTCTTTACTTTAAAAATAAGCCAAAATTATGTGGGATGTGTATATGTGTGCGTTTATGTTCATGGTAAACCTTGTTGGTTTGATAGCAACTTTAAGAATGAAATTAAAGGTGTGAATATTTCTCAAACCCATACCAGTCTTTACTTGGGTCACGGGAGTGAATATGTTGACCTTCAGTTTCTTATCAAAGAAGTTTGTTATCAGCTCCATTGACTGTTTCTTAGATCTCTTTAGAACATAGATATAAATTGATCTTGATTTGTTTAATTTGTCACAAAGCAGTTTTTATTTCGACACATGACTGGCTCTCACAATGAATACATACTGGGACCTCATCTTCCCCCACCAAAAGGCAATGGAGAGGTAGAACAATGAATTATTCAGACACATATAGCCTTTGAAGGCTTGCCAAAGGCTTTGTCTAGATCATCTCATTTTATTGAGATGTCTAGATCATCTCACAATAACTGTATGAGAGTAGGGGCTGTTATTATCTGTATTTTACAGATGAGGAAACTGAGGCTAGAAGAAATTAAGTGACTTGACAAAGGTCACATAGCTAATAAGTTTCTGAGGCAGGATTTGAACTCAGGTCTTCCTGACTGCAGGTTGAGTGCTCTACCCACAGTGCTACCTGGTTGCCTAGCTGGTAGAAAGAAGACTAATTTGGAATCCGAAGACCAACAAGCCTTGCAACTTCTGCATTTGCTTCACAGGGTCTGAGTTACTTTGGCATGTCTGTTCCTGTTTCTAGACCTGTTTTCTCCTCATTAAAATGAGTTGGTTGGAGCAGATTATCATTAAAGTCTCTTCTGGCTCTAAGGCCAACAAACTACAGTAAAATGAGTAGATTGTACTGAAAGGATCCAATTATGGCTAAAATTATTTCATGATGTGTCAGGGTTGCCTGCTGTAAATAGCAATGTCAGTACGGGCAAAGGGCTGGAAACTCCAATGCCATTTTTCTCCAAAATGTTTGACATTTCACATTAGGAGTCATATGAAAGGAAAATTGTATGGTATGAGGAAAATATGTACTTGGGGAGTCTTGGTGGAGAAAAGGCAACACTTGGAAGAAAAATTTTCCTTTTCATTTCCTAAGCTGTCCCATTCATGGAAAGGGGATTCTCCTCTCTTCCTGATCAGAATCTTTCCTTATTTAAGAAGAGATGGAAAGGCTAACCCAAAGCAAAGGTACTGTAGAGAACAGAAAGTGCCCCTGTTCTGAAGTCATTCTTTCCCCGATTCCATTCATACGGGCACAGTCCTATGATGACATTTCCAGTGTGTTTCCTTTGGATATCATAGATGACAGCTCTTCCAGGCAGAGCTGTTTTTAGCACTGGAATCTCATGTATGAATTTCCCACTTGTATGCGAGGTACAACCGTGTGCCGCATTCTGAAGTCAGAAAAAACTTGAGGGTCAAATGTAAAATTGTTTGTAGGTACAATTTCTTGCCATTAGATGTGGCCGGAGGTGGGAGTGATTTGTGTATTATTGAACCGTTGTGATTCCTCAGTGAAGTGCAAATTCTCATCTGATAATCTAACAGGTGGGTTCAGGTCATGATGAATTATAATGCAGTTTTTAATCTGAGTGGTCATATTCAGGTCTCATAACTATATTTGGAGTGGGCGTTTCCATATATTTTTCAGAGCTGGGGAAGGTTTGAGCGGAGTTTGAAAGTCTGCCACTTCAGATCCTGTGGAGTTGGTTGGGGCTGAGTCTACATTCATTTTGACCAAGAGATAATTTTAAAAACAAATTTTCTTCAACATTACTAAAACCCCAAAGGTGGAAGGGAAAATGCCCATTTATTAGTGTCACTAGACATTGATTCAAATGACTTCCAGAGTCGGTAGAGTATTAAATGTGGCTCTTTTAAGACATGAGTCAGAATGGATTTTTATATGTTGCATCTTTAAGAAGTCAAGGTAGTTTACAATTATAATAAATTTCCATATTAAAACACCTTAAGTTTTGATACTAACTGTAATCAATCAATAAGTCTTTTATTAAAAAATGTGACTTGTTTCTCATACCATGCTAGACAGAATATTACGGTATTTTCCATTGATTAGGAATTAAAGCTATACATTTACTTTTTCATTTAACTTTACTAAATATTATATGATATATTTGCATATAAATATATTTAAAATAGATATGATGTTAATATATGAAACATATGATGATACATACTTTGTTATTATTATTAAATTTGTAAATAGGTAAGGAGAGAGATCAAACATAAAGAGCCAGTATCTCTGTCTGCCTGTCTGTCTGTCTGTCTATCCATCTATCTATCTATCTGCCTACCTACCTACTACCTATCTACCTACCTGTCTATCTATCTATCTTCTGGGTCTCCCTATTTTTCCCAGGTAGGAAAGAGGAGAGAAAATTTATGTACCCTATCCCACTTTGATCAGCATGGGAACTTTGACCTGCTCAGTTTCTGACCTGGACTGGTTCAACCCTCCTTAGGCAACCTGGTAGCTACTTGCTCCTGAGGGCTCACCATATTAATACTGAGCTTAGTGTAGACACCTGATTGGCTTAACATACTGAAGCTCGGAATTCCTGAGCTCAAGAGATTCACGAGCCACAGCCTTCCTGGTAGGTAATGTGCACTACCACATTTGACCTGAGATAATATTTTTAAAGAACTTTGTAAACCTTAAAATACTATATAAGTGCTGTAATAATGATTATTATTATTATTATATTTCATTGCTCTGATACACCACAATCCCTCCTTCCTTCCTTTCTGATGATTATTTGGAAGAAATATTTCAGTTTAGATAGTAGAAGTTGTAGACACATAAAATAATAATATGATAAGTATATATCATATAAGTATAGATACATCATATAAGTATATGTGTATATATGTATATATAATAAGTATATGCCAGATTGCTACTTAGTTAAGCATTGCTGAGCAAGATTAATATACTGATGATTAATTTTTCAAATCATGACCATCTATCCACATTTTCATACTGCCCTTAAAGTAGATACTTTCAACATATATTGGGGCATCTGTGAATGAAGCTTTAGGAACCTGTGAAAAGGTTGAACTTTTTAAAAATGTTTTTTGAAAGGAAACACTAGAAGCCATTTTGGGTAAATTCGAATGTTTGAATTTTAAAAAATTTTTTCAATAGGACCTGAGTGGGAGGGCTTTGATGACCTCAGTACCAGTTATGACCGCTTTGAACAACAGCTGAATGAGACAATGAGGCAGCGAAGGCATGCAGGAGATGATGACCACAACATTGAAGTGCTCCTAGGTGTGGATGATTCTGTTGTCCGTTTCCATGGAAAAGAACATGTCCAAAACTACCTCCTGACCCTCATGAACATCGTAAGTATCCATGCCTTTCCAAGCTCATTCTGGATGTTGAGCCCAGTGCTCTGTCTGTGAACCCCAGCCCTGTACCTAACTCAGTGTGAATTATTGCCTTTCACTGAAATCTGCCTCCTTGGAGCCTAGACACAGCAAAATTAAATGAGAAAGGAGGCAAGAAGGTTTTTAACAGATTTCATAAAAGTGAGGGTTTGAAGACAGGAGATGACATTTCTTCAATGGCATTGAAGGCTAGATCTGAATTCAAAAGGAGCTATCTTGGATCAGGGCAGGAAACGGGATTTTTATTTCATTCTGGAGAAGAGCCTTGACCTATTCAATTTTTGTCCATCTGCCATGAATTCTAGATTACGTGATAAAATTATTTTTTCTCTCCCAATATTTGCTTACCAAGTTGATAAAAAAAGTAAAATAGTTGTCTGATGATAACAAGAGTTGGAATTTATAATGTGCTTTAAGGTTTGAAAAGTTCTTTGCACGTTTTCTCATTTGATCCTCACAACAATCCAGGGAAGTAGGTGCTCTTACTATCCCCATTTACAGATAAAAAACCTGAGGCTCAGAGAGATTACCCTTAGGATCATACAGCTGGAAAATATCCAAGTCAGAATTTGAACCAGTTTCCAGTGATCAGTTTAAGTCCAATGGCTTTTTTCTCAGTTCCATTCCTTCCTGACTTCCCTGAAGCTTCTGACAGCTAAGCATTCTCTGTTCCTAGATGAAGGGTTCATCACTTGGGATACCCAAAGGGGTTCATGAATAGATTTCAGGGGGCCTGTGAACTCGGATGGGAAAAAATCTTACCTTAATTTTCACTGACTTTTGTCTTCCATTGCTATCTTTTTATTTTTTCTTATTTTCTTAAGAACATTATTTTAAAGAGGGGTCCATAGACTTCACCAGACCACTAAAGGTGGTCTAAGGTTAGGGACCCCTGTTCTAGATAGATGCTCTTTCTGGGTTGTGGTGGCATTGATCTCTGCTGATTCTTCTTCAACTCCTCTTTGGCTTATCCTATTCATATCATTCATATCTCACCTAGGGCTGTGTTCTGGGGCCATTGTATTCTCTCTCTACATCCTCTCTCTTGGTCATCCTACAGATTCACTTATTTTTTCTAGACAAATGACTCCCATATCTCTATAGTTAACCCATGTCTCATTGAACTCTAGTTCCCTTATCACCTTTTATTGGGGCCGGGGAGGAAGGAAGGGATATTTCAAACCAGACGTCCCATATATTGCCAACTTAGCATTTTCAAAACAGAGCTCATTGACTTCTCCCACTCCTCTTCCCAATTTTACTCTTTCTATCCTTTCAGTCTTCTCAACATAATTTCAAAATCATCCATAAGGCATACTGCATGTAGAGCACTGCAATTGGAGTTGGGAAGACCTTTTTTTGAAACCTGCTTTGGACATTTATTAACTATGTGACCTTTGGGAAGTACCTTATCCTCTCTGGGTCTCTGTTTCCTTTTCTGTATAATAAGATGGCTGGACTCAATAACCTCTAAGGTTTCTTCTAGCTCTAAATACATGATCCAATGACTCTTGTTGTGCCTTAGCCCATGGGTCCATATCCAATAAGTTGCTAAGCCTTGTTGATTGTACTTTCACATCATTTCTCACATCTTCCTCTTTTCTTTATTGAGGTATAGACCTCACCACCTGACACATAAACTATTAGAATAGCCACCTACTTGATTTGCTTACATCCAGGCTCTCTCCTCTCAGATCCAGCTTCCAAATGTCCAAAATGAAACACCTAAAAACCAAGTCTGATCATGTCATTCCCTAAAATGCAGCAGAAGTAATAACAGCCCTGTATGTCCTTAGGAAATAGTCACTTAACTTTGCTGAGTCCCAGTTTCCTCATACGTAAAATGAAGAGATTGGACTTTGTGACCTCCTGGGTTCCTTCTAACTCAAACTATGATTCTTTGTTTTCTATGCACATGCAAGTGATTCAAACCCACAACCCTTCAAGGCTGGAAAGGTTGGATGAGAAGGAAACCATCATTGACCTGGATTCTGACTGAATGTAGTATATGATGCATAATTCTTGTCCAGTATCATAAAAATGAGAAAATTTATTCCCCAAAGACCTCAGCTCTATTTACCTGAGAATTCCTTCTCTCCATCATGCTGTCATTAGATCATTTTCAGTCATGTCTGACTCTTTGTGACCTCGTTTGGGATTTTCTTGGCAAAGATAATGGAGTACTTTGCTATTTCCTTCAATTCATTTTATATATGAATAAACTGAGGCAAAAAAGGGTTAAGTGACTTGCCCTGGATCATATGCCAGTAAGCATCTGAAGCTGAAAGTGAGCTCAAGATGAGTCTTTCTGATTCTTAGGCACAGCTCTCTATCCACTGCACCACTTATTACTAAATGGTTTCTTAGTCAAAACTTAGCAAATTGTCAAGCTCTTCCTTTGTGCTGTGCTGGGTACACCTGTTTCATGAAGCGTCCGCTTGCAATGGTGGAGGTATTTGTCAAGGACTCATCTTAAATAGACTACAAGCCGAAAAGGATTGCAGAAGAAAGGATGGAGTAGGGTAGAGAGAAAGAGGCAAATGGCACCCATACTTTCTTACCAAATGCTTTTCTCCTATAGCAGCTGCTAGTTAGCTAGTATTTACTAGGCACCCACTATGTCCTAGACACTGTGCCAAGCACTGTGGCTACAAGGAAAGACAAAAAACCATCCCTGCTTGCCCCCAACATTGAATTCCATCTGGGCTCTGGACTACAATGCTGGTGTCAGTTGCCGTGGTTACAACTGATGACATCTAGAAAGTCCTTAAAGCTGCAGGCAGTATTTTGTGTATTACCCACCATTCTCCATATTCCTCCTAGCTCCCAGCCTTGTACTGAATAGTGGGTCTAGAAGAGGAAGTATTTGAACCTCAGAGGAAGAAAGGAGAAAGAAACCAACATCTTCTTCACTCCTCCCACTTATTGGATTGATCAAGGCTCTGTCCTCTCATGTAGTCTAGTGCCCATTGAGAAAATGAGTTCAAACCTCACTACCGTTTTTCTTTCATGGACTTTGGGCCAGACAGGGCAGTGAGAAATAGTTATAATCAAAGACCTCTCTACCCAGGAGAAAAGATTCCTCAGCACCCATATCTTGACTTGCTTTCTTTAAATCCTTGGGTTTTTTTCCCCCTCTGAGCTCAGGAAAAGAATAACAATAATTCAAATTCTGAGGCCAGATAAAGCTAAAGTCCAAACTTTAGATAGAATCTGCCTCATGGAAGAGCAATAAAAAAATCAAGGTTCAGTGAATCATTATTGTATTGAACCATCTGTTTGGAAGGATAAGCATTTGTAAGGGAAAGCCAAATATTAATGATTTGATTACATTTGTTAGTGTTGAGAAAAATTTTAGCAAAGTCTTTCCCATGAAAATGAATGTATTGTGGAAATTCAAACACATTTTCATTTACTTATGGGATACTACAAGCCTTTGTACAGGAAACCCATGATTTGTCTTCATAACAAAAGTATTAACAGCACCCTAATCATTAATTTTCTAATTGTTCTTGCTCACTGTGAGAATGAGCTGGTATGTTAACATGCATACCCGTGTTCTCATGAATGGATCTCTTACTCTCCTGAGTTTCTGTGGAAATTATTTAAATGCAAGATCACTTTCCTTTTTCATTCAGTCTGCTTCTGGGTTTTCTCTGTTGCCAGCCACCAATCAATAAATCAAAAAAACACTGATTGAGCATATGATACATGTTTGGCTCTGTTAGGTTCTTTTTTTACTGAACATCTTCTTGTCTTAGAAAATTTGGACTCTCTGAGTGATGATGAAAAGATCGGATGTAATTAACATATAATTTTTATTATCTAACATTTCAGACTTCAAAATGGGAAATAAAATAATGACCTTCAAAGTACATGTCAAATGCCTCTTGTTCAATAAACCCTTTTTTATGGATTACTCAGTCAGAAATCATCTTTTCTTCCTCTGACCTCATCTAATACGTGATATCTGTTTTATGCTTCCATTCAATTTTATTCTGTATGGTCATAGATTTCTTATAGGGCCCTGTGTTTATGTAGGGTTGTCTCCTTCTTGCTAAGTTCCATGAATGAAGGGACCCTATCTTTGCATTACCCCAACATCTAGTACAGTAATATGCACACAGATTTGATAATCTGTATTAACATAAACAAATTTGAATTACTTTGATGTTTATAGAGGCAGGCAGAATGAGTGAGAGCACTGGATGTGGAGTCAGGAAGAATTGAATTCAAATCCCATCTATAGGGTATTATCCCTAGCATGGTGCTTAATTAACCACTTTCAGCCTCAGTTTCCTTATCTGTAAAGTGGAGATAATAATAGCACCTAACTTAAGGGGTTTCTGCAATGATCAAGTAAGGACATTTTTAAAAGACTATCTGTTAAAACTATTATTATTCTTTACCAAAATTACATATTTATAGGTAATATTAAAATAGTATCATATGCATTAGAAAGCATGCATTAGAGCCAGAAAGAACTGGATTTGAGTTCTTCCTCTGACATAGAATGTCTGTGTGATCCCAGGACAAGTGGCTTAACTTCTTCTCAGTGTCCCAGGCAGCTATGTGAGACTTCATCTGTCAAAGAAGCCCTGATATGCAATGCTACAGGAAATATCCTCTTTAAGAGTTCTCTGCCAGCCATCCACCTCCAGAGAAAGAAATGATGGAGTCTGATCAAAGCATCCTTTTTAAAAAAATTTTTTCTTGAGTTTTTTTTGTCTGTGTTTTCTTTTACAACATGATTAAGATGGAAATATGTTTTGCATAACTGCACATGGATAACTTATATCAAATTGCTTGCCTTCTCAGTGGGGGGGGGGAGAGTAAGAGAAAGAAAATTTGAAATTCAAAATTTCAAAAAACAAATGTTAAAAAGTATTTTTACTTGTAATTGAAGAAAACATAAAATATTAATGTAATAAAAAGAGTTCTCTGTCAAATTAATCACAGATCTGCTTCAAAAAATTATAAGGTTGATTAATTTTTTTAAAAAAATTTGATGTTGGGTCTTCCTCTTCCGAAGTTTTCCAGGAAGCATTAGATGCAAGTACATCATAGACTTGGCCTTAGCTATGCAAAGAAATAGTATATCTTCTTTCTAGTTTTGTAGACAAAGCTCTTATATTTGTCATAGTCACCCAGCTCCTTTCCTGACATTGAAAGACATGTGGAAATGTACAATTTTATAGTTATGTTTGCATCAGTTTAGAGAAGGGTTTTATTACCCTTTTTGCATCATTAATTTAAAGCTGTACAAAGCACAGTTTCCCCATCCCAGTAAAACCAGCTCAGCAGATGAAGTAAACCAGGTTGAGGGTAATTGATAGTCCTCAAACCCATTGGTGAGTTAGGGGCATGTCTACTCCAAGCATGTGAAGACTTCACTCAGTGGGATGGGTGGATGAGAACAATTTGTTCCAACGACCACGTTGATGCAGGCGCTATGGAGGTCTCAGAGCTTGATTAGACGTCGAAGATGCCAAAGCCATCCAATGCATCCAGGGCCATCACCAGGCGTCTTGACATTTGTCTTGCCACTGGACTTTGATGACTGGAAAGAGAGTGAGGTTGATGACCTTGTGCAACTCTCCTTCACAAATCCAATTCACATACAAGTCAAAACATTACCCATGACATCGCTGGTCCTCTTTGAAAACAAAGGATGAACAACAGAACAGAACTTTGCAATGGTTGTTAAAGTCCATGCAGACTTTTGCAGAATAATACCTTGTAATGCATAAAATAAACCCACCAGTATGAAAATGCATTTACAAAAATATTTTAAAAACATGTTCACAGACCCTAAGCTAAATCCCCCTATTTATTAATACTAAATGAGATTGGTATCTAGGTGATACAATAGATCAATTACTGACCCTGGAGTCCAGGAGACCTAAATTCAAATCCAGCCTTATACCCTTATTGGCAATGAAGTCATGTAGCTTCTGTTTGCCTCAGTTACCCCACCTGTAAAATGGGGATAATAAAAGGGCAAGAGGGTTATGAAGATCAAATATGATAATATTTGTAAAGCACTTAGCACAATGCCTGGTATATATTAAGGGCTGTATAAATGCTTACTCTTTGACATTTTCTTGCCTGAAATCTTTCTAAAACTAGAAGAGACTTCGAAGTCTGCTAGTACAGATGCCTCATTTTAAAACTGAGGAAACCACTGAGGTCAGAGTGGTTCAGTGATTTTCCCATGATCACACAGCAGACAGAATTTGAACTCAGGTTCCAGGTCTCTAAACCCTGTGCTCTTTCCACAGTACCATTCTTTCACTTTTTCCTTTTATTTTCTCCATATTTAATATTTTTCTATGAAAAGCAAGATCTGAGCAACCAATCAGAAAGCCTACATTTTGCCCTTTAGAAATTAATCGGACAAAACAGGTCATGTTGTCCTGCCAGGGAAATGTCCTGGGAGAAATTGTCCTTTCTGGAAACAAACTTGGAAGGAGTTTTCATTTCAAGGAAAAAGCCCTTAGAGGAATATTTGATTTGATTTCACTTTTTTTTAGCTCTCTCTCTCTCATCATTGACAATCTCTTGCAATTTAAGGTCATCTGAAAATTGAATTAATGTTCTGTTCAGCCCCACTTTTCTGGATATTTAATAAGGAGCCTGAGATGAACTTTGGGCGTCTCAGAAGACATTTACTCCTGGGTTTATGGGTTGGTTAAGTAGACCTTGTATTCAACTAGATCATGTTTGTTGATACAAATTATGGAGTGTCCTCTGTTTATACTCTTTGCCATATTTGCATTATAGCTTCTCTGAAACCAATACTGTGACTTGTTTTCAGCCTGGTCTTCCTTTCCTTGACAGGTCAACCAGATGCTTTCTTCTGCCTGTTTCAATACTCTCTCCTTTTTTAATGCGTTCTTCTCTGGGACAAAACTCTGCCTCCATTTGATTCCTTTTTATTAACAATTTGGAGATGACCTTCAATTTGTGATTCATTTTTCAGTCTTTCTAGTTTATTGAATAGTGACTGGAAAGCAGATTATAGAAAAATATTTAACGGAGAATTTGTCTTTATATATGCCTTCTCCTCAGTCTCAAGACATAAGATTGAACTATTACTGATTTTTTTTTAAAGTTTATGTCTTGTTTTGTGTAATGACTCTCTCAGGTTTTCTGAACTATGAATCATCTCCAAATGGATACATGATCTACATATAAAAGGGCATATTATTTTTTTAAATATTCAAAAGTAGATAATGAAAGGGAAAAGATTATTGATCAAAGTTACTAATCTCTCCAATAAGGCATAGAAATGATTACAGGAGATACAGTTAGCAATTATGAGGATGTAAAATTGAAAATGTCTTTGAATAAGTAAAATCAATGAAGTTACAGAATCAGAATCAGTTAAAGGGGGGAGGGAGCTGTGTGTAGCATCTTGGCACCAAATTCAAGAAAAATAGGGAAACAATATAAACATATAGAACAAAAGTCAATCCCCAGCGGGCAAATGGCTAGAAAAATTGAGCAAGCAGTTATCAAAAGAAGAAATCTAAGCAACCATAAGCATGTGAAAAATTGTTCTAAATCACCAATAATAACAGATATTAAAATTAAAACTACTTTGAAGTTCCATCTGGAACCTACCATATTGACAAATATGGCAAAAAAAAAGGAAAAAGACAATTTTTAGAGAGGCCTTGGGAGATGAGTATTATTGGTGTTGTTGGATCTCTACATGGCTCCAGTTATTCTGGAAAACAATTTGCAACTACCCCCCCCCCCAAAAGTCACAAAATAAAAAAAAATTACTTTTAGTTTACAACATTCAGTTCCACAAGTTTTGAGTTCCAAATTTTCTCCCCCTCCTTCCTCATGGTGGCATGCAATCCGATATAGGTTCTACATATACCTTCACATTAAACATTAGTCAAGTTGTAAAGAAGGATTATAACCAATGGAATGAACAATGAGGAAGAAGAAAGGAAACAAAACAAAACACAAAAGAGAGAGATCAAGTAGTTTGCTTCAATCTGTAGTCAGACTCTGTCATTGTTTCTTTGGATGTGGATAGCCTTTTCTATCACGAGTCTTTTGGAGTTGTCTTATAACCTGGCATTGCTGACAGGAGCCCAGTCTATCAAAGTTAGTCATCACAGATGATAACAATGTGTGTGTTATTGTGTACAATGCTCTCCTGGTTCTGCTCTCCTCACTCGGCATCAGTTTATATAAGACTCTCCAGGTTCTTATGAAGTCTGTCTGCTCCTCATTTCTTATAGCACAATAGTATTCCATTCCATTCATATACCACAACTTATTCAGCCATTCCCCAATTGATGGGATTCCTTTGATTTCCAATTCTTTGCCACCACAAAAAGAGCTGCTGTAAATATTTTTGTACATACGGGTCCTTTTCACATTTGTATGATCTCTTTGGGACACAGCCCTAGAAGTGGTATTGCTGGGTCAAAGGGTATGCACATTTTTATAGCCCTTTGGTCATAGTTCCAAATTGCTCTCCAGAATGGTTGTATCATATCATAACTCTACCAATAATGCATTAGTGTTCCAGTTTTCCACATCTTCTCCAGCATTTATCACTTTCCTGTTTTGTCATGTTAGCCAATCTAACCAAAGAGATATGGTACCTAAGAGTTGTTTTGATTTGTATTTCCCTAATCAATAGTGACTTAGAGCATTTTCATATGATTATAGATACCTTTAATTTCTTCCTCTGAAAACTGCTTGTTTCTATCCTTTGGCCATTTGTTAATTGGGGAATGACTTGAATTCTTATAAATTTGATTCAGTTCTCTGTATATTTTAGAAATGAGGCAAACTCACAAAATTTGATACCCATTGACCCATTGATACATGTGGAGGTAATTGTTGTATAGACTATTAACCTAAACTTCATTTCTTCTCCATTGCTTTCCAATTTTCCCAAGAGTTATTGTTGAATAGTGAATCTATAACCCCAGTATTTTGTGTTCCTGATTTTATCTAACACTATGTTACTGTATTCAAATGCTTTAATATACCATGTGACTTAATCTGTTCCATTGATCAGCTTTTCTATTTTTAAACATATCCTCTATCTTATCCTCCATTCAAATTAGGTGAATTTTTTCCTTAAAAATTTTTTCCTTAGAACTTCCCAGAGACTTGGCTAAGCTCAGAACACTAAAGGTTCAGACTGTTGATATCACTTACTCTTTGTCTGAGCACAAAGCAGCCTTGAGGATGTGCTCTAATATTTGGCTGGTGGATCATGATGGGTAACTCAAATATTTAGAGATCAAAGGGTCCTTACTGCCTATCCTTGTTAAATCTCCTTGTTAAATCAGCTAAGAAAATCTCTTTTTGAAAGTGATTAACCCAAAAGTGCCTCATTTTACTCCATTTTCAAACGCTAACTTCAAGGGGATTGACCTGGGTCAGATCTAGCCCAGAACAAAACCAGTATCAAATTGCTTTAATGTTGCATGCTTTGTAATGTAATTTGAGATTTGGTACTGCTGGAAAATTTCCCTTCAATTTTTTAAAAAAATCATTATTTCCTTAGAAATTTTTGATCTCTGTGTATGTGTGATGAATTTGTTATTCTTTCGTTTAATCTCAGTAAAGCAATCTTCTGGTGGTTTGGTATTTACAGATTTAATAAATCTATAAGTTAACTTAGATAGTATTGTCACTTTTATATTAGCATGGTCCAACCATGAACAGTTCATACCTCTCCCATTATTTAAGTATTCCTTTTATTTCTGTAAAGAGTGTTTTGTCATTGTAAAACTGGTGTGTATTTTGATATCTGCATCTCCAGATAGAAATATTATACAAACTCTGTAGTAATTATAACTGGAATTTATTTTATCTGTACTGGCTGGGTTTTGTTCGCAACATATAGAAAGACTGGTGATATTCATGAGTCTATTTTATATCCTACTATGGTACTAAATTTATTTATTGTTTCTGCTGATTTTTTTTAGTAAGTAATCTATCATATCATCTGAAAAATATTTTATTTCTTTGCTTTTACTTATTCTAACAGTCTCTTTTTCATCTTATTTGTGTAGCTAATATTTCTAGAATGTTATTAAAAATAATGAAAACAGTGAACATCTTTGCTTTAACTATAAATTCTCAAGGTTCTCTCTTAGAGTGCCCTAATTTACCAGCAGAGGCAACCGGTTACACACACAACCCAATGACACTAGCGTACCTTTCAGGAACAGAAGAGTCACAGCTCTGAGGTCCAAACAGAAAAGTTTATTAAGGTCTCTCCATGGGGAAGCCATATGCTAAGGCAGGCTTCCCAAGATGCCTCCCAGCCCTAGGTCTTAAATAGACCCCAGATCCACCTACCCTACGTGATAGGGCCCAGCTGAACAGAATTGTGAGAGGGGGAGTGCAATTACAAGGGTATGAAGGCCCCAGGGTGTGGAGACGCCAGTCAGGAACAAAGGGTAACCCCACGCAAGAGAGTCCTGAGCAATGCAGTATCCCCTGGCAGGGGACAGTGCAATATGCTCTGACCTCCACGTGACCCAACTAATTCCCGGGCCTCAAACACTTCCCTGTGGCATGACACAACCGCTTGCAATGTGAACCTCACAATAAATCTTATTGATAAAATGTCTAGTGTTTCTGCATTACACATGATTTTATTTGTTCAATTATTTTGGTCATCTGACTCTTTGTGGCCCCATTTGGGGTTTTCTTGGCAAAAAACTGGAGTGGTTTATATTTCCTTCTCAAGCTCATTTTTTACAGATGAGGAAATTGAGGCAAACAGGATTAAGTGACTTGCCCAGGGTCACACGGCTAATAAGTGTTGAGACCAGACTTGAACTCAGACAGATGAATCTCCCCGACTCCAGGTCTGACATTCTATCCATCGTGTTACCTAACTGCCACTTCCATGTGGTACTCACTCTTAGTTTAAGATGGATACTACAGTGATGTCAAACTGGAGGAGAAACAAAGTGTTTGTGAGTCAAGTTAACATAATGTATGTTGCATTGCATTTTCATGTTTTGTTAAACATTTCCTAATTACATTTTGATCTAGTTCAGCCATACACAAGTAAACCTCTGGTTTACCATATTAAGGATATTTATTTCTATGTTTTCTAGTGTTTAAACATAAAAGGATATTGTATTTTGTAAAAACACAAGAAAAATAAAACCTTTTTTATATCTAATATTATATGATTTATGGCTGTATGTTATTTACATGGTCTATTATGTTTATGATTTTCCTAATTTTGAAACAAACAGTCATGGTATAAATCTAATCTGATATGAACAGATAATCTTTTTTAAATGTTTCTTTAGACTCTTTGCAATTATTTTACTTAATATTTTTATATTTTATATTTCTATCCTGTAGGTATCAGGTACTTTTCTTTCTCTTCTTTACCTCTCCCTGATTTTAGTACCAGGATCATATTTTTCCACATGAAATAAGCTTGTAGTATGCCATATTTCCATTTATTTACAAACAATGTATATAAAATCAGACTTGCTTCTTTTAAAATTTTGTTTATAAAATTGCCTTTTCATTCCATCTAATCTTCTCCCACCCCTAACCTCTTCTCCCCCCTGTTAGCAGTTAATGTATGGCTTATTCAAGTTCTCTTTTTAAAATTGATTTATTTAAATTCTTGATGTATTGTACTGGAAATTTAGGTATTTTATATTTTTGTAAATATCCATTTTTTCATTCAAGTTATCAGTTTTTGACATAAAATTGGGCAAAATAATTCTAATAATTTTCTTTATTCTTCATTTCTTGTGAATTCATTTTCACTTTTGATATTCAGTATTTGGTTTTTGGTAAAATTAGTTCAATTTCTCTGTTCTGTTAGTTTCCTAACCCTCCAAAAGCTCCATGACTATTTCTATTTATTAATTCAATAGCGAAGGTTTTTTATTTTTTTTAGGAGGGGGGATTCAGTTTTTATTTCTTTGAACACTTCATTTTTAGTGTTTACTTGTGATTTTTCTTGCTTTTCTTCCTTCCTTCCTTCCTTCATTCTTCATTCCTAACTCATTATTATTTTCTTTCTCTCTTTTGTTAATGAGAGTTCTTAGAAACAAATTTTCCTTCAAGGACTTCTTTGGCTACTTCACAAGAATTTTATGCTGTTTCTTTTTTTTTTTCATTTTTGAAAAGAAATGAACTATTTTTTGTACAATTTGTTCTTTGACCCACCAATTTTTAATGACTAAATTAATGTCCCTAGTTGGATTTTTTTCTTCCAATGCCATTTATGGATTATATTTTTTTATTAAATTGTGGTCAATAAAGGATATGTTTAATATTTCTGATTTTGTGAAATATTTGTGAGGTTTTTATGTCCTACTACACTTTGTAAAGGTACTATGCAAAGCTGAGAAGTATGTATATTCTTATCCAGAACACGCTGATCTGGGCCCTCTACACAACTACATACTTCAATGCCAATAGTGGTGGCTAGGCTCTGAGTTAGCCCTATTTCCTTCTGTGATTCCCAGGTTTCTGTACAATGTCATTCTGGGCCCTGTTTCTCATTTAAGGCATCTAGGTGCTGGTGGTGATGCTGTTCTATCAAGTTTCAGACCCCCAGTTCTTAGAATTCATACTGGTTTGTAACACTTCCTTGTAAGGATTGTTGGTTAGCTTAAGGTTTGGGGGTTTGGGGTTTGTTTTTTTTTTGAGAATTGGAATGCCCCATCACCCTTTTCCCACCCCTTTTGATTTCCATCTGTCTTATCTGAGTTCAAAATGGTTTTCCTGTTTTTTGTCTGCACATTTGTTTCAAGAAACTTTCTTCTTCTTCTTCTTCTTCTTCTTCTTCTTCTTCTTCTTCTTCTCCTCCTCCTCCTCCTCCTCCTTCTTCCTCTTCTTCTTCTCCTTTCTCTCTCTCTCTCAGTGGGGTGAAAGATAGTTTTATTTAAATAAAATAGAGAGATGGGAGGGGTACAAAAGATGTGAAATGTCACATTCACTTTCAAATGATGTCACTGAATCATTAGGATTACTTAACTGTTTTACTTTGTTGTAAGAGACCTCTCACAAAGTGTTGGTAATCTGTATAAAGAAAACATCAATAAAAGTGAAAGTGTGAAAAAGCATATTTTTTCTGTGATGGGATTATACTGAAAGCTTCAGAGGTTTTCTTTTAAAAAGAGATCTAATAATAATTGCATGGTTGATTATTCTTATAGTCCAGTATTATGACAGTGATTTAAACTATTTCTGGCAATGAGCTGACTGATTCAAAATGCTTCTAATATTCTTCATACCTTTTACTCATTATTATGAATATCTAAAATTTTGCTTAAGAAATAAAAATATGAAGGTTAGAAGCATCGACAAAATCCATAGTGAATAGTAAAACCCTGGAACCATGGCATAAAATTGGTTAGTATTGCAATAATGTAATATTCGTGTGTCCTGGCAAAGTTAACAGAACTACACAGAATTGCTCAGCAAAATTGTTGATTTAAAGACTTATTTTGCTTCCAAAAATTGTTATTTCTGGGAACGTTGCTCCTAAATGTGTGTGAAGTGTACATATACTTAAAATTATTAATATTCATTTTATTTTCAATAATGACTCTTAGTTAGGAGCCAGGGCCATGAACACATTGTTGAGTCATTTTATTCATCTCTGACTCTCTGACCCCATTTTTTTGTTTTCTTGACAAAGATACTGGAGTGGTTTGCCATGTCCTTCTCCAGTTCATTTTATAGATGAGGAAGTGAGACAAATGAGGTTAATGACTTGTCCAGGGTCTCACAACTAATAAATGTCTGAGACCACATGTGAATGCATGAAGATGAGTTGTCCTGACTCTGGCCCTTCACTCTATCCACTGTGGCATCTGGCTGCCCTTGAACTTATATCTAATCTCAGCTGAAGTCAGTTTTTATAGCAGCAAGAAAAGAAACTTGTGTATGAATATCTCTATTTGACATTAACTAGTTAACTGATTACTGATCAGTACATACTGATGTATGTACTCTCTGTAAGCCCTAAGTTTTCCCCCTATATATAGGAGATGAGAATACCTGAGGTCCCCAGTGGTGAAGATCAAAGGAAACCATGCCTGTAGTGTGATTTGCATCTCCTAGCATTGTATAAAACATCAATTGTTTTTCTCTGACTACCTTAGCACTTTGCACTCTTGTCTTTCATTATAGTAAGTCCAAATGAGAAAGAAACACTCCCAACTTCATCCAGAGAGAAATTTGTGTCTTAATACATTTAGCCAGTGAATGATGGTTGAATTGAACACAGATCTTTAACCACTCTGGTCCTGTTTCTACCAGTAAGTGTGTGAGCTTAGGGAAATCATTTACTCTTTGGGAATCTTTATTTACCAGGAAAATCTGGGGCTTGGATTTGAGATCTCTATGGTCTTTTCTATCACTAACATTCTATGATTCTAAGAAGTCTCTCTCCTAATTACTATTTAGAAATTTCTACCCAACTTTTAAAATTAAACAAAAAAAATAAACTTTTAAAAATTAAACACAGTAAAAATTGTGACCCCTCCATATGAATACATTTCCCTTCCTCTCCTTGCTTTCACAAAGAGGGCTTTACTTCCATGTTCAAAATGATTACAGGAGGCTGGGAAGCTTGTTACTTTGATCTAGCTGTATCCATATGAGGCTTCTATGATTGTCAGGCAAATTAATGTCTTGGTTTTGTCATCTCCTTTTGTGATGCCTTTCTTTGAAAACTTGCCTGTTTTGTTTCTAGGTGAATGAAATTTACCATGATGAGTCACTTGGGGTACACATTAATGTTGTGCTGGTACGCATGATAATGCTGGGTTATACCAAGGTAAGAATGGTCTCTGATGCCATATGTGGAACTTTGGTCAGACGGCCAGATGGAGTCACTTGGGGAATCTTGAACTCCCAATTCCTATAGCTCCAAGTAACAATGCAACAGATTGCCCTGAGCTGAAGTAAAGGAATTGTCCGTATGAGAAAGGAAAACTCACATACTTTAGCCAGAGAGGCTTTTGTTTATCTCTCTTAATACAAGGAGGAAATTAACTTATGATTTTAGCCTATGAAAATGGTGGTTCTTTTCCAGTAAGCAGATCATTGAAATGAGTAGGGAGGCCTCAGATAGGCACAAAGGTAAAAATTTACAATTTTCTACTAACTCCTAAACTTCTAAGGGTAGGAACAGTGTCTTATACTTCTTTGCATAAGCTCCCACAGTGCCTTGCTCAATAAGTATTTGTTGAAGGGACAAACATGATCCAATTAAAGATAAAGTGCTTAGTTACTAAATGATGCCAATTAGACCTGCTTTACCTGCGTATCATATTTTACAGAAATAGCCTTTCTTTGGAGTTTCTCCATTTAGATGTATTTTTTTTTCCTTTAAGGGAAAGGGTTAGAGAAGAAAAATGGGCTATCATGAAGTATATGACTTTTGTTAGTAGGCATTTCTTGTAAAACAGCTGACTTCAGCTGGCCTATAAATGGTACTTCTATTATCTGCAGATTCTATGTCATGGAATTAGTCGATGCTATTTTACTTTTGCTAGAGTTTAATGTTATTTAATTGTGGAAGCCTAATAGGAATGGTAAGAAGGTTAATTTCATAATTGGTATGATACTTAAGTATGGGTTTTTTTCTTTCAGTTTTTCTCCTTCCAAGTTTGAAATACTAATGAGTGTGTTCATTTAAGAAAGAGAAACAAAGTATTGAGTTAAGATTTCATCCCTTATTTGATATCCCTTTCCCTCCTGATGAGGTAGAATGTCATGGAGTCTTGGTTTAGTACCCCTGGTTCTACCCTACTTTATCTCAATCACAGCGAATGTAAACAGATTCCAGCTGGTATCCTTAGGGGCCAAGGATTAGTAGTTCCACCATTTGTAGGGGATATATGTGTTCTGCATAGAACCATCCCATGGTTATTTTAGTAAAAATGGAAACACAGATAATAGCGTTTGTTGAAACATACAAACCAATTCAAGAAACATTTTAACCACTTCCACACTTAACCTGAGGGACTGATGTTAGAATGTTGTACAGCAGAGAATTCTCTCATTCACAGGGGGCTTACCACATAGTGGGCGCTCAGTATTAAATACTTGTTTTATTTGACTCAGACATTCCAAAAAGTGGCCACTTTTAACCTACCATTCTGATGGTCAGAAAACACACAGCTAGGAAGTAGAGAATGCATCTAGCTCTCTCTTCTCTCCGTTATCTCATGTTATTCCCTGCAAATAGGACACTTTGAAAAATATTTTTCCAATGAACAAAATTTTAGTCATTTCCCCCCCCTTACCGCACTCTGAAAAAAATAACAAAACCCTTGTAACAAATATGAAGTCAAGCAAAATGTCGACCATTTCTGTATCCTTATGCCCCCTGAGCCCATCCTCTCTCTTTCAGGGGATGAGTGGCATGCTTTATCATGGGTCTTTTGAAATACTTCCAGAAACTCACTCATTGTTTTCTCTGTTCGTTAGGCTATAAAAGTAATTGTCTAAGAATTAGAAGCCCAAAGGTTTGGTGTCAGATAAAGGCATAGAATGTAGGCATGGGAAAATCTGGCACATACACGTTTAATTGGTTGTTATCGTTCAGTCCATCAGCCTCATAGAGAGAGGAAATCCATCCCGGAGTCTGGAGAACGTATGCCGCTGGGCATGTCAGCAGCAGAAGACAGATCCCAACCATCCCGAGCACCATGATCATGCCATTTTTCTAACAAGGCAAGACTTTGGCCCTGCTGGTATGCAAGGTAATGATGCTGTCATATAGGAGGAGATTCCTGTGCAACCTCCAAATCAGACAGTTGTCAGTTGTTCTAACCAGTGCAGTGCATACAGTTTGATATTATTGAGGTCTATCTTTTCCAACACCCTCCGTTGCCTTCTTTGGAGTGTTGCAAAGACAAGAATACTTCTTAGTAGTCATTACTTTCAGACTGTCATAATATGTCCAAGAGAGGAATATGGGCACAGTGGATGGATTGCTAGCCTTAGAGTTAGAAAAAGGTGGGTCACATCCTACATTGGACACATATTAGCAATGTGAGCCATAACAAGACATCTCTCAGTGTTCCAAGGCAACGCTGTTATATTTTGAATTACAGAGTAGTCACCAAACTGCATTGAAAGAAAGAATCCCCTCACTGGGAGTTCTCTATGCCAATCAGATAAAAAAAAAATCCAGACTAGATGATATTGGCAAAAATCAAACTTTCCTTAAATTACTACTGGTATAGATTTTTGGAGAAGTGACCCACAAAATCCATCATGAATTGGACAGACTGGTAATGCTAAAAATTAGGACCAACATAAAAAGATGACTTCTACTCATCTACCTACTTGTGATGAATTCTGACATAGGCATTGGGGGAAAACACAGATTCTATACTTCTAACTTCCCAATCAGTTCTCATGGACTTACAAAATTGGTCAGTACCATGGTATGAGTCCTACAAGTCATTTATCACCCTTGACTTCAGTTCTCTCACCTGTAAAGTGAGAGGGCTCGATTAAATGGTCTCTAAGACCGTATCCAGCTCTAAATCTGTGATCTGTGACCTGTGACCTGTGACCTGTGTGGCCAATGAAAAGACTCAACAATGACCAGACAATGCCCAGCAGCCATAAAGGAGTTGATGTGTCTTCATCCAAAAGAAAGGACATTTTCAAATGGCTGCTGCTTTGTAGGATATGGTTTTACCAAGGACAGGTAAATGTCCTTCTTTCACAGATTTTTTGGTAAGGAAGGATCCAGCAGCAATTCCTTATAGGTTTTCAGATGAAATGAACATTTTTTAAAAAATTATTATTCTTTACAGGGTATGCACCAGTCACAGGAATGTGTCATCCAGTAAGAAGCTGTACCTTAAATCATGAGGATGGTTTTTCATCAGCCTTTGTAGTGGCCCATGAAACTGGGCATGTGTAAGTTACTCTTTGTCACCAAGGGACAGAAAAACAAGAACAATTTTTTTTTTGGTTCCTGCTTCTTCCAGTTGTGTTTGTACTTTGGAAAGAGGCATGCCAGATCTTCCAGGTACCATTTTGATTCCTCTTCCACTGTTCGTGTGTCTAAACCAGGGAACAAGTTATGTACTAAAACTGTGAACAAGTGGTTCCCTATTGGGACATCCATACTAGGTGCAGGTTTACTGTGAAACAAGACTGAGATGTAAGAAGTTATCTTATCTTATCTCGTTATACTCTATTCCATAGTAAATATGTTTTTTGAAAGAATGCCAGCTTTGCTCCCAATAGATATAAAGGTTCTCGTTGGTATTGTTTTTGGCTTAGTTTATAATAATTCGCACAGATCTTCTTTTTGTGAACACATGTTAAACAAATTTGAAATGATCAGACCAGTTCCCATACTCATCAGCATGCCTTTGGTTCCTTCTGACCTGATCTCATTTTGATCTTTCTAGGTTAGGAATGGAGCATGATGGTCAAGGAAACAGGTGTGGTGATGAGACAGCCATGGGAAGTGTGATGGCTCCATTGGTACAGGCGGCATTTCATCGCTATCACTGGTCCCGGTGCAGTGGCCAGGAACTGAAAAGATACATACAGTAAGAACCCCACGGGCATATGTAGAGAGTACTGGGATACTGTAACTTCAAAAGAAAGACATAAGGTGTCCGTGTCTATTCTTGGTCATATGAAGACATATGTAACAAAGTATAAGTCTAGACATTCAAAATAGATCATTTCATAAGATTTTGAACTGGAAGAGATAGTAAAAGGAATCTTTCCATCCATCAATTGCTAATCATTTATTAAGAGCTGCTAAGTACCAGCCACTGTGCTAGGTGCTGAGGGCAAATATCAAAATGAAGCAGTCATCTAGCCAAGCCCCTTCATTTTTCCAGATGAGAAACTGATGCCCAGAGAGGCCACAGGATCACAGAGTTAGAACCAGGAGGGACCTCAGAGACAGTATAGTCAAAGTGTCTCATTTTAAAGATGAGAAACTGCTTCCCAAAGAAGTTGGGATTTGCCCAAGGGAACACAAATGGTGTCAGGGCCAGGGTCTGAACCCAGGTGTCTTGCTTCTTTGACAGTTTTGGATTCATGGCTTAGTTCCAACACATACTTTGAGTATGGGGATGCCCAAGTCCATGAACCTTTCTGAATCTCAACTTGGTCATTCATAAATGGATGATCACGCTATTTACACTACATATCTCACAAGGTGGTTGTAGGGCAAGATCTCTGTAATCCTAAAAGTGCTACTATTATCTTTGTCGTCACCCATCTCACTTTTCTCATCTTTTTGGATAGAATTCAGGTAGAAATTGTGCTCAGTCAAGTCACTGTCCTGCTAGGTGGCGCTATATTGCACAGAGCGCTGGGCCTACAGTCAGGAAGACCTGAGTGAATTCCGCCTTAAATAGTTACTAGCTGTGTGACCCTGGGCAAGTCACTTTTCTCTGTCTGCTTCAGTTTCCTCTTCTGTAAAATGGGAATAATAATAGCACCTACTTCCCTCTCTTGTGAATATAAAGTGAGATAATATTTATAAATTGCCTTACCAACCTTGAAGTCCTATATAAATGGTGATCTTTTAATTTTACAATGAATATATTTAGTTATCATATCACCTATAAAATGATATATTAACACATTATATTAACACTAATTATTGATCAATATGATTAATATAACACAAATTAAGATAACTACATAACATTACATTAATCTATTTGGTGCTATATTTAAAATTTATTAAATTAATAATATAATTCACATTATGTTTGACAATAAAATTACTACTGATTTAATAAATTAAGAAATACTCAAATTTAAAAATTAATTTATCGTTTAATTATTTAAAATAATTTAATTAATTTGGTAATATAATAATAAAATATTTATATTTCATGGACTATTGAACAGATAGGCAAAATAATTGTTTTAAAATTTAATATAATTATTGATCTCTAAATTCATCTTCTGTAAGTTCACCAAAAGTGTCTTTGGGATAACTTCGGTATGAGACAGGGTGACAAGCATGATTCGTGATTCATCGCACTCCCGTGTGCTTTTCATTTCTCTCCTTGGCTTCTATAACTTTGGAAGCTTTATTATTTTGTGTGGTTTGGAAGTAATGAATATTTTTGTAAGACTACAGTGTATCCAAATGGTGTTCTTGAGTCTTTACAAAATCGTGTTACATTGGTGTTTTTGTGGGCAACAGTTCTGTCTGCAGTAATGGTTTACTTATGGCATTATTCAATTGCTTGATCCTGAAGGGTATTTTGAAGTCTGTGTCTGTGGAGCAAGGATTTGTTGTTTGCTAGTTTTTGGAAGGCAAAGAGTTTCTGATCTATAGTCCTAGCCACCAGGTCATACTTCGTCTTTCGTATTTGATTGGTGCTAAATTTCTGCAGCCTCCAGTGATGTGTGATATACCTGTTCTGTCTTTTTTTTTTTTTTTTTTGCATAATCTCCCTTGTTCGGTAACTCCAGACTCCTTGAGGATAACATGAAAAGCTTTTTTAATCTCATGGAATTTTTCACTCATAATAAAAAAGTATCATTTGGAGTAGATGAGTATAAAATTCCTACTGTACATCAAGGAAAGATGGAGCTTGAATCCAAAAGTCAAATTGAAGCAATCGGTTTGAACAAATATCTTGTACTTCTCCAGGAAAGGTACATTACAGAATCAAGAAGAAATCTGTGACTGTAACAAACATGTTGAAAGCAACCAATGCCTATGCAATGCTAACTTTAACATGCAATTTCAGATTTGTAAAATGGACCTTAACAGATTTGGAAAATGCTCTAACAACAACCCATGCAATGTTAATGAAACACGGGGCTTATCACCCTAGGGGAGTTATTTAAAGAATACTTTCTAAAAAAAAATAAAAAATACTTTCTAGTGAAAAAGAAAGAAGCAAATTGACAGCATATTCTCAGAACACATGATAAGTAGGTTGAAAACATACAGAAATACTTTTGAAAACAGCAGGTGTAGCTGCATCAAGCAGTGGTAAATGCTGACATTAGCTACATGACATTAAATTTGTTTAATGTAAGCAAAAAAGATTTACGTGTAGATGGAGCCTATGATATAATTGTGATACAAGAGTAGAATTAAAAGGCCCCTTGAGGAAGATGTCCACATGAACTCAACCTCCTCCTTCTTTCTTCTCCTCATTTTCTTTTTCCTCTTGCTCCTCCTATGTCTCCATCTCTTCTTCTTTTCATTATGGTTATTATCTTCTTAGAAATATGTCCAAAAACTTGACTGTACCTACTATTCACCTTCTCACAGTTCCTATGACTGTCTTCTTGATGACCCTTTTGAACACGATTGGCCCAAACTTCCAGAACTACCAGGAATCAATTATTCTATGGATGAACAATGCCGCTTCGATTTTGGCGTTGGATACAAAATGTGTACTGCGGTAAGTCACCCAAAGTAATATTAAAACTTAAATAATAAAATCTGTGTATCTAATTCTGATTAGATGAGTTCTACTGAATGAACATCCCTCACATGAGTTGATTTATACTATGGCAGGAGGTGATTGGGTTCAGATCCATGGAGACTTAGAAAGAAAAGGAATAGAGACATAAAAACCCATTTTTTTTTCCCTGTGACTCAGAAGCCTCCTTGAGGAAGTCTAATTCTGTTTATTTCTTTTCAAGTTTAAGAGTAGTGATTGATAGATCTATGAGAAAAGAAGGTGGTTAACCTTGATGATTTCACATAGATTCCTTAAAGTCCATCTTTCTTTTTTACATTTAAATCAGATCTAGACAAGGTCCTTTGTCTTAGAATGTTGTCTTACCACAAATAATTTAAAAGTGCTCTACTTGCCTTTGTCTCAGTCTTGTCAGGGAAGGAAGTGTCATGAGTAAGGAGAAGCTTGTTGGAGGAAAACTCTCAAGTACAAGATATGGTAGTGAGGGAGGGAGAGTTTATTTCAAGGCTTGATGTTATTGTTAACCAACGTGGGGAAATCTGGAGTTTATCTATAGAGTTGGGGAAAAGGTTATGTATGTGTGTATGTGCAGATGCATAAATGTGTGCGTATACATACCTACATTTGTATGCATGCATGTATGTATAATATATATGTCCTTGTATTTATTGTATATACACAAACATATTATCTGTCAGTCTAGCCTATTAGAAAAGGCACTAGATCTGGAGTGAGAATACTTGGGTTTGGTCTCTAGTTCTGATATTACATGAGAATAAGCAATTACCTTTATTTCTCTGAGCAGCACTTTCCTCATCTATAAATAACATTTTTTCCTATATCATAGGATGACTGTGAGGAAAAGGCTTTGTAAATGATGGAATACTTACAGGGTGTCCCAGAAATCCTGGTTCTGTTTTAAACTCTTCAAGCTTAAAACTTGTATTTTATCCTAGAGACAATTGGGAGTCACTGAAGGTGTTTGATCAGGGGAGGTCAGACATGTGCTTTAGGAAGATTGCTTTGGTACTTGTGGGGTAGATAGATTGGAGGGAGGAAAGACTGGAAAGACTTTAAGGTATTTAAAGCTTAAAATTGTACTAAGACTTTTGGGATACCCTATATAAATATCCCTCTCTATAGAGCTAAATCAATCAGTCTATCTATCTATCTATCTATCTATCTATCTATCTATCTATCTTTCTTTCTTTCTTTCTATCTATCTATATATCTATCTCGCTATCAATCAATCTATCTTCCATCTATCTACCTACCTATCTTTCTATCTATCTCTATCATCTATCTATCTATCATCTATCTATCAGCCATCTATGTATCATCTATCTATCATCTATCTATCTATCTCTCTGTCTGTCTATCTATCTATCTATCTATCTATCTATCTATCTTTCTATCTATCTATCTATCTTTCTATCTATTTACCTATATGTCTGTCTGTCTATCTTTCTTCCATAGAAGCCTGTGTTTATGTATACATACATTTAGGTTGTTAAATTGTCAAATTCCATGTTAGGAAAATGTGGCAGAAGTAACTTCCTCACCTAAGAATTCCCTGTATCACTGAAATCAGAGGTTCCGTCCCTTTCTCTATTGATAGCTCTCAAATACTAGAGCTTTCAAATATTTGTCCTTTTTTGTTTCATTCAAATGAATGAAAATACACATGATTACTGTTATAATTATTAACTTAGTTCATATTTATAGGGACTCAATGGAATAATTTTGATTGAATCTTTGTCTTACCTAAAATTTACATGACAATATTCATTGTCTCCTTCCTAGATATTGACATTGTGAATTTAACTATATTAAAAATAATGACATAGTGTTATAGATTTAAAGATTGGGGGCAGCTAGGTGGTGCAGTGAATAGAAAATCAGCCCTATAGTCAGGAGGACCTGAGTTCAGATCCGGCCTCAGTCATTTGACTCTTACTAGCTGTGTGACCTTGGGCAAGTCACTTAACCCCAATTGCCCTGCCTTCCCCCCTCCAAAAAACAAAATAGATTTAAAGATGGAAGGACCTTGCAGGCAAGCTCCTCATTTTATAGATGAGGAAATGGAGGCCCAGAGATATGTAATGACTTTCCTTCACGTCAGTAGAGCGATCAGTTAAGCATGACTAGTTGAGTAATCATAAGATTAGAAATGGACTAATTTGACATTTATTTATTTAGTAACTTATTAATATGATACTTTAGATTAGCCAAAAAAAGATTATCTATTTGGGAATTATATAAGTCATAATTTGATATAAAACATACTGTATTTTTTTGCTAATGAACTAAAATGAAATATAAACAAGAAACATAATATGAGGCAGATATGAAATATACTATTTTCATATCTTATATTGCTTACAATGTCATTTAAGCATTTTATTCTGTTTTGCAGTTCCGAACCTTTGACCCATGTAAACAGCTATGGTGCAGCCATCCTGATAATCCCTACTTCTGTAAGACTAAGAAAGGACCCCCACTTGATGGGACTGAGTGTGCCCCTGGGAAAGTGAGTATATCTCATTCCAACTTTAACCTTAAAATGTGCTCGTATGTGTGTGTGTGTGTGTGTGTGTGTGTGTGTGTGTGTGTATTTGCATAAAGGGGAGTGCCAAGTTACAGAGAACATAACCCTTTTTTCCCTACTGATTAGTCTAAATAGCACACCTAAATAACCATTAGTGTTTCAGACTTCGATGTAGCTAGACTTTGAGTTAAAATTCAAAGCATTAATTCCTTTAATGCAACTTGTGCCCTCTTGGTAGGATTGAAATTACTTTCTGGACTTTTCTTTCTGAAGGTTTCTCGGCATTGATGTTTTGCAACCCCATACACAAGAAGCATTTGCTTTAACTAGGAAAGCTGCGTAGGGTATCTTAAACCTTAAAGGGATATAAGTTGGACTACTTAGACCATTCTGGTCAATGGGCAGACTGTACTGCTAACAGAAAAACTATATACACTCAAACAAACAAAAAAGCCATATTGAGACCTCCAGTTGACAAAACTTATCTACATTAGCAATAAAGTCATTTTGAGTTATTTTTAAATTGTGTCTGACTCTTTCTGACCCCATTAGGGTTTGTATTTTGTTATTTTTTTTCTTGTGCCAGAGACACTGGAGTGATTCACCATTTCCTACTCCACCTCATTTTATAGATGACAAAACTGAGGCAAACAGAGTTAAGTGACTTACCCAGGGTCACACAGCTAATTAGTGACTGAGGTCAGATTTGAATTCACAAAGAGGAGTCTTTCTGACTCCAGGTCTGGCACTCTAACCACTGTTCTACCTAGCTGTCCCAATCAAATAATAATGTGCATTGACTAAGATTTTTTCCCCCGATGACTTTGGCCTTGCTAAGGCACCTTGTTCACATTTCTTTCTTCACTTTACCTAGCTGTTTTTCTTGTAGCTCCACACAGTTGCCAAAATGATATTCCCAAGCCTGGAATGGAGCCCCTTGTCATTTTGACCTCTTCTGGGTTCATATAAAATGTTACCTCCAACATGAGACCTTTAGTGAACTGCTTATACTTTCCCCCATTACAGTGAATATATTTTGTATATACATATATATACGTGTATTTGTGTGTATATATAATATGTATCATTTATTATTATTTATATATTTAAGACATTGTTAATATATAAATTATATCATTATTATAATTCTATTAATTGTTAATTATATTAAATATTTAACATATTAACTATATGATAAATATACCCTATTTCACAGCACTTGGTACAGTGCTTGCCACTTGCTAAGCATTTAATAAAACCTTACAGATGCATTGCTTGGTACCTCACACTTTATTCACATAGGCATCTTTTTTCTTTAAGAAAGACCAGCATTCCTAACCTTGGGCAAGTCACTTAACCCCAATCACTCTATCTTTCCCCCTCCAAAAAGCAAAAAAAAAAAAAGTCACAGCATTCCAAAACCAAGACTTCAAAAGCAGCTGAATTCAGAGTGGATGTTTTATTTTAAAATAAAAGCCTTCTGGTAGGATGTCTCTAACCAGACAGCTCTCCTAGAAAACCTGAATGGTAATCCATCGTGTGCCAGTTCTTACCATGGCAAGGCTGGCAGTTCACTTAATCTTTCTGAGACTAAGTCTTTTTACCTTCCTTATAAGGTTGTTTTAAATCTCAAAAGAGATAGAGAGTGTGTGAGAGTTTTGAAAATGAAGGTCTGTACAAATAGAATTTATTATTGTTGTTCTGTACATCAATACTTACCATTGCTACTATTATTTTAAAGGCTATAAATCTTGCTTTTGGGGATGCTCCAAGACTGGTTGATGCTATGCATGAGAGAGGGGATAATCAGATCATCCCTCATTTGAATGCCCTGGGTGACCCCTACATTCTTGCTGGCCGTGATAAGCTATTTTGCATTAGTGTGAACTTGATGACTGTGAGAGTTAGGACAGGGGTATACTCTGGAATCTCTTCTCATTACTCCAGAAAGTTATAAACAATTAAATCATAAATTCTCACATTAATGTTTTTGTTCTCATTATATATGTAATTTTTTAAAAAATCTCATCAGTTTTCTCTGCTTTTTCATGTTTGTGATTTTTATTTAGGGGAATAGCTCTAAAACCTACATGTAAATTCCTTTTTCTATAATGAAAATTTTTTATATTATGTTTGGGGCTAATTTTAAATATTCCCTTTCACTGAGAAGTGGAGAACAGGGGGCTTTTATCAATCAATCAGTGATCACAAGTAATTATTTGCTAAGGGTCCATTATATTCCATCTATTTACATTCATTTGGGGGAGACAATATGTGTATATAATTATGCATACGAGGATGCTCTCAAGGTCTCTCTGAAGCACTGTGGAATTGATTGTGAGTCATGGGAGATACTGGCATAGGACTGCCCACCATAGTGTGTCCATATCAAAGCGCAGTAACTCAAATTTAGAGCCCTCTCCACTCCAAATGTACATATGGGCTATTCATGCCTGACCCGTGGTAGAGCCTTCTAAGTTCATATCGGTCTAATCAGTCACAGTCAGACACACTCACTGTCCCTTGACCCCAACCTAGTGATGTCATTTTGGTCCTCTGAGAATAAAGGACAACAACAAAAGCAAGTGTGCATGCGCGTGCGCACACACACATACACACACATACACTATTTATAAATCCTATACTATATAGCCAATGTGTCAGAGTAGAGACTGGAACAAATTCTTCCTACTCACTCCAACGCCACCTGTCTGTCCATTACATCATGCTGTCTCCCTACATAAGTACAGAGGACCATTGCCACCATTGCAAAGTGCTGCCAAGATAGATTTCCTAAAGCACAATTCTGACTGTGCTATTCTGTCTCCCTCCGCCCAACCCCCATCAGATATCAATGGTTACCTTTAATTTCTGGGTTCATATATAAAACCCCATTTGGTATTTAAAGCTCTTTACAACCTGGCCTCAGCCTATCTCTCTAGGCTCATTTGCTTTATTCTCTTATTCTTCCCAGACAATGCTGCATCACCCATCTCTGTGGCTCCTTGAAGGCATGGATTATTTTAGTTTTGTCTTTTTATATCCAGCATTGGCATAGAGTGGGCATTTAAATGACCATTGGTTGATAGATATGCATCATATTCCAAATTCAACACATGAATTATTTTCATATTATTAATTCATCAATATTATATGTTAATAATCTAGGTCATATTTTGATTTTTTTCAAGTGGTGCTACAAGGGCCACTGTATGTGGAAGAATGCCAATCAGGAGAAGCAAGATGGAAACTGGGGTTCCTGGACCAAATTTGGCTCCTGTTCTCGTACATGTGGGACCGGTGTCCGCTTCAGAACACGTCAGTGCAATAACCCAGTGTGAGTGAGAATGTATTTGAGGGTAATTGTGTAACTTATCATTAGTAGGTTGCTTGACATGTCGGACTTGAATCCTAGCCATTTCTATGGAGCAGTCAATCCCACTTGGAAATTTGGGCAATTCCATCTGTATCCATATCATGAGTAAAAAGTTAAAAATCCACTAAAATTTCCAATAAACTTCTCCAAATTTGAAATAGCAAGAAATAACCCTTACATGGGCAGCATTCCACGTGGCTTATCCTTTCTGACTCAGTGCTTTTATTCTCAGGTTGTGTCCCCAGAGGGCAGCTGCTCCTCCCAGGCTCCAGGGTAGAGATGGTGGGTCTTTTGATCTGTTCTTTGAATACCATGACTCAAGAGCCTAGACTAATGTTCTTCCTATCAGTAACCAGCCAAAGCAAAGGCATTTATTAAAATGTCATAATGAAAACAGCAACTATAAAACATTTCCAGTTATAGTTATTATGTAAATCAGCCTACGTCACTGATACTTTTATTTTAAAAGATAAATATTGCCTTGGGAGAAGCTCCAAGATTGTAGTTGGTGATAGACATGAGAGAGGATAGAATCAGAGGCTCCTTCATGCTATTGCATTCTCTTCTTCATATGCAGCATTTGTAAGACTGGATGCAAACTTGGAGTATATGGTAGTGACATGCAAGAAACACATGTAGCCAAGGCTACTTCCTCCTCTATTACTACCTGGCTTAGAAGTCCTTTCTTTCATGGGGAGACTTCACAAAACTCCCCCCTTCTTGCTATCTCCCTTCTGGATGGGTTGCTCACCTGGTATCCCAGAGTCTGCTCCTCTCTATGGTTTAATATTTGATTCCCAAAGTTATGTATAGCCAGCTCTCTTCTTTTCTGCCAGAGTCCACTCCTCTAACCTGCTCCTGACTTCAAGTGACTACCTCTCTATATCAATGTTTATCAGGAGTATTTGTGTCTTCTAAAACTGTGACTTAAATTCTCTTGAAGTGAATTTCTAAATGCTGGATGGATGTTTCCCTTTGGAGAGTAGCTCCATTGCTAGATGTTATGGCAGGTGGAGGGAAGGGGACTTAAAGAAGAAAAATCTCCATTCTTCATGCAAAAGTTGTGGTTCTTTTCAAGGGCTGGGTTATTTTTCTATTTGAGGCTCCTGGAGCAGACTGTGTTAAGCTCTCTAACTTACTAACATTTAAAGTCCACCATGACATATGCCCATCTTCTACTAGCTAATTGGGAGCTGTCCCTCTAATTAAACAAAGACCTTTGCACACCATAAAGAATTAACAACTTTCCTATTTTTTATCCTCTTTTTTCCAGTGTTAAGTTTTCTGTTCATTTTATTTTTCTAACTTATGGTTTCCTTGGGTGCCATATTTCTTTCCTTTCTTGTATTTCTGCTGTCTGGAGTGTTTACAAAACAAATAATCTGCTCCTGTCTGGTTTCCTTTGTAGCAATGCTTCAAATGCCTCTCTTTTATTGAACATACCTTTTTTTCATGATGATTAGGTTCAAGTTTATAAAATGTGTCATCTTGGATTGCGTTTTGAGTTCCTGTGCTCTTTGGAAAACATTATTTTATTGTTTTTTTTTTAAGTTTCTGGTAGGTGTAGAATAGTTTTATATTATGTGAATTTCCTTCATATTTAAAGATTCTTCTCCTGTTTGCTTGCACAATTTGTTGTTTGTCCTTGGAATTGTTCAATATAACCACTATGTGTCCTGGATTTGGCAGCCCAGGTTTGTTTGTTATTATTATTGTTTCAACTGTCATCTTACTTTCCATATTCAGAAATACCAGATCTCTTCACGTCATGATGTTCAGGTCTTTTGACTTGTGTTATTCCAGGAGAGATATAATCCTTCAGTTGTCTCTATGCATCCTGTCTTCATGATCAACATTTTGTTTTAATGTTGCTTTTTGCTTCTCTTCTTTCAGATTGTTCTTCACTTCTGTGTGTTTACATTCCCGATCTTTGATCCTCTATTTTACTTCTTCGACATAATTTTCTGTGATGGATTCACATTTTTCTATTTACCAATGTTTGCTGGCCAGGCCATGAATTGTGCCATTATGATTCTTAATTCTCTTGAACCATTTGGGAAGAACATGCTCCCAAGAGAGTATGGCTCCATACTCTCTTGGGGATCCACAGAGTCCTCTACTTCACTGGGTATTGATTCATTGTCCTTTTCATTTATTGACAATGGTATTTCGATTTGTTTAGAATAATTAGTAATATATAAATATTATTAATAATATAAATAATAAATATAAAAATAAAATAATAGAATAAATAATTTAGAATAAATCTAACTTAGATGATTGGGAGACTGTATTTCCTCCTGCTATTAATAGCTTCCCTATTGGTTTATTGTGTTGCACTCGAGGTTTTTACCTGGGTTTTCTTCTTCCTGAGATCTTTGGTCATTTCAGTCTTCTTTCTTTATATTCCTTTATCATACACTTTCAGATTCTTTCTTTTTGAATGGCAGTTTCCCCGAGAGCTAGACCTCAAGGCTATCTCAGCCTCCTCTCATTTTCTACTAGCCTCATTCTCTGCTCTAAGATTCTTCTCTGGGAAACAGAGTAGCCTCAGCTGGATACCAGTCCCCTTTCATTCAAACCTGGTGAAGACCCCACTCAAGCTAGGGCCTTACCTTAGATCCATCCACTCCCTAGTTGTCTGACTGACTGTTACTGCAGGATAGTGTACTGCCCACATTCCTGCCCCAAGCAGAGCAAGCTTCCTACTTTCCCAAATCTCCACCTCCACTGCAAAGCATGTGTGTGGAGGGGAAAGAGGAGCAGAATTGAGTTCTGTTCTAAGTCCATGGAGACTGTAACTAGCCCACCAGGGAATGACACCGGTGAGAGAAGAGTACTCAATGAACTTGGTAGGGAGTAGGCTCTTCTCTTGTTAGTTGGTTGAGTTGTTAACTTATTAGGGTTGTCAGTGGCTTAGACTGTTTTGGAATAGCTGCGGTTGGTTTTTTGTTTTGTTTTGTTTTGCTTTTCCTGTTGTGCACAATTCCTTTTCTGGACAAGTTTGAACGGTCATGAGGACTAGAGGAAATGTCCCGTCCCCCTGTCCCCCCTCTTGTTAGTCACGTGACCCAGAAACCTGACTGACACCTTTTTCTGGCAACACCTGTTGTCTTATCATTATGTCCTGAGGGTGTTGATACTTTGTCACCTTATGATTAGATTCTGGGCTCTCTGTGACCGCTTCAATCATAAGGAAAGGGAACTAAGTCCTTCCCCCTCCTTTACAGATGTGATTTATACCTCTGTCTTTCCCCTTTTACTTTCTACTTCAGCTCTATTTCCTGTCGCTTTCCTTAGTTGTGATTCTCTCCCAGTCCTTGATCTTTAAAATACCTCTGCCTCCCCAGAGTTTGAAGTACTCCAGGGAAGCTTAGGACAACTATCAGCCTTGCAGCTTGGCCCATCCTCTTGCCTTTGCTACCCCATCTTTCTCCATGATGGCTTTCTATGCTGGAACTGAAGGTGAAAAGAGACGAGGAGATGGTCTCCTTACCCACCTTCATCTCTGCCTTCTAGAACAGCATCTTACCCAGAAATTAAAAGGCAGTTTTTCAAAGTATTTCTAAAAGAAAAAAAGTTTCTTATCTCTGAGTTGAGCAGAGCTAAGAAGGCCCTTGTTTGGATGGGATCTTTAGGACTAACAGTCTTCTCCAGCCTCTGCCATCAGGCATGAATTTGATGATAAATGCTGGATTTTCTAGTCCTCCTTAGGAAGGTGCCAATTTCAGATGGAATCCCTTGTTTCCTCAGGATAAGATCTGATCAATACTTCCTTCAGTAGTGATACCAGCTGTTTATTTGGGGGGAGCGGGGCAGGAATCCCTTTTCTGGGCACAAATGGTCATTTTTGTTTGCTTGTTTCCTTCTTTCCCATACCGTCAAAATTTACGTTTCTCAACTTCCCATATTTGTTTCATGTATGCTGCCTTTTCCCCATGGTAGAAAGGTTTTTAAGCTGGGAAGTCTGATTCCAGTCTCTTGAAGCTGGCAGCCTAGAGACTCTGGCATTGTGCCCTTGGGCACTGTGTAAGGAAACTTCCCATCACCAACCAAAAGCCAAGAAATCTTTTTAAAGATAATCTTTTCTTTAGGCCAATCAATGGTGGTCAGGATTGCCCTGGCGTTAATTTTGAGTACCAGCTTTGTAATACTGAAGAGTGCTCTAAGCTCTTTGAGGATTTTCGAGCCCAGCAATGCCAGCAGCGGAACTCCCACTTTGAGTATCAGAACAGCAAACACCACTGGCTGCCCTTTGAGCATGCAGATGGTGAGTACAGTCCTTTGGTTGTTCATGTCTTACCAAGGACACTTTGAAATTTAAGTTCAAGATCTGTTGGGTATATTGAATTTGACTTGATGACACAGGAGGGAGGTGATGGTCAGAAAGCCTTGCCTGAGTTTTCACATGTGAGGACAAGCTGAAGCTAATAAGTCACAGTAGCCTTTTGTGCTGTGAAATAAGAACTGGGTTGAGTGTGCTGGGTAACAATTCAGGGTCCAAGCTGGACTCTTTTTCCTGGACAGTAACTCTTGAGCATTTTGGCTGATGGAGGGTTGATCCAGAACACACACGCACACGCACACAGACACACACACACATACAGACACACACACACACACACACACCACTTTGTGAAACACAAGAGTATTTGATGAATGGAATGAACTTTTGGAAATTTTTCTTATTCAACAAAAATGCCTAAGTATATTGATGTAGCATGGCAGCATGGAAAGAGGTCGTGGAGTCAGATGACCTAGGTTCAAATCCCACATTTGATGCTTCCTACCTATATATGACCTTATACAAATCACATAATGCCCCTTGTAAGGAAAATGAGGCCACTCCAGTGTCTACAATCCCTCTACCTTTAGCTCTGTGATCTATGAAGAGAAGGGAAGAAAAGGAAAGGGAAAGATAGGAAAGGAGAGTAGATGAAAAGAAAAGAGAGGAGGGGAGGAGAGGGGAGGGAGAGAAGGGAAGAGGAGAAGAGAAGAAATATGAGAAGGAAAGGAAAGGAAATAGGAGAAAAAGGAAAGGAAGGAAACAGGGAAGGGGAGGGAAGGGAAGAAAAGAAAGTAGGAGAGGGAAAGGGAAAGGGAAGGAAAGGAAGGGAAGAAAGGAAATAGGGAAGGGAAGAAAATAGGGAAATAAGGGAAAGGGAAAGAAAGGAAAAAAAAGCAAAGGAAAAGAGAAGAGAAGGGAACGGAAGGAAGGGGAAGGGGAAGGAAGGGAAAGAAAAGAAATGAAAAAAAGGAACCTAGTGCACTCTTATTCTAGCAGTGATTATCAGAAAGACTAAGAGAATGAAAGATTGCAGCCCAGTCCTGTTACGTGCCAGATCTCAGTACCTCCTCACCTCTATCATCTATTCCTAAAGACAGAGCAAGAAGATGTGCCATCACCTCTGGCTGCTTCCCTGGCAGAATGATAGAAATGGCCTAGGAGTGACCCGTTCAGCTTTCAGTTTGCAGGAAGGGAGTTCTGAGAGTTTCTTCCTGTATTTCCAATTCTGCCAGGGTACATGGACAGGAGTGACAAAAATGACCTCCTTTGGCTGGTCTGCTCCTCAGCTTCCCTGAGGGGAGGAGAAAAAGTCATAGCCTTCCTGTTCTGAGTACCTGTCTATATCTGAGGCTGGACCCCCAACTTCCTTTGGAATCATGAATTTAGGGAAGCTGGAGGAAAATCAGAGCAATGACGTCTGGCTTGACCAAGTAAACCTACTTCTTCTCAGATCTTTCTTTTTTTTTTTCTGGTAAAAGCTGATGTTTTGGAGTCTAGAAATTATAAGACTCCAAGAGAAATAGGTCATTGAAAGGAACAAGTGTTCAAAGCTCTAATAGAGGCAGCATTCAGTACACTACCTGCCATCTACAAAACTCTGAAAGAAGAAACCAGGCCATCAACTAGGAGGTTGTTCCTGATCACAATTCAGTTCATCTATTCTGAGATGTTTTGATATTTCTACTCTGGCTAATTTGGAGAAAACCCAGCCCTTTTCTGACATCTTTAGAAGCAGGAGCAAGCTCAGCTTCTCACATCCTATGTGTGAGTGTAATGGTCCAGGACTTAAAAACACTTTAAAATTCACTATTCCATTTCATCTCCATTCACAGAGTTTTTAATGTCTTGATAAATGGCTTGACTTTCTGCCTGAACTGTTACTTCCATTTGAGAGGCAGCTAGCTGATGTCATACTCTTGGGGTCAGGAAGTCTTGAATTGAAATCTTGACTCAGATACTCACTTCATGACACTGGGGAAGTCACTTAACTTTTCTGTGATTCAGTTTTCTCATCTGCAGAATAGGAATGAGCAATAGCTGTCATGAGAATCAAATGAGATTACGTCTGTAAAGCCCATTTTAAAACCTTAAAACCCTATATAAATCCCATTTTTATTTAGAGTGAATCAAAGGCAATAACCATGAAATTATGGCATAGCATAGCCTGTCTCAGTGCCTATTTTAGAAGAGGTAAGACTTCCACTGTTAGAAGTGTGTGACTCCATTAACAATATACTATGCTCTCTGTCTCTAGGTGGTGCGTAGATAGAGCCCTGGGCCTGGAGTTAGGAGGACTTGAGTTCAAATCTGGCCTCAGGCACTTACTAGTTGTATGACCTTGAGCAAGTCACTTTAACCACTGTCTGCCTCAGTTTCCTCATTTGAAAAGTGGAAATAATAATAGCACCTACTCCCAAGTTGGTTGAGGATCAAGTGAGATAATGTTTATAAAGTGCTTAGCATTGTGCCTAGCATATAATAAGGGCTTAATAAATGCTTCTTTCCTTCGATTCCCACTCTAGTCTTAAGTATATATGCAGAATTCATATAAAGATAGCTCTTATTAAGAACCCATGAGAGCCTAGATATTATGTTCAGTGACTCTCACATGCCAAAGAAGTGGCAACTCTGTTGTGTCAGTCAAAGCCAATTGAAACATGCCTCAGAATCTATGTCGGGCTCTTGTGCCTGAAGAGTTCAGGTTTACCCTTAAAATGCGGAGAATATGGATTGGTTTCCTGCACGTTTCTTGCTCTTATTTATTTGTACAGCCTCCCTTTTGACTTCAGGTGACTTTGTTGAAACTTTCTAATTTAAACAAAAAGCCAAAAGTACTGTTTAGAGCAGCCCATTAAATGGAAACCATTGACGTTCTTCTCCACTCTCTGCAGCCAACAAAAGATGCCACCTTTACTGCCAATCCAAAGAGACGGGAGATGTTGCTTATATGAAACAGCTGGTGCATGATGGAACCCGTTGTTCTTACAAAGACCCATACAGCATATGTGTGCGTGGAGAGTGTGTGGTATGTCCAAAGTGATCGCAGCTGATCATTATGCACTGTTACCTTTCTGACTTGCACTATTATATCATCTTGGGGCATGGGCTGTGATGGAGATGGTAGGAGGAGGCCCTTTAGGTAATTCCTTAACCCTCCACTCCAAATGTCCATATGGACAATCTGTGCCCAACCTATGGTAGAGCCTTCTGAGCTCCTATTGGTCTGATCGGCCACAACTGGACACACTGTTGTACCTTGACCCCAGAATGGTGATATCATTTGGGTCCTCTTTGAGAACGAAGGACAACAACCAACCAGTCTTTGAACAATATAGTGATAGCATTGTGATGGAAGATCATATTCTATTTCTATACCTAAGTCAAATTGTGTCTCTCACTACTCTTGTGAAGGGCAGCAAGATTTGGCAACAGCAGCTATGGCCATAGTAACCACGATGATGTTGGTAATGACTGTGAAATCTAGATCATGAAACTTGGAATCAGAAAGAGCAGCGTTAGAATTCTGTCCCAGGAATAGGCAAGTCAGTTAACCTGCCTGTTCTTCCTTTTCCTCATCTGTGAAATGGGGATAATGAGAGTACCTACCTCACAGGGTAGTTTGTGGGCAACTAGTGACACAGGGAATAGAGTGCTAGGCCAATAGTCAGGAAGACTCAACATCCTGAATGCAAATGTGGCCTCAGACGCTTACTAGCTGTGTGATCCTGAGCAAGTCACTTGACTCTGTTTGCCTCAGTTTCCTAATCTGTAAAATGAGCTGGAGAAGGAAATGACAAACTTCTCCAGTATCTTTACAAAGAAAACTCCAAATTGGGTCACAAACTATCAGACAGACTGAAAAACTACTCAACAATAACAGGATAATTGAGGGGACCCACAGAAGTGATATTCACTAAGCACTTTGCGAATCTTAAAGCAGTTCAGAAATTCTAAGTCTTATTACTGTTAGTGTTATTTTTATTACCTATGGGACCAAAGACAAGTCATTTATATCTTCTCTGGGCCCAAGTCACATATACTAAGTGCTGAGCAAATTGTATAAATTAATATAGACCAGGGAGATGCAAAGTTCTGCTATCAAAGAGTTTTTTAGTCTGGTAAAGATAATGTCCTTAATTTGATCCACAATCTGGACACATCTGAACAAATCAGTCCAGAAGGGCAGAGAAGGAAAAAAAGATTTAATTGGCTCAATTTTACTGCTGATGGACATTTCTTTAAACAGAAAGGGGAAATGGAAGCCAGGGAGTCCTGGGAAGTTTCAGATCATACTTATTGTTTCACCTGTCCTGGTTGGGCTCATCTCTGGACCAGTCCTGTCCTAACCTGGCCGGCTTTCTGGTCATTTTCCTGCAGAAAGTGGGCTGTGATAAAGAGATTGGTTCCAATAAGGTTGAAGATAAATGTGGAGTCTGTGGTGGAGATAATTCTCATTGTCGCACTGTGAAAGGCACATTTACCAGAACTCCCAAGAAGCCTGGTAAGATCAGTGTTTGTGTGCTTCATGTGTGTTTGGGTCAACAGCGGTACTGTGTTATTGACAAGTGAGAGATTTTCCAAACCCTCTCCCCACTCTCTGCAAGTTACCCTGTCCCTAGAAGGCCAAAGTGTCATGTGTGTATATACATGCATGTGCACATGTATGTATACGTGTGTGAGTGTATACATATGTGTCAAGTTTGTGGTTTGGTATATTAACACATAGTTTTATGTAATAAGATCTACTCATTTGATTATTTTCGTTGTAATTATATTCTTAGGAAATATATATATATATATGTATAAGTTATTTTACTGAATTCATATAGACTTCAGTACTCGTGTAGAAAAAAAAATCACATAGAGATCAATGATTATAACCATTTAAAACTTCTTTGTAAACAAAAAATCCAAGCAAGGAAAATACGTGGATGAGTGAATTTTATTTAGTAACTTGCTTTGGAATTTTTGATTAAGGAATGCAACATCTTCTTTTCATTTGTGGTGGTTTTATGTTCTGTGCTCCTTTTGTTCTTTCTATTTTCATGCTGAACAGGTTATTCTGTCCCTGTGTCTTCTAAGAATCCAAGAGCCAGGCTTTAAATCCTTTGTAAATGACTACTTTTAAATTAGAGTTAAGGTTCCACAAAAAAAAAATTGGTCAATGTCCTGCCTCAGACACTCAGTAGCTGTGTGATCCTGAATGAATAACTTACCTGCTCAGTTAAGTTGGGACAATATCCTCAGTTTCCCCATATGTCAAATGAGGATAACAGCCCATCCCACCTAGGGTTGTTGTGAAGATTAAATGAGGTAACAGATAAAATGCTTTTTAAACTTGAAAGCACTATTATTGAAAATTATTATCAAAGCTATCACTATTATATAATTAAGGAAGCGAGAGATTCTTTGAAAGGAAAGACATGTTAATGTTAAGTTGGATGTCTACTTTTAAAGCAATTTACAGTAGGATTTAAAGTTTATGGATGATGTTAACATGATGCAATATTTTGCTCCTTCTGAACATAAAGTAATTCATAAAAGTGCTAATGTTCTTTAAATATTTTCTTAAGATTTGAATTTTTCGGGAGCTTCAAATACAAATATTTTGCTCTAGGACAACTTATTTTCAAGGGGGATTCCCCTGTGACTAACCAGATACTTGCTGAGCATTATTGACTTTCAACAGTAGCTAGTGTTGTTTACCCATTTCAATGATAATGGGACCCCAAATGTGGATATGGTGTTTTTTTGGGACCATGACAAGACCCCTGTGTTGACTGACTCAGAATCCATGGTATAGACAACAGTTTCTCCATTCATTTTCATGCTTCTCTTGTGAAGATGCAAACCTACCAAGTTAGCCTGGGTATGCTCAGATAAATATGATGGAAGGAAACCATGTCAGACTAGCCATTTGTCAGATTTTTTTTTCTCTGACTTTGACCTGAACCTGCATAGATCTGACACTTTGAAAAGAATCTTTCCACTTTATGTAGCCCTTAGGTGGTGATGAAGTTCTTAGGATTCCAAGCTTTAAGAAAATGTCAAGATGATCCAGTGAGTTTTCTCATTTTGTAGATGAAAATATTGAAGCCCAGAGAGGTAAACCAGTTTGCGAAGGTCATAAATAATGGAGCCAGTTGTTCTCAACCTTCCTAATGCCATGACCCTTTAATACAGTTCCTCATGTTGTGGTGACCCCCAACCATAAAATTATTTTTGTTGCTACTTCATAACTGTAACTTTGCTACTGTTATGAATCGTAATGTAAATATCTGATCTGCAGGATGTATTTTCATTGTTACAAATTGAACATAACCCATAGGTTGAGAACCTCTGTTCTAGACCCTCTTACTCCAATACAGTTTTTATTATGCCAAACTGTCTCTGATAGGAGGTGTCATATTATTGACCCATGATCTCCCATCTCTACAACAGAATGAAATGATTCATTAGTTCCATGGCATCAACATTATAAATGTTCAGTCACTGAAAGGAACCAATATAAGGTTTGATGATTTTGAAGCAGGTTTTGGATATAAAATATTAACAGTATGATTGCAGTGTTATGGGACAAGTTTTATGGCTCATACCTTTATTTCTATCCATATTTCTATCTATTTGACATTATATGATTAAACTTAGTGATGACGTCTTATGGGTATGATTTTTACAAAGTGAAAATCAGATGCTCACTACAACATTTCCTCTTTGTTTTACATTACTCATGTGGGGCCTTGGACAGCCATTGAAGATTTTTTTCTTGTGTCAGACACCAGTGTTGGATGGACATGAGTGTATCACACATTTTCATAGCCTGTTCTCTTATGCCTTCCAAAACTATCTTAACCCAGTCTCTGAAAGACTGGGGAAAAATGAACTTGACAAAATTCAGACTGGAATATCATTGTAACCAAAACGACCTCCATGAAAATTTTAAAATTTTAACTTGCACACATCTTTTCTTCTTTCAGTTTCCTGTACTCCTCCACAGGCCAACAAATCAAACTTATTTAAGTGCTACCTTTATTCAGTACTGTATAACTTTGAGGAAGTGAAGTGGGTTCGTTATGGGGCAAAGATTTGGGCCCCTCATCCATTCCCTCCCTCCCAGTGTTTTTGATCACTGCTGTCCAGAATTATTGGTATAGAGTTTTTTTTAATAATACAAAGATCATATTTAAAATATTTTCAGTTATTATGAGCTTATGGATTATATTATTATGAGTTTATGTTGTGGTCATCCTATAAGCAATTTCCAAGAAATATTGAACATTTTATTAAGTGCCTGTTTTGTGCTAGTCAACAGGATACAAAGAAAGGCAAAGACAGTCTCTGCTATCAAGATCCTCAAGGTCTAATAGGGAAGAAAACATTTAAACAACTATGTCAGACAAGATGTTTACAGGATAAATTGAGTTATCAATACAGGAAAGGCATTAGCACTAAGGGAGACGGGTTGAGCATGAATAACTTACTGTGTTTTCTTTCTAAACAAAGTCCCTGAATACCTAACAGAGCATTAAAAGCAGCAGTTCTCAACTTGTGGGTCATGACCCCTTTGGGAGTCAAACAACCCTTTCACAGGGGTCACTCAAGACCAACGGAAAACATATTTCTAATGGTCTTAGGAACCCAGACACCACTCCTCTATCTGTCTCCAGGTGGGTCCACCTACATATGAGTATTAAAGGGTCGCGGCATTAGGAAGGTTGAGAACCACTGATTTAAAGCATAATAACTCATTCTGTTATCAGGGTTGTATGGAGCAGGGAAGACGTTTCAGACAGCATAAATATCACCCTGTGGTTTAAGGCAGAGGTCACGGGAATTAACCCTGCCAGTGAAAGGATGTTAGAGAAGGCTTTCCTCAGTCACAGATCCCAACTCACATTCAGTGTTAATTTGACGTGAGTTCTTTTGTAGGGGCTATTGACAACATAGTCATTCAATAGACTAATTAACCTCTTCCAACAGGGAAGCACTTAAGCAAGAGGTGCCAAAAGGAACTCAAGTTACTGGAAAATGAAATCTGCAAGTATCCAAATTTAAAATCACCTACATGATTTTTTATTCAGACTTAGTCTTACTTTCATTGACTATTACTTTGTCTCAGTTTTATTTGCAGTGATAAAATGCCTATGGCAGACAAATATAGTCAATGAAACAAGAAGACTTTGGTCCCCCCAAGCACTAACTAAAGACATTTTATTTAAGGGAAGACAAGAGGAGCCTTCACATTGCCCAAAGGAGCTCGCAATGTATCTCTTTCTGAAACAAAGGCAGCTAAAAATGTTCTGGGTGAGTTATGGTAACTGGAAATGGCAGCAAGATGGGCCTCTGTGACTGGTGTAAAAGGAGTCAGCTGCAAAGGCTTCTGGAGCTTGGCACTTAGAAGCATCCCAGATAGAGGCAAAAGCAGTACGTTTCACATGTTTTATGATGCAAGGATAAGGCTGTGTTATTGGGGAACCATGGTAGTCAGTCCATTCAGTCAAACTACTAAGGCAACTTGTGAGGAAGAATGAGTGAGGATGTTGCTTAGGCTGATTACACTGAATATTTGAATTGGTTTGTTAATTTTGCTTTGGGGCATAGACTTTGACCATCTTCTCAGCAGTTAGTCATGTTAAACTGTAGTCTCTGACTTCAGGGGTGAAAAATGAATATCTACAACCACCAACATAAATATTGAACATAAACTATGTATAATGGGCTAAGGACTGTTGTTGCCTAGGGGCAAAAATGACACAATAGGTAGGGTACTAGATCTGGAGTCAGGAAGACTTGAGTTCAAATCTAGTCTTAGACACTTACTAACTGTGACCCTGGGCAAGTCCCTTAACCTTGTTTATCTCAGATTCCGTATCTGTAAAATGAGCTGGGGAAGGAAATGGCAAACACTCCAGTATCTTTGCCAAAAAAAAATAAACCAAACTCAAAAGGAGGTCACAGAGAGTCAGACGTGACTAAAACAACTCAACGACAACAACAAAGAGATGGAATATCTTGTTCATTGAGGACCCAAGAGGTCAGTGTCACTGGATCAGAGTACATAGAAGGGGGAGAAGGAAGTTATAAAAATACTAGGAAGCCAGAGTTTCATGTAAGCAGCCAATTAGTCCACTAGCATTTATTAATATTAAACAATTATTAAAAAATAGTAATAAATGTTTATTGAATTAAATGTGTTGAATTATTAAGTACACAGTTCATGGCAGGCCCTGTGCTAAATGCCATAAAACACTAACTTGCTGATACTGCTAAATCTTATAATTTGGCCAAATCTAGAAAATTTATCTCTGATGGGCCTATTTAAATCTAATTGCCAACCAGCAATCAATTTGCCTTTTCCTTTTTCTTTAGAGTAATACAGTTTACATCCTGATATAAAAGTATTTGCTAATTCCAGAATTAGCTGCCAGGAGTCACCATGTACAATTTTTAAATGGCAGATACAGATGGGGGTATTTAAGAATCCTGTGAAGTTCATCAGTGGGGGCAGAAGACAAGTCATAAAGGCTGCTCAGCAGGAGAATGGTCACTTGCCAGAACATAGGAAATGTCCTGCCTTTGCCTGAGTTGTTGGTTGTCATGAGACAGCACAACAAGAGGAGGGATGCATAGGTTTGTAACAAGGATTGATGGATCATAGATGAGTGCTGACATCTGGCCCTGGAGCAATGGGCTTCACAACCCAACCCTACCAAGTACTGCCTGTGTGACTTTGAGCAACGCTCTTCATTTCTCTAGACTCCATTGAGGGATCTGGACTAGGTGACCTTCATCACTAGTTGATTTTTCCCCCCATTAATGAGTGTTCATCCCAAGCAAACACCAGATGTTACAAAACCTATCATTCTGCTGAAGTGACATACTGCATTTAGGTTTGCGTGACCACTTCTGCAAGTAGAAGCAATAATAATAATAATGGAGCTTGCTACTAACCTCAGCTATTCTGTTTCCTTCTTGTGTCCTGGTTACTGAACGTGCAAAAGGGTACCTTAAGATGTTTGATATTCCCCCTGGTGCTAGACATGTGTTAATACAGGAAGACGAAGCTTCTCCTCATATCCTTGGTAAGTGTTTCTGTCTTTGCATTCTGCACTGCATGCAAAGGTCTGCTTAAACGTTCAGTTATCAAAGAGATGCTTTAGTTTCAAGAACCAAAAGAATATATTTTTTTAAAGTGGTAATTGCACAGAGCTAGGGTGAGGGATAGGACTTGTGATTTCATTGGTATAGGGAACTCCCAGGTGAGAAAACTCTCTTCCAGTGCAGGTTATCACCTTATTTGCAGTCTTCAAGAATCTCATGGGGGCACTTAGGGGTAAGTGACTAGCCCAGAGCTATACAGACAATATGAAATAAAACTTAATCCAGATGTCCTTGACTATGAGGACAGGTCTCTCTATCTGAGTGAGGCTGATGACTTTTCATGACTCCGCTTCACAAATCCAATTCACTGCACAAGTCAACATATCACCCTCTTGATATCATTGGTCCTCTTTGAGATCCAAGGATGAACAACAACTCTCTAGTATGCAAAATTGTCTTTCAATAATCATACACCAGAATTTCACTCAACTATTGACCTACACTGTTTACCTCAAAGCAAGATTCAATTCAGTTAAATGAATACATTCATCATACTCCTTGATAGTAAGCTTTCCAGGCACTTGGGCAGACATATTATGATCTTAGAAGACTAATCCTAGTCTGCAAGGAACTAAAAATCTAGTATACAAATAACTGAAATGAGGTGTAGACATGAATAAACAATAATCAGTTGAGATACAAAAAGGAAGAGCTCAGTTGTGAAAGTTAGGGGAAGTATAGATCAAGGAAAATTTTTGATGTAATGTATAGAAGGTTGGATTGGAGTCAGGAAGTTCAAATCTTGCCTCAGAAGATTACTAGCCATGTGACCTCCTGGAAAGTCATTTAACCTGCCTCAGTTTTTGCTTCTTTAAAATGGGGATAATAATAGCACCTCCCTGACAGAGTTGTTGTGAGGATTAAATATGTTAAGTGCTTTGCAAACCTTAAAGCTGTATATAAATATTAGCTCTTATTAGGGCAGATAGCTCCTCAGCTGTGCTATGAAGGAAGGGAAGGATTTCAAGAAATAGGAGACTTAAAAAAAAAAGGCTTTAGTTTTGGGGACGAATCCTTGTAGGTTTGTTAATTCAAGGTAAAAAAAAAAAGGTAAAAGATAAAACCCTGTTTACCTCAGTTTCCTCATCTGTAAAATGAGCTGAAGAAAGAAATGGCAAATTATTCCAGTAACTTTGCCAAGAAAACCCCAAATGGGGTCATGAAGAATCGGGCGTGACTGAAAGTGACTGAACCACAACAAAATGCATTAAGGGATAATGACATTAGAGCATTTGTCTATCATTGTGATCACCCTACCAAAAGTAGGGCACCCTACCTGTTGCCATGTTGTAATCGGGTGATGTCACATGTCCAACATTCCCTGGCCAGAACAAAAGCCATGTGTTCTGAGTGTATTTGTACCACTTTGGGGAAAAAATCTGGATGATTTTAGCTAATTTCTTCCTGCTCACTCATGTATTTTCCAACTTGCACAATGATCTATACTATCCCCAGTGGTGCTTCTCTTTTTTTCTCTACTGCTAATAGTCCATTTGAGAAATAATCTGTTCCCCTCACATAAACAAGTCACACAAATGGACTTGCCTAATGCTCCACTTCCAAGTGCACATGCAGAATGCAAGCATGCAGCTTGCTGTTGTTAAAGCAACATCAAGGTTTCAAAGAGCCAATTAACCTCATTTGTTGCCATAGTGAAATTTCTTTTATTTTTACCCTAAAAGTAGAGAAAGGAAATTATGTTATACAAGTTTAGTTGAATCAATTTGTAAACTGAAATTTAAAACTTGATTCTCACTGATAGTACTTAAAACAGTAATAATTATAAATTCTAGAGTTTTGAGGTGATTCTTACTTCCCCCAATTTAATCCCCTGCCTTCTCCCTCCCCTCAGGTGCACAGTGAAGTAAATGAAACCATTATTATTTTTGTAGGCCATAAATTGTTTGTAGGATATTCATCAGTTTCAAGTTCCATGCCAGACTTTACGAAAAGATGACTAGAATATATGGGATTCTGCTCTTATCAGTTCATGCCAGTGGGCTTTTAAATTTTGAATACCAAGCAAAAAGTGTGCATACACACATCTATTTATCCAAACTTAAGCTGGTTCCTGTTTCACATTTCCAACTATATATTGGACATCTTGGTCTGAATATCCCAAATCATCTTAAATGTAACATGCCCCAAACTCAACTCTTATCTTTCCTGTCAGACCCTCCCCTCTTCCAAACCTCCCTATGGCAAGGCTAGTATGGGATAGCAATCAGAGATCTGGCCTCAAAGCCAGAAAGGCCAAGGCTCCAGTCTCACCTCTGGCACATACTGTTCTGTGATACTAGGCAAGTTATTTAACTTCTCATTAGGAAATGTTTTTAAAAAATATGATGCAACATAGATTAATGGTAATTCATGGTTTTCTATGTCAATATGGGGCTTCAGGGATCAATTTTTGTTTGAATTTGGCACCCCTGGTCTGGGTTACTCTCTAAGCCTCTCCATTGCAGAGAAGGTGCCGGGATATATTAGTAGAGGGAGATTCCTCACCTGGGAGTTTCTATTCCAATGAAATCACAGATATGTGTGTGTATATACATGTGCATGCATATATGTGTGTACATTATATACATGCACTTAAATACATTGTATCCTAAAAAATCGTGTTCCATTTTAAATTTTATCCAAGCTTAAATATATGCATATATGTATGTGTGTATACATAGACACGTATGTTGTGTTTGGGTATATAACATATATGTATATGTTATGCCATCTTCCATCTAGGAAGCTTGCTAGAGATGCAAATATTAATATCGATTGTGGGAAGCAGGAGTCACTTCAAAACAATGAGATTTACTGTATTGATTATTCTTATTGTTTTAGCAATAATACATAAGGAGAGAGAAAAAGGTTTTAGTTTTTAAGAAAAGAATGGATCTACTGTGGCTCCTTAGTTCTGGCATGCCTGGTCCCTCAAACTTTCCTGTTCTTTAGCTATCAAGAACCAGGCCACCGGGCACTACATTTTGAATGGCCGAGGGGAGGAAGCAAAGTCTCGGACGTTCATTGACCTAGGAGTGGAATGGGACTACAACATCGAAGACGACATTGAGACTCTTCACACTGATGGGCCTTTACATGACTCTGTCATTGTTTTGGTATGTGCTATAATGGTCACAATTGCCTTGGTACCATTTTTTAAAAAATTAAATTTCTTTGTAATAGCTTTTATATTGGACAGCATCATTATTAAATGTATGGATTATTTGGGTTTTTTATGTGATTACTTGTAAGGTGTTTTAAAATTTGCTTCCTCTAAATTCCTTGCTTTTAGGAAATTCAGACTATCATGTCAGTTTCTTATATTATTTATCTCTTAAAGTCTGACTTGAAATCAGCTGCCATCCACCAAAGTTCAAGCATGGTTAACAGAATGCAAGTCAATAAACTTTGATTAAGCATCTGCTTATGTTCCAGGCATTAGGCTAAGTGCTTGGGTTCCAAAAAGGACATAACAGTTCCTGCCCTCAAGGACCTCACAGTCTAATTAGGGAAGATAACACATAAACATTAACTGAAGTGGGTGATGGGGCGTGATAAAGTCCTAAAGCCCAAGCAGAAAATGGCCCAAATTAGTTTTATCTTTCAGAATGATGAGTTTCTGGAGATCGTAAATCCAGGAAGTCAGGTGGGTGGGAACTGATGCAGTGAATGCCCTGGGTTCCCTCCTCAAATGATGGAAGATCTGGGACGAGCTATGTCCAACCTCCATCCTCTATAACTGGGTGCAGAGGGAAGGTCAAGCCCCCCAACATGCCTTGGCATTCTCAATCCAGGACTCTATTAGATTAATAAGTAAGGAAAAGAAAAGCTGAGATAGAGTACCATTTACCTACAGCTTGTCATTTTCTTCCCACACATACCATTCCCAAACTAGTTTTAAAAATTTTTTCACTGACCTATTTAACTTGGACAGGAATTGACATGTTACCACACATCTGCCTTCTAACACATAACCGACCTAGAAGAACAGTGTTGAGCAAAGAGTCTGGCATCAACAAAAACCCCTGATGCTTCAGACTCTCAGTAGAATTGACAAGCATCATAGAATCAAAGGATTCAAGAACTGAACGGGCTCTTAGCCATTATTCTTGCTTCACAGATGGGGAAAAACAGGTACAGAAAAGTTAAGTGACTGGCCCCAAGTCTTTCTTTTAAAAACAGGACTAGAGAAGACTGAATGTTGTCCCAAACTTCAAAGAGGAAATAGGGTAATCAGAAAACTATGGACAAGGGAGTTTAACTTTTGGCTGCTGGCAAAATTTAAAATATATTATTAAAGTGATACTTAGGGGAAATAAGACAGCGGGTAAGTCATAAAGAGTAAGCATAACCCCGTTCATTAAAGAATTGGCCAGAAGGAGAGGGAAAGGAAGGGAAAAACTTATGCCAGACAAACCTCATATCCTTTTTTTTTTTGACAAGGTTACTAGTTGATCAGGGAAATTTAATAAAAGTAGTTGACCTAGATATTACCAATATGTTTCATATGTGATTATCTCACGTGGATGAAATGGTAAGATGTTCACTAGGTAATAAAGAATACAATTAGGTAGAATTGATTGACTTTCTAGACCCAAAGAATCTCCATTTATGTTTCAATGACAATTAAGAATAAGTCCTATAGTGCTGTACCTTGGACCAATTGACACCTTTATTTATGGCTTAAATCAGAGGTTCTTAGCTTGGGGTGGTGAATGAGAGAGGGACAGAGAAAGAGAGAGACAGAGAGACACACAGAGAGACAGATACACAGAGACAGAGAGATAGAGAACAGGGAAAAAAAGAGAGAGGAAAAAAAGAAAGAGCTGTAGGTGACACAATTTGTTTCCTTTTTGATCATAGCTACTTTATTTTAAGCACTTAAAGACTTGATTCTGGGAAGGGCCCTCTAGGCTTCACCAGACTGCCCAAGGGGGCCCTGATACAAAGAAATTAGGCCCTTGCCTTACATAACAGCATAGATGGCATGTTTATCTCATTTTGCAGATGATAATATCTTAGGATAAGTAACATGCTGAGTGACAATAAGGATCCTAAGAGATCTCCATAGACTGAAACATCGACCCAATCTATTATGGTGAAATTTAATAGCAATAAATGTAAAGTCTTATACTTGGGTTCAAACAATCAACTTTGCTTGCATAAAATAGGGGAGACCTGTATTGAAAACAGTACATCTAATAAAGATGCAAAAGGTTCAGTGGGCTTCAAATTCAATAAGTATCAAAAGTATAACATATAAACCAAGAAATTTCAGGCAATCCTAAGCCACATTATTTAAGAAAGAGGTCATTTCTAATACTACAGGTGCATTGATGTTTCTGTATTCTTCCTTAGTCAGATAACATCTAGATCATTATATTCAGTTCTGGGTGCTACATTTTAGGAACTGGGCATTTTTTGCTGGCTTTCCCCTATGTTTGGAATTTCCTCCTTCCTCTCCCACCTTCTGATTTCCTTGGCTTCCTTCAAGATATATAGAGGTGGCACAGTGGGTACTGCACTTGGTCCTGGAGTCAGGAAGACCTGAGTTCAAATCCAGTCTAAGATACTAGCTATAAGAATCTGAATGAGTCACTTAACCTCTGTCTGCTTCGCTTTCCTCAGCTGTAAAATGGAGACCATAATAACTTGACTCTCACTCTCCACTTCAGATACAGATAAATGCCAGGATCATGACTCATTCATTTAGATCTGGTAGGGTCCTCAGAAGCTATCTAGTCCCAACCTCCTCAACTACCTTACAAGGGAATAGTGAGGATCAAATGAAATGGTATTTTAAAGTGCTTAGCACCATGCCTGGCACATAACAGAAGCTTAATCAAGGGCTGATCTCTTCACTCAAATCTCAGCTAAAATTCTACCTTCTATAAAACCCTTTCTTCAATCCCCTTCAACCCACATGCTGTCTGTCAGAGATTAGCCACAATTTGCCCTGTTATATAGCTGTTTTTACTTAGGTTTGTGTGTTGTTTTACCATTGAACTGTAAGCTTCTTGAGGACAGGGATTGTTTCGGCCATTCTTTGTATAATCCGTGCTCGGCATAGCACCTAGAACATAGCAGGGACTTAAGATCTGTGTTGACTTTTGATAAAGTGGGGAATGTTCAGAGAGGGGTGACAAGAATAGCAAAGGGTCTCAAGATCACATTATGTGGAAATTGAAGGGATTAAAGATGTTTAGCTTAGGGAAGAGAAGTCCTAGGATGTATGAGGGATTGAAATTCTCCATCACAGGAGGCAAGCTAGGGAGTAATGGGCAGAGAAACTCATTTAGGGCTGGTATGAGGTAGAATTTCTGAAAAATTTGAACTATCTAAAGGCAGAATGGGCCCCATCAGGAGTAAAGGGATATCCTGTCCAGAAGGAACATTCCAGGACCCATTGGATGACAACTTGTCACATGTGCTGTAGTGGGAATTCTTATTCAGGTAGAGGTTTGACTGGAAAACATATGACATCCCTCTCCACTCTGAGACTCTGGGATACATAAAGGTTAGATTTTTTTCCTAGTCAGAACATTCTTCCCAGTGGACTCCTAGATTTTCCTCCTGGCCCCAATTACCTGAAAGTAAGGCACCTATTTGAAGTTTATTTTAAAATATTGCACCATTTTATAATTCACTTGATACAATACATGTGATTATAATAGTTACATGTACATGTTCTTTTAAAACAAAAAATCCTTTCAAGTCTCAAGTACAAATTACTGTTTAAATGAAACTTTATATAAAATAAGAAGACTTTTGGTAATGGGAATAATCACTCTTTATTTTTTAAAATAAGTTTAGACTTTTCACCTTTATATTCTTAAAAATACTACATGGTTTTCTTAACAAACAACACATCAAAATTTATGGGATGTGGCCAAAGCAGAACTTAGGGGAAATTTGGTTATTTCCTAAATGCTTACATGAAGAAAATAGAGAAAGAAAAGATCAGTGAATTGGGCATGCAACTAAAAAAGCTAGAAAAGGAACAAATTAAAAATGCCCAATTAAATACCAAATTAGAAATTCTGAAAATCAAAGGAGAGATTAATAAAATTGAAAGTAAGAAAACTATTGAACTAATAAATGATTCTTTTAACATGTAGCCAACACACACAATTAAACTTCCTTGAACAAAAAGGAGACAATTTCCAATTTCAATAACAATATGTTGAATTAATATAGAATCTTTTATTTAAGACTTTATCAGCTCTGTTAGCCTAATTCACATGGCTGTATTATGTATTTAATAGATTATTCCTCAGGAGAATGACACGCGTTCCAGTTTGACGTACAAGTATATCATTCATGAAGACTCAGTGCCCACCATTAACAGCAATAATGTAATCCAGGAAGAATTGGACACTTTTGAGTGGGCTTTGAAGAGCTGGTCGCAGTGCTCAGAGCCCTGTGGTGGGGGTAAGTGGACAACATTTTTCTCATAGTAATACACAACCAGAAGATTGGAAAAAGAGGATAAATTTTCTGCATCTCCAGAATCTACATACTTTGTCATTTTAGATTCAGTGATGCATGTTAAGAGTGTCTCTTTCTATGGCTAGCACTCTTTTATTGAGCTGTGGATTAAAGTTAGATTTTTTTTCATATCTGGATGAGTTTTTACTTTGGGTCCAAAGTAACCTCTTCAGACTTCCCCCAGGTTCTCAGTACACTAAATATGGGTGCCGCAGGAAGAGTGATAATAAAATGGTGCATCGCAGCTTCTGTGAAGCCAGCAAAAAGCCAAAACCCATTCGTAGAATGTGCAATCTTCAGGAGTGCACACATCCCCTGTAAGTATATTATGGTCATCATTATTAATGATACTACTTGACTCTCAATCTCCACTTCATGTAAAAAATGAATGGCAGAATCACAACTCATGCATCTAGATCTGGAAGGCCATCTACCCCCTAACCCCTTCATCTTACAGATGAGAAACTGAGTCAGGAAGTAGTTAAGTGACTTACTTGGGCCACATAGGCAGTAAACATCAGCGGCAGAGTTTGAACCTAGATCCTCTTACTATAGAACCAGTCCAGTGGACCTCACCATTTCAATAAATGTCTGTAGATTCACATCTAACAATGGTTGGCAGTCCAGTGGTGTCAGGTCCTTATTTCATTTTCCCATCCTACTTTAGAGACCCACAAAGATAGGTGTAGACTGTATCTGTGTACTGTAGTTCATTCACTTATTTAATAGACTTTTATTAAGTGCTTACTGTGTGCAATATTGTGTGAATGAAGACAAGGCTTCTAAAAGGCAGGGATGAGGCTAGGCTGCATTCTAGGCATGAGGAATTGTGCAAATACACAAACATTAGAGATGAGTTCAGTTAGTTCAGCAGCTAACAGTCTAATTTGGCTGTGAGACTGAGTTTGAAGCTAGATTTATTTTAGAGACATAATAATCAATAATCACAGTTAATTATCCAAGTTACCTAGATACTGCCTGCTGAATGGATAACTCTTCTCAGTGTTCCTAAGACTCCCAATGTCAGAATGCTTGAAAAAGACTCATCTTTCCCAATAAACCTGACCATTCTCCAAACTCTCATTGCTGTTGAGAGTACTAGCATATCCTCAGCCATCCAAGATCCAGCCTTGGATTTGTTCTTGATTCTTCCCTCTCTCTCAGACCTCACATCCAGTGAATCACCATCCTTGACATTTCTTCCATCTGTCCCCATCTGTCTACTCAAATATATATACCAACATAGTGTAGACTCTCAGTGCTTCTCTCATATGGATTACAGTCAAAGCCTCCTAATTGATATCTCTGATTTACAACTCTTGTCTCTCCAATTCATCCTCTACAAGCTGGAAAAACCAATTTCCCAAGGCATATAGGTCCCAAGGCATACTACCTTCCTCAAAAACCTTCCTTGCCTCTAAATTAAAATCTGACTTCACACTCCATATTCCAGTCAAATTAGATTACTAGCTGCTCCTTGAATTCAGTCTCTAAGTCAAAGCCCAGCTAACCCATAACCAAAAGAGTGTCTTACCTGCAACATACCCAGCTTGGCGTCAGCCAGTCTTTTTTTAAAAGATTTCTGAGAAGGGGCAACCCCTGACTTTCCTTCATGTGTAGCATTTTCCTCTTTTTTTGCATGACTCTAATAGTTAGAAAGTTTTTCCAGATACTATCAAAATTTTCCTCCTAAGTATTTGAACACATTGCTTTAGTTTTCACAAATCAACACAAACCATCAAGTCTAATCCCTTCAGGTACTTGGAGGCAATTATTATGATTCCCTTAAGATTTCTCTTCTTTACACTAACTATTTACAGTTACTTCAACTGATCATCATTTAAATATTCAGGTTTCTTTTTCATTTTGGTTGTCCTTTCTGGACACTTGCCAGCTTATCAATGTCCTTTCTGCTCTGTGGTGACCAGAACTAAATGATACTATTCTCTTCTTTCTGTGCCTTTCTTAATCTAGCTCAGTTCCTATGTTTTCTATTTGGCCTATTCTGCCTTCTTTCCCTTTTCTTCAGTAAATTTTTGTGCCTTTTTTTTAACCATTAAGCCAATTCTGTTTTTAAGGTGTTATTTCTTCAGTATTTTTGTACCTCTCCTATCCAAGTTATTAATTCTCTTTTTATAATTCTCTTTCATCACTCTCACATATTTTCCCAATTGTTACTCTGCAGCTTTAATTTTTTTTTAATCTTTCAGGAATTCTTGTTGGCTTAGATCCAATTAGCACCTTTCTTTGATGCTTTGGTTGTAGTTGTTTTCACATTGTTGTATTCTTCTGCATTTCGGTCTTGTTCTTCCCTGTCTGTTGTGGCTTTTTATGGTCAAGTTCCTTTTTGTTGTTTGCTCATTTTTCCAGTCTATTTCTTGTCTTTGAACTTTATGTTCACCTGGGTGTGGAAGGTATTATACAGGCTTAGGCTTTTCTGTGCTTGTTTTCAGAGCTAGTTCTGGGAGCCTACAAGTTTTCAGTGCTTTCAAGGTAGTGTGATCACAGGAGAGGTACAGTCCTTGCTCTCCTGCCTACACTCTGGTCTTTTCTCAGGAAGGGCCCCTTCTCTGCTATAGCTACAAGTGTGTCTGGCTGCCTCATGTCTCTAAAGTGATTTTGCATAAATGCAGTTCTAATCATGTAACCCCCTAATCAATAAACTGTAGTGGCCTCCTGTTTCCTCCAGAAACAAACATAAATGCTCCGTTTGACATTCAAAGCCCTTTGTGACCTAACCCCCTCCTACCTTTCCAGTCTTCTTACACCTTACTCCCTGACACCTACTTTTCAATCCATTGACACTGGGCTTCTGGATGTTACACAAATAAGATACTCTGTCTTTTGGCACTGGGTGTTCTCTCTAGCTGTCCCTCATGCCTAGACCTTTCTCCCTCTTCCATTCCCCCTGTTGACCTCCCTGTCATCTTTTAAGTGTCAATTAAAATTTTACCTTCTACAGAAAGCTTTCTCCAATCCCTCTTAATTTCAGTGCCTTCCCTCTGTTCATTACTTCCTACTTGTCTTTCCCATAGATCGTTAAGTTTCTTGAGGGCAGGGATTGTCTTTTGCCTCTTACTCTATTCATTGCTCTTAGTCTAGAGGCTGGCAAATAGGCCCTTAATAAATGTTGATTAATGGCAACTTACATTCTAATGGAAGGAGACAGAATAACTAGGTGCCAACTAAGGCGTATATACATACATACATATACATATACATATATATAAATATATATACATACACATATATACATATGCAATACATGTGCTATATATATGTATTTTATATATATATATATGGAGAGAGAGAGAGAGACAGAGAAAGAGAGAGAGAATGTGAATAGATGGAAGGAGATCTTAAGAGGGCTTTAAAAAGGCACAAGGAGTTGAAGGGAGATCCTCTCAGAAAGGCCTCCTGCACAAGGTAGGAATTGAGCTGAGTCTTAAAAGAAACCCAGGGAAGTTCTTGGAATCAAGATGAGGAGCAAAAGCATTCCAGGCATGAGGGACAGTAGCCAGTGAAAAGACCCAGGGATGAGTGGTGGATAAAAAGATGCTTATCACCAGAAAGGGAAAGATTTTTCAGCCATGGAAATTCACAAGGCCAATCTCTTGGCAAGCATGGAAAGGGTGCAGCCTGCCTCACCGAGGGAGGCCAACACTGAGGGAGCCAAATGTACTGAACAAAATCAGGACTGCTTCTGGGTCCATCGTCTGGGTGATAGCTGGTGGAGGACCGACATTTCTGTTTTGGCTTGAACACTGTTGACCCCACATCACCAGAACTATATTTCTTTTCCTCCTTTCTGTAGCTGGGTAGCCGATGAATGGGAATATTGTACCAAAACCTGTGGAAGTTCTGGGTATCAGCTCCGCACAGTACGATGCCTTCAGCCTCTCCAGGATGGAACCAACCGCTCGGTGCCCAGCAAGTACTGTCTAGGAGAGCGTCCTGAGACCCGCAGACCATGTAACAGATTGCCGTGTCCCTCTCAGTGGAAAACAGGGCCCTGGAATGAGGTGGGCATGTGGGTTTGTATTGTGTTCCTTTTTGCATTCCCCTTAAATATAATGATCATGTGCTTGGTAATGTATAATGACAAGTCATCTGTGTTTACAGAGCTTAAAGCCACAATTCCTGTTTTCAAATAGTTTATAACCAATTGGACAGGTAGCATTTGTTGGTGTGTGCATGCGTGTGTGTGTGTGTGTGTGCATGTATGTATGTGTGTGCACACGCGCGTGTGTGTGTGTGCGCGCGTGCGCATGTGTGTGTGTGTGTGTGTGTGTGTGTGTGCGTGCATGTGTTTTCTTTATGATTCAAGGAGGGAGTTTAGGGAAAGAGTTGATATCCATTCATTACATCTCTACCTGGATGTATCACTGAATCTCAAAATCAACTTGTTTAAAGCTTATTCTCTCTCTCTCTAAAGTGCAGGTTTTGGCTTCTAAGCTATTTCTCATTGTGTGTGGGGTGGTTGGGGGTAACATCATTCACTCAGTCTACCATGTTTTCAACCTTAGGATTGTCTTTGATTTCTCCCCTTCCTCATCTTTCTAATGTAATCACCCACCAGGTCTGGCTGATTTCCCTTCAGCATCTTTTTCGTCCCACCCCTCCTCTCTATCCTAATTTGCTGTACCAGTACAAAATGGAGGAAGCATAGACAGCTTTTATCTGGGAAAAATTTTTTGTCAGACAGCTTTCCCCTTGCCATACCTCATAGTACAATTAAAGAGCCCCCAAAAGCAAAAAAATTCAGCAATGACATGAATGTAAAGAGTGAAAGACCATACCAAAGGAGTTCTTATGAAAAAAAGAGCTGAAGACCAATTCACTAATCTTCCTTGGACTTTTAGGACTGCCTCTTGTAGCAGCGACCACACTGGCATGCCCAGGACGGCTGCTAGCACAAATCCTTAGATCTGCTTTACTAGGGAAGATATCTGTTTAAGGGGTCAACAGTCTTTTTTAATTATATTCACTAGTTCAGGGGAAAAGTCAGCACCCTGAATTTCAGAAAAAATAGAAACAGAAAAAATATAATCAGAAAAATGAAGACCAACAGGCAGGGCTCTGACTGCCTGAATCAACCATACATCTTACATACATCCCTGGATCAAGAGAGCCTTTACATCTGAGCAGTCAGGGAGCTCTGAACATACAGTCACTCAGAATCTCCACCAGAGAATCACAAGATCCTTCTCATAAGTGAGCCTCCAAAACAAAATGCTGACTCAGAGTGTATGTATACTTCTCAGAGCCAGAAGTCATCACAACCCTCCTGACTCAGTGCGTAATTAGAAATTATCAAAAGGTGTGAAAGCCTTCCTACAAGCAAGCCTTCCCTAAGGAAGCCTCCCTTAATGGGCTCCACCTGAGGCCTGTTAATGGGTGGGGAAGATCTTGCATCACATTAACATTATACCTCCTCATTCCCCAGTCATCCTTCTCCCATAGCTTACGGACTGGCCGAAGGGGATACCAAGACCTTCGTAACTGCTGCCATCATAGGTAATGACTTTTAGAATGAACCGATTAGTAGTCTTCCTACCTGCCAACCCATAAGCCCTAAAGTAGGTAGAGAAAGCTGTAACTCCAAACCCTTTGGCCCTAGGCTCCTGAAGTAGCCCAGTCACTGACTTGGGGCCTATTGCAATTTTAGACACCGCCTTTCAGAGTGATTCCCTTGGAAGCATTCTTACGGTGACCTTATTCTCAGATCAACTCCAAGCAGAAGGTAGAGGAAGGAGAACACCAGAAATTAAATGCTCATTTCTAGTTAATAAATGAAAGCAGGAAACAGGCAGTCAGTAGGAGTGAAAGGTAGAGAAGAGTCCCAAGGGCAAAGGATTCTGGGACCATCCCTCAGAGCAGCGTCTGGGAGTAGCCTTTCTTATGCCCCTCACAACCAGCCTCTTTATGCTAATAGAGATTGAATAAAGTCTACAGAAAGAAGAAGAGAGTGCAGAAGTGACTGGTAAAGGCCCCATTGCAATGACCACTCCAAGTCTGCCCTCACAATCTGCGGGGCACAGACTTCTTCTGATACTAGTGCTCTGAGAGAAGAAAAAGACAGAGATAAAGCACAACAGCCTCAGGAAAAGAATTGAGGCTAAGAACTATAGTTTCATTAAGGATACCAGAGAAAAATCAACAGCATTATTGAAAAAATATGCAAAAACTGAGGAAGAAAGATGAATAAATATCAGAAGAACCATCTTTTTTTAAGTTTGTTTTTCCCAGTCTAAAAAAAATGTAAATTTAATGAACATCAACTAAAAGGAAGACTGACTTGTATACAGCAGATCAGGGAGGGTTTTATCTAAATCTGAATCTCTAGAACACACAGATTGCTTTGCTGAAAACTAAAGAAAACAAAACAAAAAAGCAATCTCAACATTCAATGCTTCTCAACAAAAGATATTGAATCAGCGTCATCTCAGGAAGATCAATGAATTACAATTAATTCTGTGAGTCCTGAAATGAGAGAGGAACAACTCTAAGAACGGTGGTTCTCAACCTTCACAGGGGTCGCCTAAGACCATGGGAAAACACATATTTCCGGTGGTCTTAAGAACCGATACACCGCTCCTCTATCCGTCTCCAGGAGGGTCCGCCCACATGCAGACACGCCCACATACGAGTATTAAAGGGTCGCAGCATTAGGAAGGTTGAGAACCACTGTCTAAGAACCATTGGAATGGTTTGGAAGAGCAACCAAAGAATCAGGTGAAAACATTGAAGCAATTGGAGTTTTTAAAAAGAAAATGATCAACCCTCACTGGTGACTGGAGAATTTCTAGCAACAGAAAATAGTGTCACTACATAATAATAGACTCTGAAAAAGAGAATGGTAGAATTCCATGTCAAAAATGCAGAGGTGGAAGCTTATAAAAAAAGTAATGAAACAATTGTTTTTAAGTTTGTAAGAATATATACAAAAAAATTTGGGAGGAGCAAGATGGAGAGTCTCTTCAATCTCCAAACAAAGGAAGGAAGTATCAAAGGTAGATTATTTTTTTTTATTATTTAGTTAACATTTATTAAGAACCTACTGTGTTCTAGGCACTGTACCTTTAAGTGCTGGAGATATTCGTTGTTGTTATTCAATTATTTAATCATGTTCATCTTCTTGTGACCCCATTTGGGGTGTTCTTGGCAAAGATACTGGAGTGTCTGGCCATTTCCTTCTCCAACTCATTTTAGAGATGAGGAACTGACACAAACAGGGTTAAGTGACTTGTCCAGGGTCACACAGTTAGTAAGTGTCTGAGTCTTCCTAATTCCAAGCCCGGTACTCTAACTACTGTACCACCAGCTGGGGATTTACAGAAAAGCAAAAGAGAGTCCCTCATAGTCTAATGAGTTTGTTTTTGGACTGAATCCTCACAATAAGGAGAAACAACTCTGGGCAAGAGAAAAATTTTGTGAAATAATACCAGACAACTTTAATATGTAGGGTAATCACTCCCCACCACTACAACCACCACCACCATGTTCCATTTACTTGAAGTCATAGGCTTGTGCTAGGCCACAGACTAAGGGTAGGCACTCTGAAGCCACAGTAACTCTGTCCAAACAACCCCGGTTCATCTCACCAGCAAGAAATGATTGACAGGTGCTGATTACTAGCCAGGGAAATGAAAGGAGATAAATGGAGAGAGGAGTCAAGATGGCTGAAACAATCCAGGTGTAGTCAGCTGGCTGCCTTGGTCTTGAGAGAAAGGCATCTGTACACTTAGCTGGAATCAGCCTCCCACCCTTAAGCCTGCTTGGAGCAGAGATTTCTGTGGCTTCAGTGGCTCTTCCCAAATGCCTTTCACCTCACCTCCTCTACCAAAGAGTAACAGATGATGATTCTGTCCAACCTGGTGAAAGAAAAGAGTAGGGATTGGAAGATGCAGATGTACCAGAAATTGTACTATCCAACTGGCTGTTTGGAGGCGTAAGGAAAAGGATGGTAACATAGCTGGGGATGATCCTGTATTCTGGATATATCTCAGAACAGGGACGGGCAAATTCCCAATCCTCTATAAATGAATGAGGAAATTATTTATTCTACCTTCAACAGCCTTCAGTATGAGCAAAGGAGAAATCTAAAAGTGAGGAGTGAAGGATGCAACGAATAGGCTGAAACACCAAGTACTTAGAAAATGTAGCAATAAAATCCAGGCATACAAGCACATAAACCAACAGAGGATACAAAAAACATGATGATAAAATGAGTAAAACCATTAAAAATGTACGAGCAGCAAATATTTCAATATTAAGTAAAGCGAACCCATTAGTAAATGATTAAAGGGCCTGTGAATTTCTCAAAAACAATGTTCAAATGGGGAGAAGGTCTTCATATTCACCTGGAGAGGCGTATACAAACTGATGCTAAGTGAGAAGAGCAGAACCAGGAGAAATGTGTACACAGTGACAGACACATCGTATGCGTGATGACCAACCTTGATAAACTGGACTCTTCTTAGCAACGCACAGCTATAAGACAACTCTACAAGTCTCAGGATGGAAGGAGATGTCTACATTCAGAGAAAGATCTAGAAAGAAAAGAGTTTAAATGGAGACTGAAGCAATACATGCTATCGCTCTCTTTCAGGTTTGATTTTTTTTTCCCCATTGTTCACTCCATTGGTTACAACTCTTCTATATAACCAAACTATTGTACAATGTGAAAGTATTTGCAGATCCTATACATGATTGCACGCCACCATGGTGGGGGGGGGGGTGAGAGGGAGGGGAGAAAATCTGAAACTCAAGAGACTATGGAACTGAATCTTGTAAACTAAAAGTAAATAAATAAATCAAATTAAAAAAAAAACAATGTTCAAGAAACTTCAAAATGACTACGAAGAGAAATAAAAGAAAAAAATAAGAATTTAATTCAGCAATTAGTATGCTCAATGCAAAAGATAGGGCTCCATGTAAAATTAAATTACAATGAACAACATAGAAAAAAATTGAATCCAAAATATAGAATCTCTCTTGAAAAATAGGTGTGGCAGAAAGATTAACAGAATTATATTGCAAAAAATATTGAAATGAAAGAAAATTTGGCTGAAGAAAAATTTGTTCAGCCATTTTAAATTCCTCATGATTCCATTTGGGGTTTTCCTGGCAAACATACTAAAGTGGTTTGCCATTTCCTTCTCCAGCTTATTTTACAACTGAGGAAACTGAGGCAGACAGGGTTAAGTGACTAATTTGGGGTAACATAGCTAATAAGTGCTGAGGCTGAATTTGAACTCAGGAAGAGAAGTCTTCCTGAGTTTAGGTCCAGGCACTCAATCTGCTGTACCACCTAGCTGCCCTAGAAGAAGAAAAATACAAGAAAATGCACGAGATCTATACAAACCAATGTGACTGGCCAGAACACAGATTGCATAGTGATAACTAAAGACTCATAGCTATCCCAGAAGATAATAAATTTTAAAAAACCAGAATACCATAATGCAGGATATAACACAAGAAAAATGTCCAGAATTTTTTAATATAATCAATAAAACATCGTCCCCTGAGTGGGAGGGATGGGGCACTCCTGAAACTTGTGCCTACTGGAGAGAAAGTGTTTGGTTGGAGATAGGAAATTCATGATGATTTAGTCTGTAAAGAGTTTGCACATTCAGAAATCACCTTATCTTTAGTCTGTTGCGCCTCTTTGGGCAACTTCTAGCCCAAGAGAAAGGGTTTTTGAGTTCCTACTGGTAGCTGGCACCAAGACTGGTAGATAGAAAACAGAGCCAGAGGTGGTTTTGACATTACCTTGGTGATGTAAAATGATCATAGTGAAGGCAGGAAAGAAACAGTAGACCATGATTTGGGGCACAGATTTGGTGCGCATAATTATTCGTTTTACTTTGCTAACACAATTAATAACATAATTTAGTTAGTAACATGGTTAGTTCAATGTAAGCTAACTCCTGCCACAGAGGGTTACTTCCATATGACATTGTTTCCCCCATGAAATATTTCTAAGATTAAAGCGCAGCTGGGGGAAAAAAAAAAAAAGACTGGTGAAGTCTTCCAAAGGCAGTAGCATAAAAATTAGACAGAAGAGGGAGTTCAAATATTGCACTTCAAAAACTTTAATCCCACAAGGGATACCAAGAAAATAAAGGAGGTTATAACCCATGAATTACAGGAAAAAAAATTCTGATCAGACTGGAAGGGAAGAGAAATAATGAAGGGAACAAAGAAATGAAAACTTTTTAGGAAAAGGGCAACATAGAAGAAAGTTACTAAAAACAAAAAGTAAGAAGGGAAAGAAGATTTTAAACTACACTCTTAACTAGGTAGAAAATAAGGGACAGAATAAGGCAAGAAATAAAAAATAAACAACTAGGCTAATTCTAAATATTTGAGAAATGTCAGGCATCTGGGAGCAGGAGCTAGAGAAGAGCTTGTGAGAATAAGCGTCAGAATAGTGTAAGCGAAACTAATGTCAGAAGCAAAGTACTTTCTTAAATGAGGAAGTGAACCAAAAAAAGTAATGATGATGGGGGGAAACAAGCCTAACAATCATCATTTTAAATGTTATTTTTTTTAATTGAGAGACATGAGAGTGACAGAATGAGTAAAAAAAAAATGAAGCTAACAATCTGTTACATAAAAGAAACAACTGAAATAACAAATATGCGATGAAAATTAAGGTCTGGAACAAAATATACTATGCCTCAGATGAATTAAAAAACACAAAACTTGTAATTGTGCCATCAGACAGAGAAAAACTAAGAAACTCATAATATCAAGAGAGAAAAAGTAGGGAAACTATATTATACTTAAACCATTAACAATGAATCAATACCAACACTAGACATTTACAATAGTTGGCATAATATCCAAAGTCACAAAGGACAAGGGAATAGAATAGTGGAATGACATAGATACAACAATATATTTTTTTTAAATTAAGCTCCCTTTTTCAGAACTAGATAAATCTAACAGAAAAGAAATAGAAATAAAAAATACAGAATGGAGCAAACTGTAGATGAATTTAAAGCGGACAAAGATGGCATCTCCTGACCAGGAATTTAATGAATATGCATCAAAACCAAGTGATACCTTTACAAAATTAAGCTGTGCTTTGGGTCATAGAGAAATGAACAAACTTAGAAATACTAAACACGTTCTTTATAGACCATAATGCAACATCAGTGGTAATTAATATACAAAACATAAAGATGTTTGCTCAATTCTATATTTTATCTTTTTTTCTTTTTAAATTTTCTATTTGGATTTTTCCAGCTCTTAAAGAGGAACATTAAAGATTGAAGTATAAGTGATATAACAGTGACCATTATACAAGATATCCAAAGGAAAATATATAAAGGAAAGATGAAAAAAATATTAAACTTTATTAATCTCCCCAAAAGGCAAAAAAAAGAGAGAACATTACTAACTAAAAACAAATTCTATGCCTATGTTTCCATCAATACAAAATCATTCTGAGAGTCTTCTTTATGCAAATCAAGAACATTATTCAATGAGAGTATTAGTAGGCAGTGAGAAGGCTTTTGTGAGCAATATTTAACAAAAAATTACGTCTTTACAATTTCTTAATTAATTGAAAGATTTAAGGAATACAAAATCTCATTGTGTATTTTTTTTCTTTTTTGGTTACTGAAAAAGCTTTTGATTTGGCAGAAACAAAACACTACCTTATAGGATCAACAAAATGTCTCCAATTCATAGATCTGAGTTATTTAAGATTTCTTGGAAAATATAACAATAAAATAACCTTTATCAGTGACCTTCTGATAATAAACATCAGATCACCATAAAAGAGGTAGATATGTACTTGACAGAGGTATTCAACACAAAGATAAAAGGGATATAACACAGTCTGGATGAATGAGAAATTTTTTTTTTTAACTAGTGAAGTCCTTTAGATGTTCCTATATGTGGATGATACTGTATTGATTATATCAAGTCCCAGAATATTGTGGTGCCTCCTAGAAGACATCTAAAATCACTCAAAAGAAATTGTTTATCTACGTAGGAAAAACCAAGTGGATGAAAAATGTGTGCCACAAAAATTTTAACATGCATTTTGATGGCCAGCTATAGGACTTTTCCATGAGTATGTATACCTAGGAATACAGTAGTGTTGGACAATGCCTTAGGCCCAGGTTTGAAAAAGAGGAGGAAAGTAGACTAATTCCTTTCAGGAAATTGCAAAACTCTTTTCCTGAAACCAAGCTTCCCATTAAATCATAATCTTATCTTATTCATGATGCTACCGCAGCAACGCATAGAATACCACTGCTCCAAAATTTGGGTATCATACAGAAGAAACTGCATATGTTCATTGAAAGTATGTAAAGAACACACACAACCCAGGAGTAAAGGATGTTATTTAAGAACTGTATTACAGAAATGTCATAAAATTGTAATGACCAAACTTGAAGCTAATGAAAAAATTTTTAAATGTGCCATTCTCCATTCATTACAGAAGTAGGACAATAAGACAGTGGAATGTTTGTTTTTTTCCTCTCTTATTTTTTGTTAAAAGAGATGGCTCTCTAGGAGGGAAATGGATGTTGTCAATGTAGGTGATGTAAAAGAAAAAAGGCGTCAAAACTTTTTAAAGTAAACAAGTAACAAATAAAAGCTCTACAAAGCAACAATTCTTAACTTGAAGATGGGGTGTGGAGAGATAATTGAAAATAAATACCTTAAAGGAAAAAATGTGACAAAGAAGTCCTGAATACCATATTTCAAGAAATCATACAGAAAAAAAAAATCCCCAGAAATTTGTGGATGCAGAATATAAAGCCCAAATCAAGAGAATCTACAAAAGACTAAATCCAATGGAAAGAAGCCTCAAGTCTAACTCAATGAGAAACATTATAGCAAATTTTCAGAACTGTAACATTAAAGAACAAATTTCGCATTCAGTAAAGAAGAAAACCCTCAAATTCCAAGAGGAATCAATCAAAACGACCCAGAATTGTTTTGTGGTTATAAGAAATCAAAACAAAAATTGAAGTATGATATTCAGAAGAGTGAAGGAGACCATTTGACACTGAAAGGGAAGAAAAAAGATGAGTCTGAGTCTAAATATTGAAGAAAATAATTGAATTTTTACTAAAAGGGAAGAATTAAAATTATTCCTTCCAAGGAACCCCTGGGTGAGCATAGAAAATGACCCAAGAACAAAAATTTAAATACTTTCTAAGACTTTCATGTGGCTAGGTCTAGACAAAGAAATAAACATGGAATGTGGTAAAAGATGAAAAAAATCAGGAGGAGAATACATATACAAAGTAAACTAATTTTTCAAAGGGGAAAAAGTTATCCTCCAGCCTACTCCCTGTTATCTGCCATTATTTTTGTCTTCATCTGTGATTTCTTTGTTATAAGAAACTCCCAGGGAAGAAACTTTCTACCATAGCAGAATGAAAACCTTTTTTTTTTCACAATCTTAGAATGTTGCCTGATAGTTCATATTATTTTAATTAATGTCTTTTCATGCTTCTTTGTATTTTTCATAGCATAGTAGTATTCCATCATGGTAGCAAAGAATTGGAAGCATAGCAAATGCACATCAGTTGGGGATTGGAAAAAACAATTGTTGAGTACAGCAGTGGAAATGGTATGGGGCAGGGAGAGAGAAAGGAAACCAAATTCTGTTGGCCATTATAGTGGTGAAACTTTCTCCTGAAGAAAGTTTCTCCTTCCCCTAATGGCAAAGGTAGGGAACTATGGGTGTGGAACATTGTATATACTGTTATTCAGCTAATATGCTGTCTAACCTTAAATTTTTGCTCTTTAATCTAAATATTTTGGTGTATATAGGGCCTTTCTTTCCACTTTGATCTTTTAAAGGTATATATCTAGTAGTGATCTCTCAGAGTCAAAGGATGTTGATTTAAAAACAAATAAATTTGTATCGATAGCCTTCATTTTTACATCACCTACATTTTCCAATATATTTCAATACATTTTCAACCGCTTTCACTCTGTCACCTCTTATTATAAAGAAAAGAAGCTCAACAAAACTAGTTAACACACTGAAAAAGTCTGACATTATATGCAATTATATGTACTCATTCTTCACATCTACAGGGAGAATTTAACATGCCCTAGTTCTTCTTTGGGGCCAAGCTTTAGTTTCACAATATTTAATTTCAGATATTTTTGTCTTTTGTTTCCATTGACATTCATTGTAGTCATTCTAATATTATTTTCCTGGTTCTGCTTACTTCATTTTGCATCACTGCATGTTTTTCCATGGTTCTCTGTATTCATCACTTTTCTTATGGCATAGTAATATTCCATTACATTCATGTCTCATACCTTGTTTATTTCCATTTCTTTGTACTACAGAAAGTGCTGCTCTAAATATATTCGTATACATGGTCCCTTTCTCTTTTTTTTATCATTAATGTCCTTCATAGAATCACAGAGAGAGTTAGGAGGAATCTTAGGGGCTGTACAGTGCAATACTCTCCCTTCATAGATGAAGACTGAGGTCAAATAGATTAAGCGACAGTGACTTACTTGCAAGTGACTGATTTGAATCCAGGTTTTCCTAATTCCAAATCCCACGTTCCAGACATTTAACCATGTTGCTTCCTTCAGATACATTTCTAGCAGTGGAATCTCTGGGTCAAAAGCAAAGAATATCTTAGTGATTTTTTTTACACAATACAAAAAAATGACAATATTACTTCCGTTTTTACATATTTAGTGCTGTATAAGTCACATTACTGAGGGGATACTTTTCTTTAGTACTTGACAAAATAATAATGAAATTCATTTGGAAGAGCAAAAGACCTAGAATCTCAAGGGAGATGAGAAAAATAAAGAATAAAGGGAATATCACATTCACAGACCTCAAAATGTATGTGTTATAATATAGTAGTCGCCTAAATGACTAGCCCTTGGTAAACAAACCACAAATCAGTGGAACAAACTAAATTAGCAAGAAGTTAAATCAATTGAGAAAAGTATTCCAGTGTTTTATAAACTCAAGAACAGAAATTACATTGGAAGGATTTCCTTTTTCATAGAAACTGCTGGGAAAACTGGAAAGCAGTTTGACATGAATTAGATTTAGAGCAATGTCTTGTACACAAGCGTGTACTTACACTCAAAATTGCTACAAGACCTGCTGATGAAAGATCACATCATTAGAAATTTAGAAAATAGAGATATCTAGAATCTTTCTGAAGTATATCTGTAGGAATAATTCTGAACTAAAAACGACATGAAGGAGATCATAGCAGATACAAGAGAGACTTATAATTACTAAAATAAAAACATTTTTGCAAAAATAAGATCAATGAAAATAGAAGTGGAGAGAAACTATAGAGGCAATATTAGCTTCAAAAATCATGGATAATAAAATCTGATATCCAAAAGATGTTGGATATTTGCACAAATATAGAGTAACAAGAGCTTTTCTTCAATAGATTAGTGATCAAAGGATATGAATAAATAGTTTTCAAAAGAATTATAATCTCCAAATGACTAATTGAAAGCATACTAGAATCACTTACAGCCAGATAAATACAAATTTAAATGATTGACATCTCACTTTACAGCATGCGAATTGGCAAAGATGACAAAAAATAAACGGGCTAACTAGTCTATGTTCCAGGCAGATCAAGGCACTCTGAGTCAAGCTATGTAGTGGTCCCACTGTTCTGTATGTCTGTTTGGAATCATTCAAGAAAAGTGATTGAGCTTTCCATGCCTTTTGATTCAGCAATCTCCCTACAGGGGATATATATCCAGGAAGACAGAGACAGAAACAGAAGTCTAACATGGCCTAAAATATTCACAGAAGCTCTCTTTGTGTTAGCAGAGAATTGGAAACAACGTAGGTACCCATTGATTGAGAAATAGCTTTTAAAACCTGTTTATATAGATATAATGGAATGTTATTATACTATAAGAAATGATGAATAGGAAGAATTTAGGGAAGCATCGAGAAGGTTTGTATGAGCCAAGCCAGAATAAGAAAAATAGAATCAAGGGACCAATATAAAAAATGACTACAACACTTTAAATTACAAGATCACTAAAAGAAAGATGAAACCCATAAAAGTCTTGGAGAATGAGGGCAGAATGATGCCGACATTGTCAGATGCTGCCACTAGTATCTTGTTTCATTGGTTTTCTTTGTCATGAGGCAATAGGGGAAGAAATGACTGATGTAAAGACGAGAGACACCAATAAAATATTTTTCACTGCCCCCCAAAATGAACTAAGGGTTTTAATTCACTTCACATTGAATGTGGCTGGCAAAAAGTTAATAAAGGCTCAGGATGCTTTGAGATAAGTAGTTTCCAGGAATAGGGAAGTGATGAACCCACTGTACTCCACCTTCAGACCTCATCCAGAGTTTCTGTGTTCTGTTCTTGATGAAACAGTTTGAAAAGCAATTTTGAGTGTAAGTACACGCTTGTGTACAAGACATTTGATTAAGGACCAGGATGGTGAAGGGTGTTGCTTCCTGTCATGTAAAACTCAGTTAAAGGGATTGTATGTATTTATCCCAGAGAAGACTCAGAGAGACATGATAGTTGCCTTCTAGCATTTGACGAGTTGTTTTTTGTTTTGTTGGCTTAGTTTGGCTTGTTTTTTTGCTACTGGACAAAATAATAATGAAATTCATTTGAAGAAGAGATTATGCTTGTTCTGTTTTGCCCCCAAAATTGAAGCAATGGGTAGAAATTGCAAAAAGTTAAACTTAGGCTGGATGTTGGGAAATACTTTGCAACAAAGCTGCCCTAAAGCAAAGTGATCTGCCTTGAGATGACTAGGTTGTATAAGGGTTAGTCTTCTGTCCTGGAGTCAAGAGGATGCAATTCAGATATGGCCTTGGACACTTAGCTGTATAGTCCGAGTAAGTCACTTAACCTCTGTTTGCTTCAGTTTCTTTAACTGTAGAATAGAAACTGTGATAGGTTAAGTAACTTGCCTAGGTCATGCAGTAAGTATCTAACACTACATTTGAACACCAGTCTTCTTGATGCCAAACACCAGGCTCTATCTTCTGTGCCACCTACATACCTTGATGTTGGAATAAACTTCAAATTTCTAACTTCCTACTGTCACTTAGTTTTGCCTTTATATGTGTGAGTATAGTTGAGTCCCTTCTGGGCTTGGAATCAAGTGAGACCTAGATTTGAATGTTCCATCTAAAACTTACTGCCCTTTAACCAAAGGTTAACCTGTTCAATTTTTAAAATAGAAGAACTCAGGCCAGGATATTTAACCTTTAGGAGCCTATTTCTTTGTATGTAAAATGGGCATCTTTAGTAACATGTAACATCTATCTCACAGGATTGTTCTAAGAATCAAATGAGATAATATATGTGACCTTAAAGGTGCTCTGAGATCTTCTCTCAGTTAGAGGCTTCACCTCTAGATATTTAGGCTAAAATTGGTGTGCTTGAATAGGGCTTGGGGAGCTACCTTAACTTTGTAGAATTTTGCCCAATGGAGGCATCAAAACCATTTCAGTGGCTTGTAACAGCTAGATGTCACATGATAGATATGTGCGTGTGTGTGTGTATGTATGCACGCACTTGTGCATGCATTAGGAGATAGGACAAAGCCTATTCTGGCATAATCACCCACGCCCCACGCCTTTGTTTCTTCAGTGTTCAGTAACTTGTGGGGAAGGAACGGAGACGAGACAAGTCATCTGCAAGACTGGAGATCAATGTAATGGTGAAAAACCCCTCTCGGTGAGAGTCTGTAAGCTTGCTGCTTGCAATGGTAAGTGTAGCATTAAAATATGTTATTGCATCGGTAAGGTTTAGTTTAGAGCCTAAATACAAATTTCCATTCAGCATAAGGGCTAGGTTTTTTATTAACTTACAGGTACTGATCACATGATAATACTCTTATCAAAATCAGTCTGATAAGTTTATTTGCCAGGTTTACCTCTTAGCCAATGCCCTTTAGGAGTCAATGAATATAGATGCCAAAGAATGACATCATCCCTGTTTGATGGTGGCCCCATAGGCTCATGTGATCTATTTTTAATTTAGTCTGTTCTTGTTGTGCTGTGGTGCCTTCTGTTCAATGTACTGCCTGAATGTTGAGAACATTATGGAAGGCTACTACGATCAGCGTGTGGCACGTGGCCAGATTCGGAAATCTGTCAATGAAAATGATCATGGGAATAGTAAAGATGCCTATGAATCCCTTTAAATAGCGACACTGCCCTGCATCTCCTTCCATTTTTACTGTGTTGGATTTGCATCCCACTGGTGGAAAAGTCAGCAACAGGTCACCCACTAATACTACTGTGCAAGGAAGAAGAGTTAGAAGCTAGCCAATCCATACACCCATTTCTCAGCCTCTCTGGTACTGAAGAAGGCTGAAATTTATTGTTCTCAAAGAGAAAGGATCATAGCCTTAAGTCTGGAAGGGACCTCTGAGCCATCTGCTTTAGTCCCTTTGTCAAACAGAAGGAGCTGAGATTAAATTAAGTAACTTGACCAATGGCACACAGAAAGTAATTATCAGAACTCAGATTTCAACTCACATTCTCTGATTCCCAAGCCAGTGTTCTTTTCACTCTTGTTATTTGGTTGTTTCAGTCATATCCAACTCTTCATGACCCCATTTGGAGTTTTCTTGACAAGGATACTGGAGTGGTTCACATTTCCTTCTCCAGCTCATATGAGAGATGAGGAAACTGAGGCAAACAGGGTTAAGTGACTTGCCTAGGGTCACAGAGTTAGTACATGTCTGAAGCTGGATTTGAACTCAGGAAAATGAGTCTTCCTGACTTTGGGCCTGGTGTTCTATTCACCACATCACCTTGCTGCCCCTTCCCTCCACTGTGCCATGCCATTTTAATTGCTGTTTCTCAGCTTTTTGATCTGTTCTAATTCTCCTCAGGTATATAAGTACAAACTACGTTCATCTATAGGTTTCTTTTTTTGAGAATATTCTCTTCAGATACTCCTTTTCCTTCACCCTCAGAAGGTCCTTATGCTAGATAGAGATCTATTGTATCCTACCTTGAACATCATTATGTTTTCCACAGGCTTTCAGACTTTGAACCAGAAGGAATCTTAGATGACCATGCCTGTTATTTTAAAGATGTCTTTGTAGTATCTTTACAGATTACCAAAGAGCTCACAAATAGGCAGAAAAAAATTAAGTGGAAAAAATCTGGTGCCAAGAGATTACCTTATTTAAAAGAGTAGTCAAAATAATTTGATTCAGTTAAGTTCATTTCAACCAATACCTACTTTGTCTTGCCTCTGCTGGACCTGGGGGAATATAATGGCAAAAAAGATGTTAATACATCCTCCAAGCAACTCTCATTCTAGTTAGAGAAGAGGGGGTGCAATATGTACACAAGTAATAAATGCAGAATGTATAATAAGGTGTTTTCAGTTACTGTATAGCAGTTGTTCCCAAGATTGGTTGGGTTACTCCGAAGTGTTCTCCAATGACCTCAAGTATTGTTATGAAATGTCCGTGCATACATATCCTTTGCATATTATGTGTGTGCATTAAATTAGTATTTACATAGCAAATACTAGTATTTGGGAGATATTGCATATTTTAGAATTTTTCTAAGCATGTATTATGAGCCACTCACTGTACTAAGTTCTAAGGATACAAAAAGAGCCGAAAGACAGTCCCTTCCCTCAAGGAGACATAACATGCAAAGAAATATATGTTTATATATAATATTATTATATTATATAATAACTATATAATTAACATAATATATAATTAATAATTATATATATAATTTATATAGAGAGAGTCTTCCTTTTTGCATCCTGAAAATTGGAAAGAAAAAATGCAAAGAAGTTTGTGGCCATTTATTTTAAAAGACTCACAAAACCTCCTCAGCTGAATGCTGGGTTAGTCACTAGTATTTTAAAATAAAGTTGACATCAGTCTCATTAAGATCAAATTGAATTCATTTGTTTTTAAGAGAAAATTACTTTCCAGACAGATTTGGTTCATTTTCCCTTTTAGGTACTTTTATAAAACTCAGTGAGGGCAGCCAGGTGGTGCAGTGGATAGAGCTCGGGGGTCCAGAGTCAGGAAGGTTCCTGAGTTCAAATCCATCTTCAGATACTTATTAGCTGTGTGACCCTGGGAAAGCCTCAGTTTCCTCATCTGTGAAATGAGCTGGAGAGGGAAACAGCTGACCCCTCCAGTATCTTTGTTAAGAAAACACCAAATGGGGTCATACTGAGTCGGACACAGTTGAAATGACCAGGCAACAACATACAGCTTGAGAACCTTCACACACATCTCACAGCAGATGCCTACCACTGAATGGAATTGAATTAAAAATTGAATTGAGAGGTCTTTCTTTGATCAGGATGATGTTTTAAGTCACTTTCAGTTGCTCCTTAAGTATATTTCCTTATCTGTTTTATTTTATTGGTATCATTTACAGTTATTTTTATAGATAGAGCTGCTAGAAATGCATTTATGTCCACCCTTTGGCTGTACCTTTGGATAGACCATATGCATTTTTGCCAAGTTGACTGTAAAATGGATCCTATTTTCCCCCAAATTTCTATTATATAATGAGCCGCATATTGCTATTGTGGAGGGCCTCCAGGGGCTGAGTAGAGAACTGAGGGTCAAGATAGAGCTTAAGCCTGGTACTTATTAAGCACCAACATGAACTATGTCTGTTGTGGGCTGTTAAGCATATAAATACTCATCCCTCTGAATTGGTTCATAAATTCTTATGTATCACAATGAAAATTCCCTTTGGATAGTTCTTAGCATTGCTAGACTCACTTAAATCTTTTAAAATATTTACTGAAACTCTGTGTCCTTCTCTGTTTTGTGTACAGATGAGCCCTGCTTGGGAGACAAGTCAATCTTCTGTCAGATGGAAGTCCTGGCACGGTATTGTTCTATTCCAGGTTATAACAAGCTCTGCTGTGAGTCTTGCGGCAAGCGTGGTAGTACGCTTTCTCCACCATACCTTACAGATGCTGCTGAAACCCGTGATGGTGCAATTTATCACCCCAGTGACTTCCCTAGATCTTTAGTAATGCCAACACCTCTGACACCTTATCGGGTGGGGCCAACAGCCAAGAAGAAATCTCTGAGTAGGATGCCCTCTGCTGAAGAGAACTCACGTCTATATACAGACAATAACCCTAATGGTGCTAACATACCCCAGAGGAGAGCTCCCCAAACAGAGAGCAAGACCTTGAGACCTGACCAAGTACCATCCCCACCTTCTACTAGGGGTCACGGTTTTGATTCCTCTTCTCAGATGGCATCTCCTCCTGTGGCAATAAATGCTTCCTCAGGTGCGTTACTTCCAGTGAGAACCTCAAGGAAGAGTGAGAAGGCAGCTGCTAAGAGACATCCTTTAAGACCATCCACCGTGGAAAGATGAGAAAACGAATTTTGAAAGGGTAGAAACCATAGGAAATTCTGGACACCCCATGGTGCATGTTGCTTTTGTTGAAAGCAGAACTCTCAACAGGTCATCAACTCCTTCATTTGACGTGTAAATGGAAGAGCAAAAAGTGCTGGTTCACTTTCTAACTGCTTTCATTCTCCATTGTCTGATTAGCTTGAATTCATTGGAAGAAAGCACCAAAGAATATTAGCAGAAGTGAAAGTGAGTTGCTGAGTGTATCAGCCTTTCCCTTATGCAGAAAAGGGTGGCTGGAACCAATTTTGCACATCAGCTGATTTTTTATTTTTTAAAAAATCACATGTAAAAAAATAAACCAGAGGTATGAAATGTTTACATGTCCACAAAATATTTTGGAAATGGAACAAGAGAATCCATAAGACTTGTATTCCTATTTATCTATATAACAGATATTATATGAGCAAATTTGCAGCTGTTGTGTAAATACTGTATATTGCAAAATCAGTATTATTTTAAGAGATATGTTCTCAAACCATTGTTTACTCTATTACGTTTCTAAATATTCTAGGTGCCGGCCATTGCGTAATGACTGCCTTACTGACATTCCATGATTAAAACAACCCATGACATAGGGGATCTCCAGTTCAGTATGACTTGGAGTGAACTGGAACTACAACAGGTTTGCTTAAGTCCACAATATGATGCTTTAAAAAAATTAAACATGAGATATAGAAACTCCAGTCCAAAATAGCATTGAAAATCTATGGACAATCACAGGCAATAGAGAAAGCTATTGAATGTGGGTGTTCCTTTGTGTAAGCCTGGTCTCAACAAGCACTCTGTGAGTTTGGGTAACCATGTGTCTTCTCCTTTTTCATGCTTTTCGCAGGAAACCTAAATAGCATATGTTCTGAGGTATGGAGAGTAGTCATCGGGGTACTTGATAAACCGTGACATTCACAAGGGAAGAGGCATTTAGGAAAACTTGTTTGACTGCTGAAAGTCGAGAGAAGTATCACTAATCCAAAAGAGGCATTCATGTACATTGCCAAGAGCGTGTGACAAATTCAGGGCTTGGGAGAGAGAGCACATTTGAGGAAACTTCGGTTACAAGATGAAATGGAGATATGTATTCAGAACAGTTTGCAGTGGTGCTCGCCACCATTCATCTAAGTGCAAACCCAATAGCACATGAATAATTCGTGTCCATCATCACCTTTCCTACCCGAAAGTCAACCACACTAGCAAGCATGTGTAAAGTATGTGTATATAGAATTCAGAACTGAAGATATTTATTAAAAGTTGGTGTTTTTCTTGATAGTGTTTTTATGTAATAAATATTTACACTAATAGCAGTGACATTGTGGTAAAAATAGAGAGATCTAATTAGAGACATATGTTATACTGTATACCTAGAACAGAAATTTAAGCTAACTAAACTACTGTAGTTGAATCCTTGAACTCAATTTGAGAAAAAAAAATCTGATGGTGACGACAAACATCTTATATTTTTAAAGTTAGTTGATCAAATTCTGATGAGAGTCACCTTCAAAAAAAGAAAAACTTGTCAACCCAAAAATGCTTCATCCTATGACAGCTTAAGATGAAAATACAGTTCAGTGAAATGGTGAGTTCATAGCATTAAATGGGGCTATGACCGAGATTACAGTTGAATGAGTTGCATTTTGGAAAATAAGAGAGAAAACGGAAAATTTAAGAACTGAGATTTTCCAGAACAGCTGGTTGAGTAGATCCATGCCCCATCCATCTGTGCGGGCATGCCTAATGGAAATTCGAATGTAGCTTCGTTAATACCAGAAAGACAGAGATGTGAAACACAGTGCTCATGGTGCTTCTTGTCATGTGGACTTTGTAAGCTAGCCCACTCAACATTAACTCAGTACCTCTCACAAACTGCTGCTGTTTTATGCAAGCCATTTGAAGGTCAAAGTAATTTAGTGAGCTGTAGATTTTTTTTAAAGATTGTCCCTGAGCCTCAAACAGACCAATAAGATGTTTATTTTTTCCTCATGCTGGTCCAGAAACACAACTCTCTCTATGTTGCTGAGGTGTCGACATTTGTCTATATACACAGGGGCATATGCAGGTCTATGTGGACATACATGCACCTCCAATAAAGATGTATATATTATTTCCATTCCAGATCTTTGGACTTTCTTTTGTACCAAGCTCAAATTTCTTGTTCATAGAAGTGTACACTACTGATGCTATTTGTTGTATTGGGGAGCATGTAGCAATAAAAATGTTAACAAAAGCCATTTCTTTCTGGATTGAATTAGATCTTTTTCTACTTTAATTTTTAAGTTATTATTTTTTAAAAGGGCCTGGGCAGTTTTTCCGTCATGTCTGACTCTTCATGACCGCATTTGGGGTTTCTTGGCAAAGATACTGGAATTGTTTGCAAATTCCTTCTCCAGCCCATTTTACAGATGAGGAAACTGAGGCAAATAGGGTGAAGTGATTTGCCCAGGGTCAGGCAACTAGTAAGTATCTGAAGCCAGATTTCAACTCACAAAGATGTCTTCCTGATTCAAAGCCAGTGCTCTATCTACTGTGCCAAGCATTTATTTTCTTTCCCTCCCTCTAATTGATAAAAGGAAGCACAAAATAAGTCTCTTGTGAAAAATTTGCAAACACTATATATCTGATTAGATTTTAATCTTCATATTCCACAAAGGAATTTATAGCAGTTTAACTTTTCTTCCTGCAAAGTGGCTATCAAGTCACCTATTACTCATGCCTTTTTAAAAGTGACTAAAATGAACAAGATTATAATGGCTCTTATAAGGACTTTGTACTTACAAAGTACTTTCATATATATTAATCCTTTTTACTGATGAGGAAACTGACAGGGTAAATGACTTACTCAAGACCACACAACCAGCAAACGGCAATTACACTAGAATTTAGGTCTCAACACTCCACATCCTCCCACATCTTACATGGTTAGATTATTTCTCTAATTTCTGCCTCCCGAACCAGTATAGCTACTATATAGCCAAGCTGCCCTGTCTGTGGCCCAGTAAGTGAGCCCAGATCCCCATATCCCGTTATATTTAGCCAGTCCCATACTGTACCTCCCATCCCAATCAGTCATTCACTCCACCATATTGCCATCCACTGCATTGTTTACCTATTAACAAAAGCCAGCATTTATAGTACTTTAAGGTTTGCAAAGTGCTTTACAAATATACCATTTTACCCTTGCAACAACCATAGGAAATTGGTGCTAATATTATCATCTCTATTTTACAGAGGAGGAAACTAGGCAGTCAGCCATTGTGACGTGCCCAGGATCACAGCTGTTCAGTGACTGAAATCGTATTTGAACTTGGCTCTTTCTGACTGTGCTCTGTTATATCTCCCAACTACTATCTTCCATCTTTCCTTTCTCTTACTTTATACCCTTTGCTCTAAAAATTGTAATCAAATAAATTTTACCATTGCTTCTGAAAAAGTGAGTGATTTCAACTTGCCTCTCACTCAACTCTTCCCAAGCCAAAACTTCCTTGTCCTCTGGTCTCCATATTTGTTGTTGCCCTCTATTAGAATATAAAGTCCTTGAAATCAGGGACTGCCTCCTTTTGTATTTTCATTTTCAGATTTGAAAAGAATGTTACACATGTAGAAAGCCCTTAAGAAATGCTTTTCATGAATTCATTTGTTCATTCTAGCAATTTAGTGATTTTTTTTCTTTTTGGAGGGGGGAAGGCAGGGCAATTGGGGTTAAGTGACTTGCCCAAGGTCACACAGCTAGTTTTGTGTTAAGTGTCTGAGGTTGCATTCAAATTCAGGTCCTCCTGACTCCAGGGTCCATGCTCTATTCACTGCGCCACCTAGCGGCCCCTAATTTAGTAATTATTTTAAAGGAAAACTCAGAGTTAGGGTAAGACTTACTGAGAAATCCAGAAGATAGCAGAAAGGGAAGTAGGAAGAACAGATGAAAGAATATTAGAATTCCTTGTTGCAGGTTCAAGAATGGTTAAGCTTGGTCCTGTGTCCACCTATGAAGAATTAGAGCAAAGCAGTCCATTGGCTTTCAAGCTTAGCAGCGGCCTGCCATTGCTGGGAATAGGAGCAGAACCACTGCCCCATGCAGCTAAGTAATGAAAGGGCAAGTAGGTTTCCCATCATCCAACTGGATTCCTAACTCCTATGTTTTATCTATGTGAGGACAAAATAGCCATTGCTAAAATGGTAAAAGAGATTGGATTAACAGTCTTACATTTTTGTTGTTCAGTCATTTCAGTCACATCTGACTCTCTGTGACCCCATTTGGGGTTTTCTTGGCAAAGATAACGCAATAGTTTGCCATTTCCTTCTTCAGGTCATTTTATAAAAGAGGAATGAAGGAAACAGGGTTAAGTGACTTGCCCAGGGTCTTACTGCTAATAAGTGTCTGACGCTGGATTCAAATTCAGGTTCTCCTGGCTCCAGGGCCAGCCCTCTATCCACTGCACCACAGGTTGTTGTTCACTCATATCCAAATCATGAACCCATTTGGGGGTTTCTTGACAAATGTGCTAGAGTACATTGCAGTTTACTTTTCCAGTTTATTTTCAGATAAGTAAAATGAGGCAAATGAGGTTAAGTGATTTGTCCAGAGTTACAGAACTAGCAAGTGTCTGAGGCTGCATTCGAACTCAGGAAGATGAGTCTTCCTCATTCCAAGACCAGCACTCTATCCGCTGTATCACCTACTTATCCCTGGACATAAGTACTCTCTCACTTCGTTCTCCAAAGCCATAAGATACTAAGAAAATAAAAATCTTAATGACAATTTTAAATATACCTCACAGCACAGGTAGCAGTTTCCTTGGGATGATGATGTTCATAGGCAATGGTTTCTTAGCCACCTAAATAATGGAATATGGCCAGGGACCATTTTCTGGATTTGTAATTGTCAAAGCTAAAAAGAAACAACTTTTTAAAATCTAATGACAAAGTTAACTTAAAATCTTTCATCACTTAAACCTTACAGTTGGATAGGGAGACAGGCATACCAATCTTTACTAAATGGGTGTCAGTGCAGACTTTGCATAGAAAGGCCAACATCCTCACCAGTGAAAGGAGCAAAGCCAAAATTCTTTGCAGAATTAGCTATGGACGGTATAGAAGAAAGGGATTGTGGGAAACTGGCAGCATGCTAGAATGCGGAAGATGGAATATCACCTGCAAGCTCTTCATCAAGGACATGTACAACTCTAATTACCTCTAGGGTCTCCCACATAACCCAAGAGTTCACGTAGGGAGATCCAGAGTCCTGATAAAGACAAGAAAGGGAAGGTTGAGATCAAAGTCAGGGGATGGAGACCAGGCTGCCTTTGGGACAATTATAAGCACACCTTACCTCTTCTCTCTGTCTCCATCTCTCTGTCTCTGTCTCTGTCTCTCTCTCTCCATCCATCTATCCATCATCTATCTATCTATTCATCCATCTATCCATCTATCTATCTATCATCTATCTATCTATCTATCTATCTATCTATCTATCTATCTATCTATCTCCTCTCCATGAAGCTGGTCCTGGCCCCTTCCTAGTGTCCTTCTCTCTTCCCTACTATGCCTTGCAGTTAACTACTTTCTACCCATCCTATGATATTTCTGCCTATTGACTCCAATAATAGGATGTAGCTCAGTAGAGATTTAGTAGAATCTCAATAGAATCAGACAAAAACAAACATGTAGGTTGTAGATAATGTATTGTCAGGAATATATTAGTACCCTCGGATCAAATGAGATTAAGCCAGCGCCAGGGACCTAGAAGGCAAACAACAAGAAAAGGGAACCCAGGCAAGTGTTGTCTGCACATGTACAGAATGATGAAAGGGGCCACAGGACTCGGACCTCCAAAGTTCTGCTCGTGACTGTGCTAGGAAGAGAGTGCCAGCAGTTCAAGATTAGGGGCGCCACCTGGTGACTCATACAGAGATTGCACTCTTTCCAGCCCCAAGTCTCAGAGATAATGTAAAGCAGCGGTTCTCAACCTGTGGGTTATGTTCAATTTGTAACAATGAAAATACATCCTGTGTGTCAGATATTTACGTTACGATTCATAACAGTAGCAAAATTACAGTTACAAAGTAGCAACAAAAATAATTTTATGATTGGGGATCACCACAACATGAGGAACTGTATTAAAGGATCACGGCATTAGGAAGGTTGAGAATCACTGATGTAAAGGAAGTGCTTCTATGGCGAGGGTATCCCTTTTTTTCATCATTATAGTGATCCTAGGATCATAGATGTAGAGATGAAAGGTACCTTGGAATAACACAACTGTTGCAAACAGTTGCAAATTGTTTCTTTCTGGAAAGCACTAAGAAGCAATGTTGTAGAATAATAAGAAAATGAGCTTTGCAGTCAGAAGATCTGGGTGCAAATCCTGCTTCAGAGTCACTTGCCACCCATGCGATCTTGGGCGAATCATTTATTCCCTCAGAGTCTCCCTTTCATCATATGGAAAATGAAAGTGTTGAATTTTGTGTTCTCTGAGGTCCTTCTGTCTTCAAATCTCTGATGCTATGAACTTTGCATGCAATCTAGGGAGAAATATATAATCCTATTATATTGCCAGACACTTTGCTAAGTGCTGAAGATATGAAAGTAGAGACAAAAACATCCCCAATCTTTAAGACATGTACATTCTCATAAGGGAGAAAACATATATAGCTCAGAACATATATGGATATTATATACCTTCTTTTGTTCAGTTTTTTCATTCATGTCCAAGTCTTATTTTAAGGTTTTCTTGGCAAAGATACTGGAGTGGTTTGCCATTTCCTTCTCCAGCTCATTTTACAGAAGAGGAAACTGAGGCATACAGGGTTAAGTGACTTGTCCAGGGTCATACAGATGGTAAGTTTCTGAGGTCAGATTTGAATTCAGGGATATGAGTCTCCTGACTTCAAGCCCAGCACTCTATCCACTGCATCACCTAGTTGCCCTGTACTTTCTCTTACCCCTCCTCAATACACATATACTACTCCTGGGGTGGGGCTGGGAGTGGGATTTGGAATGCCCCTTGCTTCTTTTGCCATCATCACTCAACCTCCTTTCTTCTTTTGAAGTTCACACAGTCAACTTTCCCCAAGACTCTGTCCTGAGACCTCTTTTCTTCTCCCTCTTATACTCAATCTCTTGGTAACATCATCAACTTTCATGGGTTTAACTGTCATCTCCTCTCTCTCTCTCTCTCTCTCTCTCTCTCTCTCTCTCTCTCTCTCTCTCTCTCTCTCGCTCTCTCTCTCTCCTGTCTCTTCAGCCTTAGTCTCTCTTTTGAATTTCAGTCTTATATCAACAATTGCTTATTGAACATTTCAAACTCATTGTCCCAGGGACATCTCAGACTCAAAATGTGCAAAACAAAAAGTCACAATTTTTCCCCCCAAATAAAGTCTTCAATGTTCCTATTCCTATACTATCATCTTTCCACTCACCCATATTTGAGCCTTCATGTCATTTCTTACTCATTCTTCCTTACCCTGAAAATGAATTCAGTTGCCAAATCTCTCCTTTTTTTTATAACCTCCCTTATTCACACCATCATCATTTCTCACCTGGATTATTTTAATAGCCTCTTCATTGGTCTCCCTTCCTCAAGACTCTCCCCCCTCCAGTTCATCTGACACCCTGCTACCAATGGTACTTTTCTGAAGCTCAAACCTGACCATGTCACTTCCTTATTCAATCAACTCTAATGGTCCCCTAATGCGTCCATGATAAAATACCAACATTTCTGTTTAGCTTATAAAGTCCTTTACAATCTAACTAGCATCAAACTATCTTTCTATATCCTTGAACAATACTCATCCTTCCTAATTTACTAATCCAACCAGGTTGGCCTGCTCTCCATTACTTACACATACAACACTGTTTTCTGTCTCTGTGACTAGGACTTTTTTTACCTTCTAAATTCCATTAGTCTCTTTGCCTACATGACACCTTCAGATGTATGTTTCACTGACTAAACAAACCTAAAATTAAGTCTTAAAACAAGATCAAAGATTATTTTCCCCTAAATTATCAACTCTTCCTTGCCTTAATATTGTTAAGAGAATGGTATCTGCCAGACTCATCCCTTGAAGTCAAACTTTACCTTCTGTTTCCCTTTGGTCCAGTTTATTATCAAGTTTTAATTCTTCCTATATGATTTTTCCAAGACATGACCCTCTGCACTGTGACAGTCTTTTCTCTCTCTGTCCTCTCCTCCTACTCCTCTTCCTCCTCCCCCTCTTCCTGCTCCTTCTCCTTTCTTCTTCTTCTTCTCCTTTCTTCTTCTCCTTTCTTCTTCTCCTCCTCCTTCTTCTTCTCCTTCTCCTCCTTCTCCTTCTCCTTCTCCTTCTCCTTCTTCTTCTTCTCCTTCTCCTTCTCCTTCTCCTTCTCCTTCTCCTTCTCCTTCTTCTTCTTCTTCTTCTTCTTCTTCTTCTTCTTCTTCTTCTTCTTCTTCTTCTTCTTCTTCTTCTTCTTCTTCTTCTTCCTGTCTCTCTATCTCTTTTCCTCTCTCCCCTCTTATTTTTTCTCCTCTCCTCTTCTATATATCTTTTCCTCTCTCATTTAAACCCATCCAGTTGTGATAATTATGTTCCATAAGCACTGTACTGATGACATCACTATTTATCTGGTAGGCGTATTTTGTTAGAGCATTGGCATATTTATGTTAGAGCAGTTACGTAGAACAGTAGACAAAGCCCTAGACCTGGAGTCCATAAGACCTGAGTCTTCCCAAAGAATCATATGGTATAAGGAGCACCTAAGAATAGAGTTCATGTACAATGATCATGAACTACAACTTGTTGTGTTGAGGAGGGAGAATTTTGAGTTCCTAAGCAATATGATATTCTAATCCCCTAATAATTCCCTCTTTAAGCCAGACAATGGAGCTTTCCTGGGCAGGACCAACTTTGTAAGAGAAGTAGGAAGCATAACACTTGATTTTTTAAACCAACACTGTAATTATATAAATACAATTCTGCTATGATATGAACCTCACTAATGATAATATAATGATTCCAGAAAACATTTATAAGGAATAACTTTATTTTATTATTCTATCTAAAACAAGATACTCAGCAAAGGAATGGGAAAACATTTAGCAAGCCCTATGACTATATGCCAAGTATGATGCTAAGTGTGCAAATAGAAAACAAGGCAATCCTTGCTCTCTAGGAGCTTACATTCTAGGTAGGGATATAGCACATATAGTAGGAAGATACGTTCAGCTGCAGGTCAGATGTAAAGTCCCAGTGGTCCTGAAGGGGTCAATGATAAGGCCCAAGTGTCTTTAGGATGTAATGGCAGGCCCTTTGGCAATGCGTAGATGTTTGCTGGGCTCAGCAGCAGGTGGTAAGCTCCAACGGTCCACCATCTTACTGGAACAAATATTATCTGTAATTCTCTGCTTATCTGAGTGCTCCAATTTGACATGTCTGATGAATAGTCGGGAGGTAATAATAGGCCTGAAGGCCTGAGTACAAAATGATTCAGGGTTACTGGAGCAGAAGTAAAAATGGGGGATGGAGGTGTATCTTCCATAATATTCACATACCTGTTCAGTCATTTTCCAATCTATGGAGATCCTTTCAGTACTAAGCCATGGAGCCTAGAGCAGGGCGGGGGAATGCCTCCAATTCATCATAGTCTATACTTATTTAACTCTAGGATTATCTGTTGGGATAAAGAGTAATGTGAATTTTTCCTCTGAAAATACACACTTTTATGAGATTCGAATTAATTTAACTAAAAATAAAAATAAATATTTATTAGATGCTTAGTATGTGCAAAGCACCCTGGTAGGTCCTGAGGTTTCAAAAAACAAAACAAAATATTCCCTACCCTCAAGGGGCTTATTTTCTAGTGAGGGGCACATTCTGAATCATACCAGGCTTGGAAGGAAATGAAATGCTTATAAAGGCCATCCTAGCTTTAAAAAAAAAAAGATTTACTTAACTATGATATGGAAAGGATAATTGTCAAGCATTCAATTTTTTGTGGGTTCAGACTTAGGGCTACCTCCACATTTGCTGTGAAAGGATATCCAGTCAGAAGGATGTGTCAAGCCTGAAGGTTACTTGACCCTTTGTGTGCTTGTCTTTTGTACATAGCTACATCAATGGTTTAAATTTTAATTTCCTGAACCAATTAAGTCTCGAGAATTATTTCACTGACTTGTAGGCAAAATCTAACCCAGTTTGTGTGGACTAGATGTAGCCCCTATCACAAAGTTCCTCCGTTCCAACACAGGCAACTTTTTAGGCAAATATTAGGTTAGCAGGATAATTAAGGGTGAGGCTGGTTCAGCATATGCTCTATTAATTAACTCCTACAAGTTCATCCCCATGCATGCTCCATGAGGAGCTGGGAGGGATTAAAAGAGAACATGTTTGTTAAAGAGTTGTAATCTATGAGAATTTCTACTTTGTTCCTTTCTGGTTAAAGGTTAAGTGAGGCAGATGTAGACCACCTCCTTTTCCACAATTCTACCAAGAATTCTTTGTGTCTGTCTATCTATCTATCTATCTATCTATCTATCTATCTATCTCTCTATCTGTCTGTCTATCTATCTATCTGTATGTCTGTCTGTCTGTCCATCCGTCTATCTATCTATCTATCTATCTATCTATCTATCTATCTATGTCTGTCAATCTATCTGTATGTCTGTCTGTCCATCCGTCTATCTACCTACCTATCTATCTATCTATCTATCTATCTATCTATCTATCTACCTACCTACCTACCTATCTACCTATCTATCTATGTTTCTAAATGTCACATACACACACTCACACCAGGGAGTGTTTCAATATGTACAATTCTTAAAATAATTAAACTCCACCAATTGGAGTCCAAATACATGATAAAGGAACCATATCTAGCTGTGTAACAGCAGTTTCTATAACACCTTTATGCAAATTCTTTTAGAGTGCCCTTTTTGTTGGAGGCATTTCCCAGGTCTTCTATGGTCAATTCCTGCTTGGTCTTGGGCTGGGGGTTTGAAGTTCTCCACAACATAGCTCTTTTTCCTCGAGAGTTCTGAAATGAAGGAACTTGTGCCATTTGGGTAGACATGGCTATGACAACATTATTCTTAGGCCTTTGCGGGTAGGCTTCCTCTGCCCTCCTGCAGCAGATCTGGACCTGAAGAGCATCCTGGAAACCACCTCGGAATTTCTTATTGAAAAAGCCATAGATGATAGGGTTCACACTGCTATTGCAGAAGGCCAGCCAATGTGCGAAAGGGTAGACATAAATGTTGATGACCTGCATCTGGTGTTCAGAGAGGCTGCTGTAGTCAGAGAGCATCATCAAAGTCCAGAGTGGTAGCCAGGATAACATAAAAAGCAAAGCCACAATCAGAAGCATCTTGATGACTCTCTGTTTCTTCCTACATGCCATGTGACTCTTCTCCTGGGTCTGCTTAACCCTTAAAGGCTTTGCAGTCCTAGAGAGTGCAATCCCAATTCTTCCATACATGAGAACAATGATAAATAGAGGGACCAGGTAGATGTTGGCGAATAGCACAGTGGTGTAGATTTTCCTCATTTCCTGGTTTGGCCAGTCCTCCCGGCACCAGTAGAGAGGGCTGCTTTCATTTGGGGAGCTGAGCCTCGCTCGGTAATATTTTTCTTCTTGTACATGTAGCATGACTGCAGATGGTGAGATGATGGTGATGGCCAGGGCCCAGATGATCATGACGATTCCTAATGCAGCCTGCATGGTGAGCTTCGGCTTGAATGGGTACACGATGCATCGAAACCTGCAGTGAAAGGGAAGGATCCGAAAGCAGTTACTTTGTAATGACAAACCTGATCATCAACTAAATTGAATAAAATAATTGTGTCCAGAAAAAAAGCACTATACAATGTATTTAACTTGTTTGTTTTGAAAAGGTGCTTTAAGAGCAATCAGGCAGTGGCAATAAGAGAAAACAGCAACTAAACTTGGAAAGACCTTGAAGAAGGCTGTTTTAGTTTTAAGGAGAATTGATCAAAAGTGTCTGTGATCAGTTATACATATGGATATTATACAGATATTGATGTAGCCGCATATGTTTATGCAAACGATGTTTACAGCCCAGTTTGGAAATGTTTTCCTAGGATTCTCCTCATTGACAGTGAGAGTGTTGATAAGATATTGCCTGCCTGAGGGAAAGAATTGGAGCTAGAGATTTGGAGAAGAGAGACACTCTTCATTCCTTCTTTGAGAGAGACTCTAGTGGTTTCAGACTCTCTTCAGGATGATTTCAAGAAGGAGAAATAGAAAGAATCCCTTGGGGACATGTAGGAGAAGCCACCTTTTTAATGAATTCCTGACTTCTGGTTTGCCTTCGAGAGACTTTGGGATAAGAGAGTCTCATTCAGAATGCTCTAGGATTCACCAGAAACCCAAGTTAGATCAATATACAGACATATAAGTCATTGGTTGCAAAGTTAACCCATGCACATACATCTTTTTTTTTGTATGGAGCCTTCTCCATCCATCCCATCTTTTTTCCAGAGTAGAACTATTGGCCAACTCTGTGTCTTGCTGCTGTACAAGATAGGTTAAAAAGCCACGCCCCAATATCTTTCCTCCAGAACTGTCTCATACCTTTTTAGAAGAGGATGAGTTTGTCCTTCCCTTACCACAGCCCTTTTGGCCCTCACAGGAAAAAGTATTGTGTCTGCTTTAAGTTTCTTCTGCTTTTATAGTCCTGCCTGCCTATCTAAGCAAGTTTTCCATTAAATCAAAGTTGTGGTTATGACAAGAAATATGGAACCCTAAATTCAAATTCAAATCTCATTCTATAACGTGATAACAAGTTTGTTTCTAAAGTCACAATTTCTCCATCTGTGAAGAGAATATAACTGAGCCATTGTCATGGATAGGGCAGATAGGTGGTGCAATGGATAGAGCACTGGGCTTGGAATCAAGAAGACTCATCTTTCTGACTTCAAATCTGCCTCAGACACTTACTAGATGTGTGACCCTGAGCAAGTCACTTAACCCTGACTCAGTTCCTCATCTATAAAATGAACTGGAGAAGGAAATGGCAAACCGCTCCAGTATCTTTGCCAAGAAAACCCCAAATGGGGTAATGAAGTGCCTGAAATGACTCAGCAATAACAAAAAACATCATGCTTAAAATATTAAATGGCAGTTAGCTGACGCAAGAGGTAGATCTTGGGTCTTGAATTCAAATCCAGCTTCAGACATTTACTGAGTATTTGACCCTGAACAAATCATTTAACTTCTGTCTCAGTTCCCTCATCTGTAAAAGGGGGGTAATAACAAAACTTACCTCACAGAGTTGTTGTGAAGAAAAAAATCATGATATTTGTGAAGTGCTTAGCGCAGCAATTGGCACAAAGTAAATGTTTAATAAGCACCAGTTAATTATTTTTAAAATGACATGACAGGAATATACACTGTACATTGAATTGCCCTAAAGTTCTCTTCAGGTGGAAAATCTTCCCATTTCATTGGATTTATCAGTTTCATTTTAACCCACACTTCCTAAATTTCTTAACCTAAAAAAAATCATGTAGGATATAATTAATTTCTGTATGTCGTAGCTCTGAACCAATCTTCGTAGTCTTTAATGAAAACTCCTCTGATTATCAAAATATTTCATCTCTTCTATCCCTGGGGTCAACGTACTGAAACCAGACAGTGGAATAGTTTTTCACTACTGAATCTTTTGGAGATATGTGCATTGTTCTGAATGGGGGACAGATATAAGGAGCAATGGAAAGATAAGAAAAAATAGGAGTGAAAATGGGTGCCATTTGTCATCATGTACATTTTTCTTTGGTGAATTAATGATGGTGTAGCCGTTTGTCATGATTTCAGATTCAGACAAGAGCTTACCTGTCCCCTGCTATGGCCACCAAAGTGAAGACTGAAGAGGCCACTGACATGCCCTGGACCATTCCACTGATCTTGCAAACTGTGCTTCCAAATGGCCAACCTGACAGGGAGGGTGAGAGCAGTATTAGAGGAGATACTCTTTTCTATAACATTAAAAAGGCTGTCCAAAGAGAGCATTAAACCACAGTAAGGACTAATTCTTATCATGACAATCAAGTATTTTTACTACACAAGGATCTATCCAATGCTGTTATTACTTCCATACATGGGAAAATAGCCTGGAGTAATAGAGCCTGGATTTTGTAAGTTTCACTTGTTTGAGGCAAACATTTATCTCCAGGTAAAAACAATGCCTTTATTTGAGAGTAGGGGTTCTTCACTTCTCCATGTGGTGATGTCTTGGTAAATATTTAACAGCTAGCTCTCTGTGGGAAAATATGAACAATATACTTGTAATCTATATTATTAACATTTTATCCCTCACTTTTTCAAAGTCTAGACAATCAACAGAATGATAAATCAAGTCATGATTAGTAGCATTTGCTTATTAAGTACTGGATCAATCTGAGTTATAATCCTGCCTCAGATACTTCCTAGCTGTGTGACCTTGAGTGAATAATTTCTCTTAGCTTCAGCTTCCACATTTGTAAATTTGGGATAATTTGTCAACAGTTTTCACTCTTCAGACTGGACCCCACCATGACCTCAGGAAAACTTCTCATCAGGAAATTCATTATCCTGCAAAATTGCATCAGCTTTGGTACTCACACTTCATCAGTATCTTCTGCCAGCAGTCAAAGATAGAGAAAAGAACTCCTCCCAAAGCCTCCACTCAAAGGAGGCTCCCAGACCAGACAGCTATTCATTTCCCACAAGCCTACAGTCCTTCAACTGGGTTCTACCATGGGGTACTATCTTCCCCTACCCACTGTCATCCTCAATTGTCAGTTTCCTTTTGGTCTTTTGGTCTTTCTCTAATAGATTATAAGTTCCCTACAGGCAGGAAGTGCCTTCCCTTTCTGTATTCGTATTCCCAGAGCTCAGTACAATAACTGGAATATAGTAGGAAATTAATGTTTATTAACTGTTATAATAATGCAGTACCTGCCTCAGGGGATTATTGTGAGAATCGAAGAAGATAACATAAGTAAAGCACTTAGTAAACCTCTAAGTATCATATTTTTATATTAAATGTATATTTATATTGAATATATTTTAGATAGGCTTTCATAACCAGATACCATAAATATATTTCTAGAGCCTGCCATTTGATAAATGCTAAATACCATTGTTTCCATAACCTTAAATATGAACCAAAATATGTTTTCTTGACAAAACAAACAAAATGTGTATAAAAATAAATGGCTATTTCCTGGTCCCAGCCACCTCACTATGTAGGGGGAAATAAAGAGACTAGATCTTTCTAATTTTCTTCCATTTTGCATTACACAGGAATCAACATACCTGCTATGATATTATCCAGGAGGGTTGTAGGCATGCAAAATATCCCTATCAGCAAATCGCTGATGGCCAGGTTCAAGATGAAGAAGTTCGTGACCGTGTGCATGTGTTTGTTCCATGCCACAATGAAGCAAACCACTGTATTCCCCACTATGCACAGAACAAAGATGAGAAAGTAGGAAATGATGAAGACAGCCGCCACCTGAGGCTGGTGGAGGTAGTAATCTACATAGGTTATGTTAATGTCCAGGTGCTGCTGCTCCTGGGTGTCATTGACACTCCAGTTCTGATGACTAGGTTCAGAAAGATTGAAGTCCAATTCCTTATTCATGCTGAACCTTGAAGAATAAGAAACAACAGAATTAGAAACCACTGATCTAGGAATTGCTAGATAAAGTCATTTTACCAGGCAGTCATTGTCTCTGGTGGAAGGAGAAGGGTGGGGTAATGTAGGGGTTTAGACAAGGGGAAGGGACTTTGCTGTTATCTGTGCCACTGCTTGAAATTATCCAAAATAAATGTTTGAATTTTAGTAACCATCTGGACATCTAGGCATTTTGCATCTGTGTGTGTGTGCGTGTGTGTGTGTGCATATAGATAGATAGATAGATAGATAGATAGATAGATAGATAGATATAGATATAGATTAGATATAGATATAGATATAGATATAGACATATCTGGGTTTCTTTCAATAGAATATAAGTTCATTGATGGCAGGAACTTTCTTTTCTGTCTTTGTAGTCTAGCAGAGACCGGCATGGAGTAGGTGCTTAATTAATGAGTGTGGACTGATTATCTTAGATCGTCTCACAGGATGTCCAACATAGTATCAACAGTTTTGTACCATCAAGGAAATAAACATACACCATTATGTTAACTAATGCAGTTAGGGAACAGTGGATAGAGTACCAGGTCTGGAATCAGAGTTCGAATCCAACCACAGACACTTACTAGCTGTGTGATCCTGGACAAGTTATTTAGCCCTATTTGCCTCAGTTCCCTCCCCTGTAAAATGAGCTGGAGAAGGAAATGGCAAACTGCTCCAGTGTATTTGCCCAAAAAAATGGGGTCATGGAGAGTTGTACATGACTGAAACAACTGAACAATAACAAATTATGTCAACTCCAACGGTAGAACCAAAATTTAGATACAAGAGAAACAAAAGGACAAAAAAAAAAGAGGAGAAAGCACATAAAACATATACAAAAGTGTTAGACTGTGTCAGTGAATGTTAGCAGGAAAATAAATCCTTTTTCTGTGGTTATATGTGTGGGTCATGGGAACAGACAAGTGGGAAGGATTTCTACATTTTGTAAGCAACAGAAAAGTCATTAAGAATGAATGAATAAAAAAGCATAGATTGATTGCTTACCATGTACCAAGCACTACGCAAAGTATATGAACACAAAGAGAAAATCAGACAGTTCCTGTCTTCAAGGAGCTTATATTCTTACAAGAAGGGATAATACACATGGGAGTGGCAACTGGGGGGCATATTTTAGTTTGTAAAGTTATCGGACCTAATAGAGTTACAGCGGAGTAGATTGATACACCCTTTCAAGGAACAACGATAGAGTTTATTTGATTATAGTTCTAGAGCTAGAAAATGAAGATGGTTGGGGAGGAGGATATGAAATATAGTCAATTACTGAGGCAACCAGCATTTGATACAGTAGGACCTGGGTGGTTCTGGGCATGATAAGATTAAGACCTCCAGGGCTTGGTTTCTGGTCAGTGTTGGGTATGGCTGCTGGGCAATGGCCCAGGAATTAAGAAATAAAGATTAGTTTGAATTTTAAAAAGAAAAATTAAAATAAAATCCAAATATAAGAAGAAATAAATTAGTGTAAAAGAGGGTATTCTACTCTCCTTGATGCCATTCACTGCAACTTACAAGATCTTCTATACCCTATCTCTTCAACAGACGAGAATGACTGTTAAATTTCAGAATTGATCAATCATAGAGAAGAACTAGGTGTGAACAATTCCTAGATATCTCTCTCAAATCAATCAACAAAAGTATAAATGATGTAAAAACTAAATGAAAGTAGATGACACCACACAGCAAATGCCATATGGTTAGGTGAATAATAATAGCTATCATCTATCTATCACTTTAAGATTTGCAAAGCACTTTACAAGTTTTATCTCATTTGATTCTCATAATAACCCTGGGAAGTAGGTACTATTATTATCCCCATTTTACAGATGAAAAAAAGGTTGAGACAGATACAGGTTAAAGGCTTTGACCTGAATCACAAAGCTACTAAGTGTTTGAGGTGGTATTTGAGCTTAGATCTTCCTGGCTCCGGGTTCAGCAAACTATTGACTGTATCACCCAGCAGAAGAGAATCAATCATGTTCCATGGGGCTTTGATAAAACAAGTTAGCACAGAATCCAAAATTCCAGTACCAAGTCGCACTGGGAGGGAATTGCTAGGGCAAAGGAGAGGAAAGAAAGACTGGTTGTCTCCTTTCCATCCTGAACCAGAGAATGACCTCATGAACTTCAAAAGGTCAGAAGATTTGGACTTTCCAACAGTGTCATTAACCGTTTCCCCCACAACAGTGGCCAATGACATTATTTACATTGGGATTTGAGGACCAATCACATACTCAAAGGAAAAGTAGTTATATTCACCTAAGGGGAATTTCATGAGGTCTCTACAATGGAAGAAAAGAACTTTCAATAATTAGTTGCTATGAATTTACCATTTAGCTATCTGTCCTCTTAACTGGTATCTATTCTTCTCAGGGACCTTGTGTGAGGAAGGAGAAAGTGTGACAGACTTTTGGAGTAATATTTTTGTACTAACTGTTCTTATTCTACTACTTTGGTAAAAATTCATTTCTTTAAAAAAAAAGTCAAGTCTAACAAGATGGTAATCAGTGGGGAACACACTAGGTGAGGGCTCATGATTGATAATAATAGACATCTCAGTGCTACTACTAGAACCCTGAGAGGAATTAGCCACCATCTATGGACCCAAACTGCCAGTGGGAGAGGGGGTTTGGGAGAGTAAGTACAGAGGGGTGCTTCATTAAAAATGATTATTCACATTAGAAATTAATTAATCAATTGCTTGCCAAGGAATTATCACATAGTTCTTGAAGTAGCAAGTACTCATGTCTCAATATTTTTACTTTAGAAAAGGGTCTTCTTTTATTGAACTTATCAAGAACATGTGTATTGCACACATTAAATCCGAACACTGGCCCATATCCCACAGGTTAGGGTATGTATTTTTCCCCTTTATCTCAGAGTTCCCACCTGACTCAACTAGAAGTGAATATAATATTAATCTCTGCAATCCTTGAGGGTTATTTGTCATTCCTTCTTTTCTATGACAAGAGCTAGAAAAAGCGAAGAATTCAATAATGCAAAAAATTGGAAATTCTAATATCATTCAATCGTAAAATACATTAGAATACTTCAGGGAAATGATATGCTTTTAGCAAATGTAGAAGTTGAATTTTGTGTTTATTGCTGACTAGTATAAGGCTATTTGTCGAAATTTGGTGAATTGGAACTTTTGAAGGCAAATCTTTCAAGTTATTTTTTAAATTTACCACTTATGAATATAGTAGAAGGGTAGACACATTTTGAAAAACAACACTACTTCAACAAACAGAAAAGAAATAACATTATGAAAAAACATTCCCATTGTTTCATCCTTTCAGGCTGTTCCTTTGTTCTTACCTCATGTAAGACATATGAATTTTGGGGCTCTCTGCTTGATTAATTGGGATTCCACTTGATGATTCATTTAGATGTGTTGATATTTAATCCAGCATCTAACATCTTCATCTTTTCAGGAAATAAGTGAGACAATACACACAAAAGTTTTCTGCAAAACATAAATTAACACACATGATTTTTGTTGCCATTATTATAAAGCAGTTAAGTATATTCAATTGGTTAAGTGGACATAGAACCAGCAGAGATAAAGCTAATAGGCATAAACTCACCCAAAGAATTCTAAATACATCTAACTGCATTATTAGCTAGGCTTATACCTAAATGAGAGGAAAAGGTCCTTCGTGTATCACAATATTTATAGTGGCTCCTTTTTGTGTCTGTGCTGGCAAAAGTTGGAAACTAAAGGGATGCCATCAATTGAGGACTAGCTTAATAAGTTCTGACATATGACTATAATGGAGTACTAGTATGCTATAAGAAATGAGGAAACAGAGGATTTAAGAAAGACATTAAAAGACTTATGTGAACTGTTACAGAGTGAAGTGAACAAAAAGATAGGTGCCAGGTTGTTCATGGGTTGTAAAGCTAAGCACAAGCAGCTTTTCAGAGGACTGTTGCTGTGAACAGCTTTTCAAGGTTCTGATTACACAGCACAGTGAACTCTCTATTTATTCAGTAACAAATTAAAGCAAAATATTCACAGCAAATCAAGTATAGCATTCAGAATATTATAACTTCACAACTTAGCACTAAAAAGGCCACACAGTTTTCAACAAAGTCGTCAAATAGTTTTAAACAAAAGATAACATTCATTTAGTAAGTCTTTCATTAAGTAAATCCTTAATTCAATCACCCTCAAGGAGGCAAGCCTCCTTAATTGACACAAAGTACAAAGGTCAAAGTTCTCCAGCCATGGGGTGCAATTAAGTTACAATATCATCAATCACTACCCAGTACCCTCTTAAGGGGTAGTGGAAAGTACAAAGGCCATCCAATCTGGGGTCACAAAGAAGTTACAATCTCATCAGTCAGCATTAAATACCCAAGGAGAGGTCTTTTCATCTTGACTTGTGGCTGGCTCTCAGCTTCCATGGTTCCTCTTCCATGGTCCCAGCTCCTGCCCAAATCCACCAAACTGTCACCTGGGTTCAAAGGCAGGCAGCTCCCAGTTCCTTGTCCAGGTCCCATTTCACATTGAAGCTCACAGTGTCCAGTCCACCTCAAGTCCTTCACAGTTTCTGTTCCTGGGAAGACGAGGCTTAACAAAGCCACAATAATTATCATAAACATTGCCAGTACCCTTATCAAAATCACTTTCTGCCTGTGAAATCAACATAGACCCCAAACAGACAAAGTACCGAGACCACAGTCACGCTTCCTCTGGCAGCTCTGGCTGGCCCTTGGAAGCTCTCAGCAGAAGTTTCAGCTGGTTCTTGGAAGAAAGAAGCTCCACCACCATAAGCTTCATTCTCAAAATCAAAATCACTTTCTCCAGCCTGGGCCTCTCCTCCTCAGCCTCCACACAGCTTGCTCCAAGAAGTTTTGACTCTCCAGCTTGCGTTTTTCCTTCTATATGGTATTAGCTCCTCCCTGTTCAGCCCCTTCCTGTTACATTAGCAACAGGGGTTCATACCTTCTGTTTCTTAACAGAGACTTGATATAATTAACTTGAAACTAAGTGCTAAGTACCTGTTTACTTGCCAATACAAAAGGATCTTCAAATTCTATTACTATTATATGGGTAAGGAAAAAGAATTATAAGGAGTAGATATAAAATGGTAATTTTATATTTATATTGTATAAAGGATAATTTTATATTTATATTTATTTAAAATCAGCTTTACATCCCCCCCTCCGCATATTACAACACAGTAACTTATTTCCATGGTCACAATATTTCCTTAGTCTTAAGTCACTACTTATTTCTTTAGTCATAAAAAAGTTTAAAATGTGATTAAATGCTCTTTATAAGATGGCAGAAGATATATAATATTTCATAAAATTTTATATATTTCTATTTTGCATGATTAAAATGTTTTACTTACTTAAAGGGTCACTTGAATTGGCCTAATTGCAATATTGTTGTGTCTCAGGGCATAGGGAACCCCAAGGAGAAACAGAGATTCCAGGGAATAGCTAGTTGGTGGAGCAATTAGAACATGCATGACATTTATTGATTAAGTTCACTGTTCTATGGGAGCACCCCACATAGCACCCCAAAGCAATTACAATAGTAACATTAAAAATCACTAATCATAGATCACCAGAACAGATATAATAGTAACAATAAAGTTTAAAATACTACAAGAATTACCAAAATATGGCACAGAGACATAATGTGAGCAGATGTTATTGGTAAAGGTCGTCCATAGCTTTGCTCCAAGCAGGATTGCCACAAACCTTCAATTTCTTTTTTAAAAAATGCAATATTTTCAAAGCACAACATATTCAGAAACTAGAGAACTTAAAAAAAAATATTTACTGTTCCTGAATCAGCTACTTCCCAGCAGCAATCTCAGTATGTGTGGAATGCCCATGGGAACACAAGAAAACCACTGGGATATTTGATAAGATTTATATTCAACTATGTATTTGCTTTTCAAGGTTTAGAAGGCTTATATGCACTAGTCTCCATATTCCTTTTGCCATCGAGTGAAACAAGAGGTTCCACTGCTTACCATGAGGCTTAAATGCCCTGCATTTGATCATTCCAAAGTACTTTGGACAGGAACAAGTCCCAGCTCTTAAATGCTGCCAATCTTTGCTCTGTTCTGTTTTGTTCCAATCGAGCTTATATATCAGCTCCAACAAAAGATGTATCTATCTGTAGGCCAGTAAGCTAAATACCTACTGTCAGGTGTTTAGAGTCAGGATATTAATGATCCATATTAGAATTACCAAAATGTCCCACTGAAAAGAGCCCCAAATCTGCAATGGATATAAGGAGATATGAAGCATGTCAGGGAAATCAGTATAATCCCCTAAAGTATATGCTTTCTAGATATGGGAAAAGGTCATTTGGAGTTCTTTGCAGGGGTGAAAACTAAAAATGTTTTATCTTCTTCATTTGTCACCCTCCATCCACAATTGAAAACATGAGAAGCTTTCAAGATTTTTGTTTTGTTTTGTTTTGTTTTGTTTTGTTTTTAACGAAAGACTCCAAATAAATTGACTCTAGAAGGAAGTAATTTTGGATAAGATTGTGAACCAATACAAAGCTCGTTCTTTTGCTGCCTTTTCCTGTTGGGAACCTGTAGAGAAAGTGTTTTTAAAGAATAGCTCTATTTTTAGGATTAAGTGAAGGTGTTAAGTGGCATATGCATTGACACTCTTTGGAGAAAGGAGTTAAAATGGCTCCAGGCCACGGACCCTCCTTTTTCAATTTCCACCTTTAAATCCAGTATAGTTTATCTGCTGAGTGCGCTATTTAATGAGTTTGAAGTTTATATAAAGGAATTAAAGACCAAGCTTGAAATTTGCATAATCGATTATGCTAAAGAAGATTGGAAGAGAGAAGTGGAAATGTAGTTTTGTGACTGGAGAGCAAGTGAATGAAAGAAGTCAAGTCAATGAGCATTTATTAAGAAGCTCTTAATGATGTTCCACGCAGGGCGCTATGTACTAGAAATAGAAAGAAAGGGAAAAACGTAATCTATGCCCACTAAGAGTTCATATTCCAAGGGGATAGGTAACATGCAAAACACTGAGCATACAAGATTCTCTCTGTCTCTCTGTCTCTGTCTCTGTCTCTGTCTCTCTCTCTCTCTCTCTCCCCCCTTCCCTCTCTCCATCCTTCTCTCCTCTCCCTCTTGTCTCTCTCTGTCTCTGTCTCTCACTCTCTCTCTGTCTCTCTCTCCCTCCCTCCGTCTCTCCTTCCCTCCTCCCCTTCTCTCCTTCTTTCTCTGTCTCACTGCCTCTGTCTCTGTCTCTCTCTGCCTGTCTGTCTTTCTTTGTCTCTTCCTCCCTCCTTCCCCCCTTCTCTCCCTCTTTCTCTGTCTCTCTCCATATAGATGTGTGTGTACATATATATATATATACATATATATAATATGCATACAGACATGCACATGTGTGCATGTATGTGTATGTGGTTTCAATGCAATATAAGCTCAGAAGGATGGCACTAGCAGGGGAAGGACAAGGAAAAACCTCTTGCAGAAGATGAAGTTTAATTTGAGTCTTGAAGGTAGTCAAGGAAAGCAGGAAGTAGAAATGAGAAGGGAGCATTTCAGGCATGGGGGGTAGCCGGGCAGTAGGAGATGGGAAATGGATTGTTATGTGTCAGGATCAGCAAGAAGTCCAGTGTTCCTGGATCGTAGAGTGCACAGAGCTACGTAAAATATAAGGAGAGTGGGAAAGACAGGAAAGGGCAAGAATGGAAATGCTTTAAGAGAAAGAGAAAATTTTACATGAAAAGGTAATTGACGTACTTGATCAAATTACCCCACTCCTTTTAAACTAAATAAAATGTTCTGGAGTATTCCCCAGGTGAAAAAAATCAGTCACTCAAAAATAGGTTTTAACTTACATGAAAAGTACTTAGAAACACAGTGATATTAGAAATGAAGAGTGTTTCTGTAAACAGGAAATTTGTTCAGCAGTCATCTACCAATATCAAGTTAGTTCCTTTTTCAGCTGTACTTTGATTTATTACTTATGTATTTTAATATACTTTCGAAAATTTGAGTTCCAAAATCTCTCCCTCCCTCTCACCGCTGCCCCACTTACAGGAAGCAAGCATAACTATATTATTTATACATGTGAAACCACGCAAGACGTTTCTATTTTAGTCATATCACCAAGAAAAAATAAAGGAAGAAGAAATATTCTTCAATTTACACTCAGAGCTCATCAGTTCTCTCTGTAGAGGTAGATAGCGTTTTCCATCATGTGTCCTTTGGAACTGTCTTGGATCATTGAGGAGCTGAGTCTCACAGTTGGCCATGCTTACAACATTGCTATTATCGTGTACAATGGTTCTTCTCACTTCACTTTGCATCAGTACATATAGTTCTTGCTATGTATTTTCTGAAACCCTAACCCTATCAATTGTCATTTTTTATAGTACAATAGTATTCTATTGCAATCATATGCCACAACTTGCTCAGCCATTCCCCTATAGACGAGCATCCCCACAATGTCCAATTCTTTTTTGCAACCACAAAAAAAAGAGTTACTACAAATATTGTTGAACACATAGGTTCTTTTTCTTTTCTATGGGGCAGCTAGGTAGCACAGTAGATAGAGTGCTGGCTTAGAGTCAGGATGACATCTCCCTGAGTTCAAATCCAGCCTCAGACACTTACTAGCTGTGTGACCCTGGGCATGTCACTTAACCCTATTTGCCTCAGTTTCCTCATCTGTAAAGCTGGAGAAGGAAATGGCAAACCACTCCACTATTTTTGCCAAGAAAAACCCAGTTGGGTGACAAAGAGACATTACTGAAACAACTGAAAAACAAAAGGTGCTTTTCCTTTTTTGTTGATCTCTTTGGGGTACAGACCTAGTAAAATTATTGCTGGGTCAAAGGTTATGCCCAGTTTTATAGCCTTACAACAACCCTGGTACATAAGTAATATTATTATCCCTATTTCATAGGTGAAGAAATTACAGCAAACAGAGGCTAAAGTGACTTGCCCATAGCTGCTTACACAGCTAGGAGTGTCTGAGGCTGGAATTTAATTTAGATCTTTCTTATTCCAGTGCCAGTAATCTATCTATTCACTGTGCCATATGTTGTCTTTATCATTGAATTGATGAAGTTGAGCTTTATTCTTTCTTTTGTTTCTAACTTTTTTTGCATAATTTTAAACAGTTTCCCAGAGTAGCTAAATCAGTTTTCAGTACCAATGACAGTGAATTAGCCCACCTTCTCACAGTCCCTGCAAAAAAGAGTCCCCCCATATATTAGCATTCTTTCTAGGTTGATGAGCATGAGATATTATAGCAGGGGTCCTTCTGATTTATGTTCCTGCAAATATTTGTGATTTTAAAAACATTTTTAAATGTTTTAAATAAATTGGTTATCAATAAATGCATTTATTATATTAAAATAAAAATGTGATTGCTTTATGATTGAGGAATGAATTTTAATAAAGTTGTGTAAATTTCTATATACTTTGGATGTCAGATCTTCATCAGAAAATTTAATATTTTTAATTGTTAAGATTTTCATCATTTAATTTTTAATATTTTTCACTTTTCAATCTTTTCTTCTGATTCTAGCTGCATTTACTTTATTTGTATAAGCTATTTTAATTTATGCAAATTGGTTTAATTGTACATAATTGAGATTTCGCTTTTTTGTGCTCTTGGATCTCTTCTATCTTATCTGATTACAATTTTTTTTCTTAAATATAGTTGTGAAAGATATAACTCTCACACTTCTGTAATTTTTTATAATGTGGCTTTCAAATATTTCTATCATCAATCCACTTGGAATTAAATTTGGTGTAATGTAAGTTGTAAGTCAAAGGCATAAAAACCTTAGGTTTTTTTTGCCAAATTGTTTTCTACTTCTCCAAGAAATTCTTGTCAGGCTTTTCCACAGCAGTTTGCATTGTTATTTTGTCAGAATTAGAGTTCTAAGTTTTTTCTTTGTTCTTATTCGTTCAACCAATCTATGCTTCTATTTTGTTTATCCTATTCCAGAGTTTTGATGACAACTATTTTGCCATGTGATTTGAAATTTGGTAACACCAATACCCTCTCCCTCTTGCTCTTTCATTATTATTCTTGATATTCTCGACCTTTATTGTTGTCTAATTTTATCAAGAATCTCTTTGATGTCAAATCAGTGTTGTATAGGGGAGAGAGTCCTGGACTTGGATCCTGGAACACTGGGATAAAATCCTACCTTTGATCTTACTACTCTTTGACCTTAAACAATTAACAACATTCATGTGATTCAATTTATTGATTCAATTATTCAAGATATTTATTCAGCTTATGTGCATCGACCTTACTTTTTCACAGAGACATCACAGTTTCTGCTGGTGAAGGCAGTTCCCACCAGGATGATCCCACACTGACAAAATAACAGATAATCTGCCTAATTACACATTCCTTTTGTGACATAGCACTAAGTCCATAGAGTAATTTGGGTAGCATCAGTCACCCTGGTTTGTAGCATTGAAATTGCACTAAAATCCTCCTTCTGATACTGTGAGACATTGGTCAACTCATTAAAGCTGTCTGAGTTTCAGATGTCTCTCTTTAAGTTAGAAATAAGTGAAGATCTTCATTGGCTGATGGAATTCCCATACAGAAAGAAAAAAGGTGACAACTCCTTAATGAACTAATATATGTATGCATGAATGTATACAAGGATATATATGTGTATGTGTACATGTATATATATGAAAGTATATCTGTGTATGTATCTTGTGTGTGCCTTGGTAGGTTAATTTCCAAGTACCAAGTGTATTTATGTATATTCTACCTCCTTTTGAGTTTTCAAAAGCCATTTACAGAAAGGTGTTATTTTCCATAGATTTAACCTGCATTTTGAATACTTCAATGAACTTGTCAATTTTCTATATTAGTTTTCTTGTTCATTATCATTCTCTAAGAAAATTGTGCCCTATATAAATAGATTAAATTTTGTTTCCTCTTAGTCTGTACTTATTCCCTCAAATTCATTTTTTCTTTCCTTGTTATAGTTAGCATATCTAAGACTGTCAAATTATAGAGAAGACTGTTTTAGTTGGGATATTTTTTTGAAAGCTGTCAGTGCTATTTCATCACAAATAATGCTAGTTTGTGTTTAGAGAGATACCTTTGATCATATTGAGGAAATATCTTTTTATTTCAGTACTTTTAAAATAAAGTTGAAAGACCTACATCTTGTCCAAAACCTTTTCCCTGCATCTGTTGACATATGCTATCATTTTCTTTATTTTTCTCATTAATATAATTTTCTGTGATGTGGAATCATTCTTGCACACTTAATATAGAATAAACCAGGTTATAGTGGGGGAAAATATATATGACTATACCAACTTTACTTTTATTTTATTGTTTCATCAATTTTTCCTTAGGCATATGAGTGATGCTTTCCTTTCTCTGCTTTATTTATCTTTCTAGTTTAAGCATCAGGGTAATATTCGTCTCATCAAACAAATTTGGTAAGATTTCTTTCTCTCTTATGGCAAGTAGTTAATATAAGAATCTTCGACATGTTTGATAGAATTCATTTGTAAAATCCCTTTGGTATGTACATATGTATATGTATATATTATTAGAACTGGCAGGAGAAAATGCTACCTGAAAGGCTCTGCTCCAGAAATGTGTCCTATTCACACACATTTGCAATTTTGGCCTATTCCACCATCTTCCCAGAATTCCTCTGCATATGACAAGAATTTTAAAAATTCAGGTGGTTATATGAAATTCCTACTAGATTTAAGGCACGTGGAAGGTAGTTTGGAATGGTAGATAGAACTTTAGAATCAGAAAGACATGGATTAAAGTTTCACTTCTAATACACATTGATCATGTCACCTTGGGCTAGTCACTTAACTTCTTGATGTTAAAAGCAATTCTAAGATATGAATTGTAAAAACATGCCAATCTCCACTAATGGCAGGAGCTTTCCTCACTGGGAATTCCCTACATTCAAAAAATCATAAGTTTGTGCCAAAACAAAACAAAACCAAATCAGTGTAGGTTATCATGTTAATGAGGATAAAAAGAGAAAATGAAAAATACTCCTTGCCCTCATGGAGTTTACATTCAAATCATGTTAAATCTTATGATATTTTTTAAAATATACAACAACATGAATAACTGTTAATTGTGTACCTCTAACTGCTAATATCAAGAATGTGTTAAAATGAAGATTGATTGTCTTGCCAAAGATATTTGCCACATTCACGGATTTTGTCCAGAAAAATGTGCAAATGGAAGGGAAATATCTTATAGATGTTGAAGTGCTACAAATGCTCCTGTTGGTGCCTGATGTTATGCTGATTGTTTCAAAGTCAAGAACCTTGGAGAACTTCTGAAATGAGATTTATAATCACTCAAAGACTTTGGCCCAACTATCCACACAGGGAAAACAAAATGGATAAAGAATATTTGTTTCACAAATGATGACATGTGGCAACAATCACCAATAGAGTTGGCTATTTTCTATATACACTCTGAGCAAACATTTGAAAGACATGAGCTGATCTTAGAAGTAAACAGGAAGGAAGAATAGAGCAAAGTTGGATTACTTTCGGGAAAGTATGCTGTGATTTTAAAGACCCTCAAATTCTCCTTGAAACAAAAGGCCACTTAAAAAAAAAACAAACCATGAATATTCTTCCAATGATGCTGGAGTTGTAGAGTACTATACTCTTCTCAGAACTGAAGTTGGAGATCATGAGAAGGTTGTAATACACAATCAGAGCAAATTAAGCAGGAGAAACAGCATAAAGGATGCCATTGAATATGGTAATAATTGGAAAGGAAATTCATCAACTATTTAGGGAGAGTAAAGGACGGCTGATTTATCACATACTCTTTTGGCATCCATATCATGGTAATTAGTCTACATTCTAGATTTGTTGTTGTTCAGTTGTTTCTCAGTCACGTCCAACTCTGTGACACCATTTAGGGTTTTCTTCACAAAGATGCTGGAGTGGTTTGTCATTTCCTTCTCCAGCTCATTTTATAGATGAGGAAACTGATTTAAGTTAGTCAGCAAGGATATGAGACAGGATTTGAACTCCAGAAGATCAGTCTTCCTGTTTGCAGACCCAGTGCTCTATCTAGATTCTAGACTAGAGGTCCTTAATCTTGGATTAAAGTCATAGATTCCTTTGCAGCCTAGTGAAGCCTATAGACTCACACCTTCATGCCCTCTAAACAATAATGTTTTTAAGTGAAGAAAATAAAATACATAGAATTACAAAGTAATCTAATTATATTTGGATACAATTATCTATCAAAAATTGTTTAAATTCATGGAACCCAGCACAAGAACCCCCATTCTAGAGAAAGACCACCAGTAAACTGAGTATAATCCATGAAAGATTTATTGGGGGATATATAAAAAGAGACACAGAACTTGTGATGATGTGAGTGGGGTTAGGTCTGCCAGATCCATAATTAAGAATTTGGAGGCATATTTAATTGCTCAAGTGGGTGAATTAGGGTCACCCCCACACTACAATGAGGCATATGCAGAGAACTTTACTCTCACAGCTCAATACTGTACTCACTCAATATTTACTTCCCAAGGACCACTGGAGGTAAGTTTTGAAAGACTCATCACCAAGTGGGTCACAGGATTATGAAGCTTGGGGTCAACTGTAGAGATATTGCTTTCAGAGTAGGTGGATGAATAAAACCATAAATCTTTATTATAATCCATACTGAAATTTACCCTTAGAAACAGGCCATCAATATTTCCTATCATTCATTGTCATAGGTTTAATCTTATGTTCCTCTGTCCCATTACTTTACTGATGAACACAATTTTAAGTATGTTGAAATAATACAAAAGAAGGAAATAGTGTTAATTCTAAAAAAAATGAACTTTAAGCATAAGAGAATTCTTAATGAGTATTTGCTGAAGTTTTTTACAAAAGAGACAGCAAAGAACAAAGTTCTAGTCTATGCTCTGTCAAAATAGGTGGTAAAGACTAATCAGTTTTCTGATGATTTAAATATCTCTTTTGGTAATAGTGGGCAGAGATTATTTCAATATCTTTTCAAATACTTTGTGAAGTAGCCAGCTCCCTGCACAGTATGAGACCATTCATCACTTTCATTAATAAAACTATGTCCAAGACTTTGCTCTTATTAATAATTTAATAGAGAAGATGAGAGATGAATGCCTCCTCTCAATTTTCACCCTGTCAGGAACTGGAGGTGGAAACAGGTCCCCACCAAGGAATAGATATAGTATGATGATGGATGGCACTAGCCTAGAGCTGTGGGATGGTTAATAACCCTTCTGTGGAACAATTAGGGATAACAGCGGAACACCAAGCCTATTCAGCCTTCATCACCACAGGGTGATGAGGCAAGGCCTAGGGGGCTGGGCTTATCAATGCCCATTTAACTCACAGTACAGGAGGGTATGTCACTTCTCAGAGCTGATGGAACCCCAACTCCATGCAGGTCACTGATCAATTATGATTGTGTCTTCATGGAAGGCCGGGAAGACATGGGAAGTTATTTTCAATGATATGTATTTGAATTTGCCTCATCCTTTGAATAAATGAATAAGTGTACTGGATATTCCTGAGTTGTTTATTGTACCAAGGTAGATAGATAGACAGATAGATAGATAGATACATAGATAGATAGATAGATAGACAGACAGATAGGTAGAAAGATAGGTAGGTAGGTAGGTAGGTAGGTAGGTAGATAGATAGATAGACAGACAGACAGATAGACAGACAGATAGGTAGAAAGATAGGTAGGTAGGTAGGTAGGTAGGTAGGTAGGTAGGTAGGTAGGTAGATAGACAGACAGACAGACAGACAGATAGATAGATAGATAGATAGATAGATAGATAGATAGAAATATGTGTACACACACATACACACATGTTTTCTAGCTCCAGTGGTTTGAAATCCAGACTGCAAAGTTCTTGTGTCTATGCCTGTTAACATGTAAAGTGTGAATCAAGCATCCTTTGGGAACTGTTAGATTATACTCCTTTGTCTACTTATGAGAATTCAATCTGTTTATGTCCTAGAGCTCTTGGGTCCAGATCAATCTTATGTCTCAGAGACTTTCGAGTTCTAGAAAGTAGTTAGCTTACAATCTTTGAGTAGATGTTTATTTCTTGTTTTATGAATTGCATTCTCATCAATTTATTGATTGATTCTGTGCTAAGAATGAAAACCACTTTAGAGCGTCCTTGCTTCCATTAGAAAGCAACTCCATTAAATCAAAGTCACATGACTAGTTTTTCATGAAAACCACAACTCAGAAGGAAACAGAGTTAATCAGTAGATAGTGGGTTAGAGCTAAATTCCAGTTGAAAATCAGTAAACCCATATTCCCCTAGACAACAATTATTACTTCCCAGGAGAAAGTGGAGTTGAGGGATAGGTTGACAACTCTCTGGTAACCAAAGAGATGAAGACACTTACTCAGAACTTCTACCTTTGTGGAGCATGTGCTGCCAGAGTGAGTAATAGTCAAATTCATTTTTCTTTTCTTCCCAGATAGTAGTGATCGGCATCATCTATCTGGTTGTTGCACAGGGATAAAAAGAACAAAGTAGGCTATGATAGTTGCCTAACAAGAATATTATTTGGGGTTAAGGATCAAGAGTGGCAGAAACGGCACTAGAGGTTCAGTGTCCTGAGTATAAGTTAAATGCCCTAACTGGTCATGGAATATTGGAGAAAACCAGGCACAACTCTAAAACTCAATTGTCTTGTCTGGCAAAAGAATTATTTAAAATAGATTATCACTGAGTGCAATCTATAAAGTACAAGGATATTTAATGTCACTTACAAAACTAAGCAATCCTTTTCTGATAATCCATATATTTCATATCCTTACTGCCAGTACTTCTCGCTAGAAGTATGACACATCTCGCTAGAGCATGACACATCAAGCTCAAACTTACATAGGGCTGTTAAAATGTACAAAATACTTCTTTTCCAAATACTCTGTGAGGGAGGCAGGGCAAACACAACACCCCATCCCCAATTTGCAAATGAGTAGAAGTTTACTCTGGGAGTGGGGTAGTGCATACAGTTTTTGTACCTAACTAATGGTTTACTCACTCCTCCCTATCTGATCCCCACTCTGAATTCGTCATGGTCCCAGGTGTCTCTCTGTGACATGCGTTTCCAGGCCAGGTGACATGAAAGTCAACTTTTGGAGAGGTCTTAAAAACTCTACAAGACCCTAGAGAGGGGCAGTTGACAATTTAGGTGGGTGAAAGAGTGGACCTCTTCGTAACAGAAGTGCCACAAAGGGGTAGGAAATGGCAGCTCAATTTCATTTTGCTTCCTAAGACATAGCATCATCTACTAGACATAGACCATAGGAGACAAGGTTATGTCCAAGTTCTGGCTATAGGATCTGTACCATTGATGGGAGGTCCTATGTTAGTAATATTACTGGTCCACTGAAAAATCTAAGTATGGTGTCTGAAGAATACATTTAATATTTCCTCCTTTCTTCATTTATCTGTTCCTGCTCATGAGTAATGGCTAAATGTGTTTTTCCTTGAATGTGATCAATTTTTAAGTTGCCATGTGATGCAAAAAAGGCATTTTTCTTCAGAATATCATTCAGTAATCACTAAAGTATTTATTTCTAGTTTTTCTAACATTTTGTTCTATTCCTTAATATCTTTCTTTTCTAAGTCTAAAAGAGGCACATCGACATGTCCAACAATTACTCTCTAGATCTTTTTATAATTGTTAGCTTTCCCTTTAAATACTTAAAAGCTGCAGCATTCACTGCATATGAATTTAATGTTGCCATTATTTTTATTATTTGTGGTGCTTTTTAAGAATAGTGCAGTTTCCCTACTCATCTCTCCTGATACACATGTTTTTATTTGTCTTATCTGATATCACAATGATCACACTTGCTTTTATGGCTTCAGCTAAAGCATAATAAATTCTACTCTCACCTCTTATTTTGAGTCTCTGTAAATATTAGTTTTAAGTGTTTCTTGCATACAGAAAATTTTGGAGTTTTTGCTTCCTGATCTATTCTGTCACAGACCTCCAATTTATAGACAACTTGATCCTATTTATTCACAGTTGTGGTGGCAAAATTTGTTTTGTCTTCCACTGAGTTATTCTCAATCAATCAATAAGAATTTATGAAGCACAGGTACTTTGCTATAACATTTTTTCTTCAATATTATTGTTTTTTAAACTTGGAATAGCCACGTCCTTCTTTTTTCTCCCTCACTTCTCAATTCTAACTGAAGCCACGTGGTCTTCTTTCCCCCCTCCCCTTCTTTTTTGTATATAACAGATGTGGGGGTTTTTGTTTGTTTGGTAGAGACTAACCCCTCCCTGATGTCTCTTTCTCTGACACAACGTTTTCTAAATCTTATCTCACCCCAAGACTCGACATATTTTATTGTTACCGCTACTGCAAAAAAAAAAAAGGGGGACAAAACAGAAACAAACTTCCTTTCCTGCTCCAGATAATGTCAGATTCACAAGATTAATTAATAAACCTTATTAACTGTCTGCTATGAACCAAGCACTTTCTGGGCACTGAGGATACAAAGAGTGAAATAACATTTAATTTCAAGAAGCATTACATTTTTCTCTCCTGGGAGATTTTCTTTCCCGGTGTATTTCAGTCAGGAGTTCTGGGTAAGAATTTCTTTCCTTTACCCTCTGATTTTCCTTTACCTTTTGTTTATCATTTATTTTAGTAGGTTATTTGGGACATTTCTAGTAGTTTTGAGGTAACAGGAAACAGCTGGGCTTACAGACAACCATTAACAGACACAACCATCTTTCCAGAAGTCCTACCCTTAGATTTAATCCTCATTGATCCTCAAGAAGACTAAATTTTTCACCAGTTAAAAAGAGAAATTACACAAACAAATAATTAATTCAAAGTACAAGTATATAAGATGAAAAGTTGACAGAAAACAAGACATATAGATAAATAGCAAAATATCAGTAAATTCTTCCCTCTGCCGGCTTAATACTTAGTTTCTAAGATTTATTTCTTCGCTTAATTTTTTTCTATAGATAGCTTCATTTTTTAAAGCATTCTCTTTTGATGATCATATCAATTTCTTTGAAGAGCTATGGTTATCAGAGTTTTCGGTCTATGATTCTGCCCTCTGTCAGAGAGAGGTAATTATTACCACATGAAAAGCAATTATATTTTTCATTCATTGTCAGCAGATGTGCTATAAATGCATCTCCAAAAAGTGACAGAATTTTCTGGGATTTCTTACCAAAATACACACATCAGCCATCCATATTTAGACTGTCTTCCAAGGCTATGCCAGCATACCAATTAGTGGAAAGGTCAGTGAGTAATACATTTTAAAATAATTTCTTTGTAATTTCTAATAATTCTAAATTAACAGTTTTTAAAGGGGCATTATATAATGCCACATCTGAAATGGTCAAATGATGAGTTAATTCAACTTAAAAGACAAACCATTGATATGGACCTACTATGTGCACACCACTGTGCATCACTGAAAATGGAAAATTCCTGTAATTCAGGTATGTTCAGCTATCCTACCAAACATACTATGCATTAATCAGTATAAATCATCTAATAGTCTGACGGAATGAAAAAAAAGCCTTTATTAAGGTGTACTATGTAAACAGACACTTTTATGATTCCTTAAATTAACCAACTTTTATCATGGTGATGAAAAATGAAAACTTTGATCAAATGCCGTTATGTTTGCTCAGTGAATCGCTAAGGATAGTAACTACTAGAATCTTCAGAAAGCCAGCCTTGTCAATAGATTTTGAGGTCATTTCGCCCAATCCTCTTATTTTGAAGATGAAGAAGCTGATTATTTAAACAAGTTAAATGACTTGCCAGGGTCATATAGAGGATAAGAAGCAGAGCTAAGATTTAACCGAGATCTTCTGGCTAAGGACCACACACCTTCCCCTGCATCACACTTCCTTCTGGCAAAATGGTTCAATGAAGTAAATCTTACAACATTATGAATACAGCAAAATTCAATCAAAGATTGCTTCTCAACAGCAGCCAGAAATATCTCTTTTGCACTTCATTAGTTATTATGACTCGCATATCCATAGAAGAAGGGAAAAGGGAAAGGAAGGGAAAGGGAAGGAAAGAGGAACTCGGAACCCCCAATGTGTGCAACCCTAGCTTCAATCTGAATGCTAAACTATGTCATCCAAGACAGCTGGGGAGCGCCCGCGGCGGGGGAGGTCAGCATCTCACATCTGGCTGCCCTGGCTTTCTCACACAGCCTGGTTGCCTTACCTGGTGACTCCCTGGGCAGAGCGGGGAAGCCTCCTGAGGAGGTGCTGACAGTGCGTCCTGCTCAGATACTGGGGGTGGAAGAGAAATGCAGACTCCAGAGGTTCCAGACACCGCTCGCCTCCAGCTTCTACTCCCTGCCAGGGAGGCAGTAGGAGCCCTGCGCCTTCAACTCCCTAGCTCCCTCCTCCTCCTCCTCTTTCCGCTGCCTGGCTTGGGAGGTCCGGCAGCAACAGAGAGAAAAGGAAAGTTAGCAAATCAGGAAACGCCATGCCATGGGGAGGTTCAGAAAGACCTGCGTGTGTCAAAAGAAGAAAGAAGCCGTGGATAGTATATTAGCATATACTCTCTCCAGCAACACCCCTCCCTACAATACACGCACACACTGGTCCAGGCTCTCTCCCCTTCACTTTTCCAACAAAAAGCTAAAACTCTATAGAGAGCTCTCTTTCTTGTATTTTGTGGGAATCAAACAGTAAGCTTTATTAAGCACCTACTGTGCTAGGTATAGGGAAAACATGCAAGGAATGAAAAATACTTGGTCTCAAATAGTTTGCAATCTAGAGGTGAAACGACATATATACATAAATATACAACACAAATATAGAGAAAATGAGTGTGTATATATGTGTGTATGTGTGTGTATGTGTATAGAGAGAGGGAGAGACAGAGACAGAGACAGACAGACAGACAGAGAGACAGAGTGACAGAGACAGAGACAGAGAGAGACAGAGATGGAGAGAAAAAGAGAGGAGGGAGAGAGAGAGAGTTCTCAAAATCTTAGAAGGGTCTTGTTCATGCAACAGCCAGGAATCCCAGTCACCCAGCCTCCCAACCTCAGCAGCATTTTTCAACTTTTCACTCTCACTCCTCCAATCCAATCTGTCGCTAAGTCCTGACACTTCTACATTTATGGAATCTCTCATGTATATCCCCTTCCCTCCTCTAACACTGCCACTATTCAAGTGCAGTGTCCATAACCTCATCCTGGACATTATCATCACCATCACTTCATGCTTGAACTATAGCATTAGCCTCTGGTTAGTCTCTCTTTCTCCCCATTCCAGTTCATCTTCCATTCAGCTAACAAAGTGATCTTCCTATAGTAACACAGGTCTCACCATGTCAACTTACCCTACTCCCTCAATTCAATGATTTCCAATGATTCCCCATCACCTCCAGGAACAAATATACTGTAGCTTCCATTGGAAAGAATACTTTAAAAAGAATGTCTGAGTAGAGTATTCCAGGGAAGGTTCGGAGACAATTGGAGACAAAAAGCCATGAAAAAGCCCTGGTCTGTTGTAAGAGGGAAGAGAATAACCATTTATTAAGAACTTATTATGTGCTGGAGACTATGCCAAGTGATTGGCAGATGTTATCTCATGATAATATTGATGATAATAATTTATCATGGATGCTCATGATAAACCCTGAGGTAGTTGCTGTTATTATCTCCATTTCACATTTTAGGAAACTGAAGCAGACAGAGGTTGAATGACTTGCCCTGGGTCACACAGCTAATAAGTGACTGAGGCTGGATTTGAACACAGGTCTTCCTGACTGCAGACCCAGTGCTCCATCCTCTGTGCCACCTAGCTGCCTCTACCTAACTAGGGGGTGGTGCTAAAGAAAACTTCACCTACTAAGTATAGTGAAATGAACACTGGTCTGGGGATTGAGAGTTGTGAATTCTAATTCCAGTTCTGGTACAAATATCTGTGTATTTTACCATTTCTATAAAATGAAAATATTGGATTTGATGGTCTCCAAGTTCCCTTTGAGTTCTAACACTCTCTCACTTTACTTTTTAATCTGCCTAAGGGCAAGAGGAGAGAACCTTCTTCCCGGTCCTTGAAATAATGAATAAACTTCTCTGCTATTTCTCATAATATCTAACCAATGGAGAATATATTTCTTCTTTTTTTCAAAATACTTACTATCCTGGATAGTATCAATTGCAAAATCCCCTCGCACAAAGAATAGTTTACCTGTCAGATCTATGGAGAAGGGAAGAATTTATGACCAAACAAGAGCTAGAGAACATAAAGAAATAAAAATGGATAATTTTGGTGGCATTCAATTAGCAAGTTTTTGCCCAAACAAATTCAAACAAGATTAGAAGGAAAGCAGAAAGCTCAGAAACACTTTTTATTGCCAGTTTTTTTAATGAAGACCTCATTTCTAAAATATAGAGAGAACAGAGCCAAATTTTTAAGAATTCAAGTCATTCCTCAGTTGATAGTCAAAGGATAATTTTCTTTGTGTGTTTGTTCCCCTTTTGTTCTGATTCTTCTTTGACAATGTGACTAATGTGGAAATTAAAAAAAATCCCTTTGCACAATTCATTTAAATCAAAGAAAGAGGTTGGTAGATGTACTTTTTGGATTAACCTTTCTTATGTGAAATGTTTGGGTAAATGATCAATTTAATCTCTATATTAGAAATAGTGAAAACATTCTTGGTTTCTATTTCCACAGTTCAGTCTGGCATTAAAGATGCCTTCTGATCAAAATCATGTGAGAATAAGACTACAAATATATATATATATATATATATATATATATATATATATATATATTTCTGCTGCTGGGATTGTCCTGAAATGTCTTCAGTGCGTTAACAGAGAATGAGTTTCTATCTCTCTATTTGTAATCAATTACAAAGCAATTATTTTATACACCTATGCAGTAGTCCATAGAATATTAAAGAGAAAATAATGACAACAGGATAGTCATTTGTCCCAGAAACTGAACTTAATAAAAAAAAAAGAGATGAGGAAATGTAATAATAATATAATAATATTTCAGCAACTAAATTCAATAACCCATTACACTAGAATTAGAAAAGAAAATGCACTGGAAAACCTGAATTTAAATAAAAACTCTGCTGTCTATTGGCTGGGTGACTTTGGACAGAATATTGCATTTTGAGCCTCATTTCACTCATTTGTCATATTGTTTGCATTGCTTTCCTCGCAGGGGGACTGTTGTGAGGATAGCAATGTGTAAGCAGCAAAATTTTATGTGAATATGATCAAACCCAGGAACTGTTCTGTGACCTCATCCTTCCGAGGCTATTCCTTTCTTTCTTTTATTTCATTTTAAATTTATAGAATAAAATAAGCATTTCCATAACATAATATAATAAAAAAATTGTAGCTCATGCAATTGCAAATCTACTGTGTATAACTTGCTATTCCTTTTAAATATACAACAAAATTATTACTTGATTTTTTCTTTCTTTTTCTTCCTTCCCCACCACTGCACTAGAGAAGACTACCATTAGACACCAATAGGTATGTGTGTGTAAAATTATTCTACACATACTTCTAGATAATCATTTCTTTCTCTGGATGCAGATAACATCTTTTTGCATATGTTCTTTATAGGTAATTTGGGTATTTATAATAGTCAAAATAACTTACTCGAAGTCATTCTTAAAACAATATTGCTATTACTATATACAGTGTTCTCTTGGTTCTGCTCATTTCACTCTTCATTATGTCATGCAAATCTTTCCACATTTTTCTAAGCTCATTGAGCTCATCATTTCTTACAGCACAGTAATTTTCCGTCACAATCATATATCACAATTTGTTCAGCCATTCCCCAATTGATGGGCATCCCTGCAATTTCCAGTTCTTTGTTACCACAAAGAGAGTTACTATAAACATTTTAGAACATGTAGGTTCTTATCTTCCTCTCCGACTCCTCACCCTTCCCCATTTCTCCCCTTCCTGGTCCCTTTCCCCTTCCCTCTCCCTCTTCCCCTCGATTCCCCTTCCCCTCCCTCCTCCCCTATTCCCATCCTCCCCTCCATCTTTTCTCCTTCCTTCTTTCCCCAGCCAAGATGATGCTGTAGTGGAGATGGCCGAGGAGGCCATGGAGCCTGCTGAGGTGGGCATTATGGGACTGGGAACACGTTCTCCGAAATGGCCACCAGTGAAGATGATAAACTTCTGGAAATTATGAACAAACTGACTAGCTTTAAGTATCTAGAAATGAAGGATATCGCAGTAAACATAAGGAGAAACCTAAACCAGAAATCTGCAGCTCTTCAGCCTTATCTGGATCAGATCACGTTAATTGAGGAGCAAGTAGCAGCTCTTGAGCAGGCAGCTTACAAGTTGGATGCATATTCAAAGAAACAAGAAGCAAAGTACAAGAAGTTAGAGAGGTGATGGAAGAATTCTTTAACACAAAGACTTTAACTACAAGAATGTTTTATAACAAATATGTGGGATGGAACTTCTCACTAGGCTTCAGTTCCTAAAAGGAAGAGGTGCTGCTAATCCAAGGAGATTCCTAGCCCCCACCTCTGGCTGGATGTGTAACTGGCCACCCCAGGTGTTTTCCTCAACCTGTACCCCTGGAACCTCATCTTATCATGTGCTTCTTTGTGTGCCCTGGAGCAAGGCTCAGAAATCAGGATCAGCCCCGTCTGGAGCAGACACAAATGAGAAGCTCTCGGCTCCCTGTCTCCTCCCTTGCCCCCCACTCCCCTCATTACCCGTTCTTCAACTTAAATAATAAATGCCAACATATGACCCTCAAAAAAAAAAAGAACATGTAGGTTCTTTTCCCTTTCCCCTAATCATTGGAAATATATCTACTAGTGGTATTGCTCGGTCAAAGGATATATCTAGTTTAATAACTCCCTGGAGCTATTCCTTTCAGTGATATAGATTGCAGCCCATCCATGCCTGACCCTCCTTGCACAGCTCTTTTCATCTCGTATTCACCACAAAGGGTTCATTCAATACGCCAGGGGCCGTCTTCCCTTTCTTTTGATGCCATGAGGATACCAATGGAACATCTATCAGTTACCTAGCACTCTTGAAACATCACTAAACCATCTTTTCTTTAGTTATACTCTCCTTTGATGGCATCCTTTGCTCTGTAAATCTTTTGACATTTTTATAATGCCCCAAGTGGCTCAGTGAAAACAGTGTACCTGAGTTCAAATCTGGCCTCTAACACTTAATAGCTGTTTGACCCTGGGCAAGTGACTAAACCTCTGCCTTCCTCAATTTTCTCAAATGTAAAATGTGTATATAAATAGCACCAACCTCCCAGAATTCTGTAAAGATCAAACGAAATAAGACTTGAAAAGCTCTTAGCACAGTGTCTGGTAGGGAGGGAAAGGGAATAACCTGCTGTGTACCAGATAATCTATTTAATATTTTACAAAGTGTATTAAGATATAGTAGATGCTTCATAATACTTGTTACTTCCCCTCTCCCTGCCATGTGTTACAGCTTGTTCCTACCCACTATGCACCTCTTCATTGTCTGTACTGTGACCATTGTTAGATAATAAGCCTCCTTTAGTGTATATCTGGTTCAGTCTCTAACTCCAAAATGCAAGAGAATAAGCAAACTGACCTCTCACCCCAATGTTAACAAGGATGGAATAAAGCATCATTTCTGGTAGCATTTTATGCATTTATTACACATGCCACAGGCTTATTCCATTGAGATTTCTGCTTGGCTTCATCAGAGTAAGACTGAATTGCTTGGGCAGTGGACACTCTTAAAAATCATGTGGTGTGGTTCCAGACCAATTCCTGCCAAGGTTAACATCTCCTTAAGTAACTTACTTTCAAAGTCCTGTCTTAATCAGAGTGTATTCTGGCAGGGAAACCATGAACTGGGAAATATATTTCCCACAATATCTTTGCAACTTCAGTAGCTGCCCAGGATCTAGTTGAGTACCATATTTATTGGGTGAAATGACTCATCACCACTAGGACATTAATCATGTCCACACTGTCTCTTTTCAGAGATAGAAAATCAATTGATGGGGCAGCTAGGTGGTGCAGTGAATAGAGCACCAGCCCTAGTGTAAAGAGGACCTAAGTTCAAATCTGGCCTCAGACACTTAACACTTACTAGCCTTGTGACCTTGCACAAGTCACTTAACTCCAATTGCCCTGCCTCTCCCCCCCCCCCAAAAAAAAAGCAAAAAAGAAAAAGAAAATCAATTGACACAAACCCCATTGTTTCACAGGTGTATATATTTTCCAAGGGCAGCTAGGTGGCAACACAGTGGATAGAACACCAGACCTCGAGTCAGGAAGGTCTGTGTTAAAATCCAAGCTTAGACACTTACTAGTTGTGTGATCCTGGGCAAGTCACTTAGCTCTGTTTGCCTCAGTTTCCTCATCAAAATGAGCTGGAGGAGGAATTGGCAAACCACTCCAGTATCTCTGCCAAGAAAACCCCAACTGGGATCGGGGAAAGTCAGACACCACTGCAAAATAACTCAATGACGACAATAAGCTTTCAAAGTACCCAGCACAACTTAGCAGCTCTTTCCTCTGTACACACCCAAAACACTTCACACTTACTAAAGACATCTGCTACC
>CM053583.1:193693180-193723715 GCA_028627135.1 Pseudochirops cupreus
CACTCTAATTTTGACAAAATTATTCTCTTCAGAATGCTTTTGAGATTCTTTTTCCATCTAGCAAAGTCGACTTTTTAAGGCATTCTTCTCCTCATTGGCTTTTTGGGCCTCTTTTGTCATTTGAGTTAATCTGTTTTTTAGGGTGTTAATTTCTTCAGTCAGATTGCTGACTCTCTTTTCATGATTTTCTTGCAACATTCTTATTTCTCTTCCCAATTTTTCTTCCACTTCTCTCATTTGGTTTTCAAAGTCCTTCTTCAGCTGATCTTTAGCTTTAAGGCAATCTTCATGTTTATTGGAAGCCCCTGGTGGGGGAGCTCTGGCTGTGCTGTCCTCCTGCAGCTCTCTGCCTTGATCCTTCTTTTCTTCAAAGAAGGAATCTAGGGTTTGGTTGCTGTTCTTACCCTGCTTCTTATGCTTATTCTTATCCATGGTTGGTCAGTCCGTGATTTGTTTTTGTTTTTTTTAAGCTCTGTGGGGCTCTGCTTCCAGAGGGGAAAGCTCTGTCCCAAATTGCTGGGGTCCTCCCAGCTGCCGGAATTCTTAGGGAGGTGCTGGGTCCCTCCTCCACTTCCAGCTGACTGAATAAAAATGAACCTCAGGACCAAAGCCCAAGACCGTGATCCGGATCCAGGCTGCTCAATGGGAGAGCACTTGGCCTCTGAACAATCGCTTGGTCCCCCTGCAGTCTGCAGGCTGAGAGCTCTGAAGCAGAGGTGGAGGCGGGTGCAGAACTTCCACCTTTTGCTTCCCAGCCCTGGAGGCGTTTCGGGCGGACTGCTTTTCTCTCACAACCTCACAAGCCTCACTGACCTACTTCTAGATCCTGCCAAAGCTGCCACCAATTCGCTCACCTGAAGCTCCAGCCGGGGCTCAGCTCCTCTCGTCCAGCCGCCCCGGGACACAGCCGAGGTTTCAGGCCAGGCTGGTTTCAGTTCACAGTGCTGATATGGTTCCTCATAGCCAAGCTGACTTTAGTGGAAAGTATATTTGTGTGCGTTTTGGAGTTCTAAAATTTGTTTAGAGTCATATTTTATGGGCATTTTGGGGTGACTATGTGAGAGCTGCAATATGTTGCTGCTCTTACACTGCCATCTTGGCTCCGCCCCCCCTTCACCCTAATTTCTAACTCATCAAGCAGCACCTTCTGGGCCAAAGGGAACAGTGCCCAGAGCAGCAATGTGTGATCTGGTACCATATATAGGATGAGTTATAATCCTATACAACACATCATGACACAATCTTAACTTCCTTCATTGTCTCATTAATAAGGTAGCCCGCATGGAACCAAAAACTTGAGTCTTTGAGGGTCTTCATTTTCATGAAGCAACCTGTTCATAACCAGATAACCACAATCTCCAATGACCCACATAGTGAGACTTCTCTTATAACAAAGGAAAAGAGTTCAGCAAAACCAACTAACTTGGAGATTCAGTTGGGTTGTTTATGCAACATTTAAGACCTGTAGTCCTGAAGAAAAGAAGGGGAATGCATTTCCTCAATCCTTCTCTGGGACAAGATTGGTCATTACGCACACACACTATTGAACTTTGGTTCAATCTCCTTTTTATTAGCATTATTGTAGACACCACGTACTGTCTGTGCTTCTTCCCTCCCCCCCACCCCCAGCCCCTGGTTTTGCTTGTTGACTTTGCTGACGCTATGTCAATGTATACAAATATTTTTCACTCTTATCTGAGTTTCTCAAATTTATGATTTTCTCTGATGTACTATTATCCTAGGGTAGCTAGGTGGTATAGTAGCTAAATTGCCAGGCCTGGAGTCAGGAAGGCTCATCTTCCTGAGTTCAAATCTGGCCTCAGACAACTCCTAGCTGTGTCACCCTGGGCAAGTCACTTAACCCCATTTGCCTCAGTTTCCTTATCTGCAAAATGAGTTGGAAAAGGAAATGACAAACCGCCATGGTATTTTTGCCAAGAAAACCCCAAATGGAGTCATGAAGAACCAGACAAGATCAAAAAATTACTAATATTATTATCATGATACATTACATTTATACATGACAATGTATTCAGTCATTCCCTATTGTTGAAAACTGACTTTACTTCCCATCTTTGCTATCACAAAAAGTGTGCTGCTGACAATTTTGACACATATCCATTAGATTATGAGCTCAAGAGCCAGGGATTGGTTTTTTTGCCTTGCTCTGTTTCCATAGCATTCCGCATAATTCCTGGCACAAACTAAGCATTTATTAAATGCTTGTTGACTAGATTTGCCAGATGGGACCTTTCTTTCTGTCTCCAACACCACTGGAGTGTGACCAGTGATAAGCATCCTGGGTAAGAAGATAGGAATAATTTAGTAATTGGTTTTTTTTGTTTCAGGATTTCTTTTTTTTTTAAATGTACAATGGTGATTTAATTAGAAATTACATTGTTTTCCCACAGAGATTCCACTGATTGTATAAAATATAGTCATAAGTATAATACAAAGTCAACAATAACTGTTTTATTGTTGGAATATAAAAGAAAATTGTGTTAGTAATTTTTATTGTGATAATTATATGAACCTAATCATGGAACCTAATCACACACAAATATACATTTGCTAGGAATTCATCATTCTCTGTGCTATGGAACAGTGATTTCCTACTTACTACTAAAATAACAAATATGAAATTTAAAAATCATTTACTAATTTTTATCATGTATGCTTTTATGAGAGCTTTAGTTCTCAAATCACATTAATTTGCATAATTTTCAACTGTCCTGTGTACATAATTACTGAATATTTCCATGCATTTGACATAAAAAGATTATGTAAATTCAATTTTTGTTCCTTTTCCCCCAGTAAACTAGGGACCATTTATTTTAGTGGCCAATTTAGTCATAACAATACAGGAAGGCAGAAATTCAATGACCATCCATGGCATTGGATATTCATTCTTTCATGATGTTGGCATTCAATAGCTCCCAATAAAGTCTAAAGTTTAAAGTTAATGGGACAATATGCTGCATTTTTAAAAAGATTGTGAATAGACTGACACAAGATAAAATAAAGTTATTGTGTATATTTTGTTATGTTTACAAGTAACTCTAAGCCTGAGTATTTATGACAATATCTAAACACAAAAAAAATGTACATTTTTTCTACCTTCTTATAAACAATTTTCAGTATACTATTATATCTCTTTATCATTGTCACATAAATACAGCATAAGTATACAGAAAAAAAATTTGCCTTCATTTGGTGTCTGCAGGATTCAAATGATAAATATTCAATGCTCAAGTCAGTCTATATACCTAGAAGCAACATTCATTCTACTGTCAGTAGAAGCAACTGTTGAAATACTTTTTTTTTTACCTTCTATGCTATTCCAGTATTTATAACAATGCCATATGTAGAGAGCAAGATATATCTACTATAATACTTTCTTCTTCAGAGTGAAGGATAAGGCAGCACCAATTTATGTTGAAACAATGGCAGCAACAGCTGGTGTTGCCTCTGCTATATCAGGCAGTTTTCCTTTCTAGTCATTTTTTAAATTAAAAAAATAAAAGAAAAATGAACCCAGAGAGTTCCTTCCATGTTCATTTCTTGAGTGCTTCAAAGGGAAGCTGGTATGCCAGATATTTCTTTGTAGCCCATATGCTGACTGGTTGTTTGTTCTGCAGTGATAATTGGCCATCTAGCCTCTTGGTCTTTACTGGCTTCTTGCACAGATTTATGAGAATGTTGAGATGATAATAACAATAGCCAATATTTATATAATATTTTACATGTTACTTCATTTGATTCTCTCAACAACCTTCAGAGACAAGTACTATTATTATCCTCTAGAGGAAACTGAGGCTGAGACTAAAGGTCTCTCAGATCCACAAGGAGAGATTTGAACTCAGGTCATCCTAACTCCAAGACCAACATCACACCACCTAACTGTTGAAGTCTGTAGCCCTTGTGAACTTTTGGAACTCTTATTTGTTTTGGAGGGTGATTATGATAGAGCAATTACCATCACTGCTTAGTCCCACAGGATACCCCAGAATAATGGGGAGCCATTCTTCCAATACAATCACTGCCACTTTATGAAGGGGTATGCTTGTGACTATTACCGTGATGAGGAATGTTTCTGGTATTCTTCTCTGTGGTCCTTCCTAACAGTGGACTTGAATGCTTGATTCTTCCATTGTCTTCATTAGCTGATCTACCATATCTTTTGGAGGAAGAAATCTTTATTTTCATTTACAGATTGTCTGTACTAGAGCTTTTATTGGCAGTTGGATTAAAACCCATAATTTAAGCAAACCACTCTTATTTTAACCACCATGTCTTTTTTGGGTAGCAGAGTTGGGATACAGTGTTGGATTAGAAGTGAGGAAAGGCATGCATTTGGTTCTGCCTCACACTAGCTCTATGACCCTGGGCAAATCACTTGACTTCATTTCCAGTGGAGATAATAATAGCACCTATTTCCCAAGATTCCCAAGGATTATGTGATATAACACATATAAAGATTTGCAAACCTTAAAATGCTATCTAATTGCTAGCAATTATTCCTCTGGGTTTGCAGTTGGAGTTTTCATTTTAATTAAGAAGAAATATACCTGCAGTTAACTATGGTGCTTAGTATAATGTCTGGCAATTAGTAGGTATTTAATAAATGCTTTGTTAATTGACTGATTCCAAATGCATGTACTCTACTGGAGCAATGATATGTAGTTTTCCCTTATGTCCAGTTCATGTTTCTAGTTTTAGCTTCTTTCTATATTCAAAAAATGATATTTTTCTAAGAACCATTTCTGATTCCAACCTGTGGTATTTACTACTTTCCAATCTGTATACTGTAATTTAATTGAAGAATGATCAGAGAGTGTGTCAGCTATGTGATATAATCCAGAACACAGTGGGCATAGAATTAGACCTTTCTGGAAGTTGATATTGTACTGACTACCAAACAATGTGGTCTCCAGTTTCTGTGAATATCATCTTGTTGGTTCTCAGTGCTGAGATCAGTCTTGGTGGGATGCTAAATCATTCAAAGTACTAAGGATTCCTGTTGCTAGTACTGCCAAGCTATTAAATATAGGACTATTCTGAATGGAAATATTACCCAAAATTTAAGGTACTCCTACAGGAAATGCTGACAGAGATGGAATTCTGTACCATGGTATAAACTTTAGGATTTTTAACCACCCAATTAGCTTTCCAGCTTTTTATACTCTTTAATCTATTAGTCTCCTCCAATATTTGTCAAAACTCATGTATTGATTCATCTAATAATTGTAAAGCAACCAACGGATCGATATATTCCTACCAATGTTTTCTAATAGTAAATGCCAAGATATTCTAATTAGAACACTTGAAAGCCAAATGAATGCATACATACTCTGATCAATATACTGATCCAAGAGAATTTCAAAGAACTCCTGATGAAAAATGCTATTCATCTTTAGAGAGAAAAGTGATGAACAGGTTGAATCAGATTTCTTTTCCTTTACTTTCTTTTCTTTTTCTTTGCAACATGGCTAGTGTGGAAATGTGTTTTCCATGACTGTGCATGTATAATGGGCATCATTTTGCTTGCCTTCTCAAGAGGTCAGGGAGGAGTTTGAGGGAGGAAAGGAATTTGGAACTCAAAATATTGTGGATGTTATAAAAATGAAGGCAGAAGGTAGTAAGATATAGACTGTTGATAGTCATGAAATAAGATGTCTGTGCCAAATCCTTGCTTACTATCACTAACCTCAAAACTCAGAGTTTGTAATATCATATTTTCTTTGTTTTGTTTTGGTTGTTTTTGGCTTTTGGAGGGCAATTGGGGTTAAGTGACTTGCCCAGGGTCACACGGCTATTAAGTGTTAAGTGTCTGTGGCCATATTTGAACTCAGGTCCTCCTGACTCCAGGGCCAGTGCTCTATAGCCTCATATTTTCAAATACAACCAGATCTTAGGTCTACTGAAGGTATGCTTCACTTTCTGTGCCCAACATTGGTTTTTGAAGAAGACAGGTATGTACTACTTTAACAACATGTACAAGTTTTGGGGGGACTGCTCTCCCGCTTTTGCAGTCAAGAATAACATAATAATATTTTATTTCTTTTAAATTTGATAAAATGATGGTCAATATAAAACCTTGGGAAGTAAACAATCACAGTATTATGTATCTATAAATATGTGTATGTATGCATACAAATATGTGCATTTACATATATACATACACATATACATACACAAATATGCATATATACTGAGAGATACCAAGACACTATTTCATATCATATCTTGGATAAAGTTGGTTACTTCTTGGATATTCAAGGGTTTCATTTCTACCTTCATCTTGAAGTGATGGCTTGATGTGTTCTCTATCTGCTCCTAGCCCAAGAAACTTTGAGAAACCTCATGGCATGGTACCATGACATTTTTTCCTGGTACAATTCCAAAATATTTTCTAAAATAATTGGATCAATTCTCAGGTCCACTAAAAATGTAATACTATGCTTGGTTTGCTGCAGATCCTACATAATTGACTATTTCTGTGTCCTCATCCTTGGCAGTTTGTTGGATATAAGGTGAAACCTCAAAGTTCCTTTAATTTGTAGTGATTTAGAGAAACTTTTCATATGGTTATTAATTGTAATTATTCCTTTAACCATTTCTTAATACTATTAGACCATTTGTCTATCAGCAACACAATTTATTCCTGAGTAACTTGTTGGATCTTTGTAACCCTTGACTCCCTTCCTAATTTCTCATTTGTCATTTATTTTTAAAAATTCCCTCTACCTTCCCCTCTTTTTGCTGTTGATTTTTGTTTGATTTGCCTTTGTGGGTTCTGGCACTATTCTCACAAGACAGTGGGACTCGTCTGTGTTGATATCATTAATCTGCACTTGTTTCCATTTTCTACATGTGTCTTTTAAAATATGGTGTCTTTTCTCATGTTTTTTCTTTTTCATAACAATAATTTGTCTTTCCTCTAATACCTATAGGCTTTGTGACCCTGGATAGATCACTTAACTATTCATTGTCCCACATATCTCTGTCATTTGCAAAGACTTTCACTTGTATAAACAAGTCCTGACCTCTCTTAAAAGAAGAAATTTTTCTGACTAGGGATTCCCTATACCAATGACATCACAAATTTATTCCAAAAATTAAAATGCTCAAGGTGCTGTCCAAGGTCCTGGGGATACAAAAACAACCAGACAAAATAGTCTCTGCCCTCATGGAACCTACATTTTATTTACGGAGAAATGAATTTGATGGCATTTAAGGAGGGAGACAGCACTAACAAGGGTCAGATGGATTAAGTTCCAGAGGTAGCACCTTTGCTGATCACTAAAAGAAGCTAAGGCTTCTCAGTGGCAGAAGAGAGGAGAGACCAGGTATATGAAACAACCTGTGCAAAGGCATGTAGGTGGGCTGCTGAATTTCTGGGATAGTGAATAAACCACACTTTGTTGTAGTTTGGAACGCGTGGAGAGGAGTGGTATAAAATGGTGATGGTTTGATGTTGTATTTTATGATAAATGTTCCATTGTTTAATATTCTAATAATGATACAAACATCTCACAATTTCCTCTCATAACACAACACATTCCATTATGGCCTATCAAAAATGAGAGAGCTTAAATTAAAGGGATATCATTGTACTTCTAAGTTTAACAGCATTTGGTTTTCTATAACTTGTCAGGTCACTCAATAATCAAGGAATGATCATAGTTGACCAGAGTGTTGTCAGGCCACAGAGAATTCAATGATATACTTGTCAAAACTAGAGAAATAGTATGAAAAGTTGGTTGCAGGATGCATGTCATTTGCAAATTTGATCAATATCTCTGTCTTTACCCAAATCATTTATAAAAATGTCAAACGAAGCAGGGACAAATTTGATACTTACAACAACTCTGCGAGGTAGGTGCTATTATCTCCATTTTATAATTGAGGAAACTGAGACAGGCAAAGTTTTAATGACTTGGCCAGGTGCACACAGCTAGTAAATATTCAGATTTGAATTCAGGTCTTCTTGGCTCTAGGTTCAGTGTTTTATCCAATGAGCCATGAACTGCCTCTATATACATTGATATTGGATCACTAACAAGTACTCTTTGAGTCTGACCATTCAACAAGTTTTGAATCTATCTAACCTCTTCTTCTCCACAAAAGGGCATGAGATACTTCCTCAAGACCTTTGCTGAAACCTACTAAATGACATCCACAGTATTACCTTCACCTACAAGTTTAGTAACACGACAGGTGGTACAGTACATAGAACACTAAGCTTGGGATCAGGAAGGCTCACCTTCACAAGTTCAAATCCAGCCTTAGATATTTACTGGCTTTGTGACCCTGGGCAAGTCACTTAACCCTGTTTGCCTCAGTTCCTCATCTGTGAAATGAACTGGAGAAGGAAATGGCAAAACACTCCAACATCTCTTCCAAGAAAACCCCAAAGTGGGTCACAAAGAGTCAGACATGATTAGCACAACTCAACAACAACACTACCAAGAAAGGAAATAAGACAAGTCCAGCATGACCTGTTCTTGATGAAGTCATGCCAGTTCTTTGAAACCAGAACTTCCCTCACTAGATACCACCAAACATAGCTTTAATGGTCAGTTCTAGAATTTCATCAGCAATCAAAGTTAAGTTCAGTGGCCAACTATTTGCAGAAACTCAAATTTCAACCTCAGATACCACCTTCTTAGCCAGCTGTTCACTTCCCAAATTAATTTTTCTCTCTGACATTTCTTGCCTTCAATGGGCCATAGTAAGGAAGAAACAACTTGTGTCTCATGGTCTTCAGTTTACTTATCAAGTCTTCATAGTAAATTGCAATATTTTGGGATTCTTTTGCATCATATGGATCACAAGAAGTAGCTAGCTGTCATGCATTTTGATAACTGCACAGCTAGATAGCACAGTTGATAAACCATTGTCCTTGGCATCAGGAAGACCTGAGTTCATAATGCAGACTCAGATACTTACTAGCTGTGTAACCCTGAACATGCAACTCAACCTTGTTTGCCTCAGTTTCCTCATCTGTAAAATGAACTGAAGAAGGAAATGGCAAATGACTCCAGTGCCAAGAAAACCCAAAATGGAGTCACAAAGAGTTAGACTGAAGCGCAATGTTTTGATAGTTATTGGGAGGTTCTGTTACATTTGGAAGACAACATAGAATTTATTTTTATTTTATAAAAATACTGAGCTGCCTCAGTATCTCTGGACAAGGTTGCTACCACTCTTTTTCTCTTCTTCTGACTCTTATTGGCTAATTTCTCACCTGATACATTCTATGACTCAACTCAATCATTCTTTGGAGAGTAAGCAACTTTGTCTTCAGTGTATTCTTTTCTCTCACCTTTTAGTATAGCCTCGAATCTGTTTCATTTTTAAATTTTATTTTATTTGTCCAATTAAAAAATCAATTTTAGGGGCAGCTAGGGCAGTGAATAGAACACCAGCCCTGGAGTCAGGAGGACTTGAGTTCAAATCCAGCCTCAGACACTTGACACACTTACTAGCCATGTGACTTTGGTCAAGTCACTTAACCCAATTGCCCTCCAAAAAAAGCAAAAAAAAAAAAAAAAGAGAGAGAGAGAAAAAAATCAATTTTATCTTCCTGTAAAATGTCAAACTTTTTTTTAAAGTTCCACTCTTCCACTCTGCAACATCCTGAGTACGGTCATTTCTTCTCCTCCCCATCCCCCTCTTCAACCTCAGATCCCTTTTGTTTTTCCCAAGGAAGTCTTCCTTCTGCAGCCTTTGAAAACTTTCCATTCGCCCTAGCAAACTGATGTGTGTGTGTGTGTGTGTGTGTGTGTGTGTGTGTGTGTGTGTGTGTGTGTGTATTCAAAGCCTTGAGTCCCTTCACCTTCTCCTCCAGAGGTCATATCACCTAACACTCAGGATAGATCACAATGATTTAATTATGACTGAAATACAAAGCAAGCACACTTATCCGAAGTCACTGCAAAATTCTGCCAACTCTCCATGTTTGTTCAAATCTTCAGCCTAAGAAACAAACAAGCAAAAACCTACTTGTTGGTATTTGCAACATTAATCACCTAGTTAAAATTTATGCGGTTAATTATCAAGGATTTGCTAATCCCACCCAATTTCCTTAATCTCAACAATTCCAGAACCACACTCACCTCTTTTTCACCCTTGCATCTATTCTCTTCCTGTTCCACAAATTTTCCTTATCCCTAATACACTGCACATTTATTTTGATAGTTCTATTTACTTTTTCTTACTTATTGTGCCTTGTTTTGCCAACTACCATCTCCTTTTCTTTCTGGAATCTTCCACTTCAATCCTATTTCCTAGGACTACTTGGTCTTCATTAATTTTCCTTAATACAAAAGTAATAATATCACCACTGATTATCCTTAACTCTACCATTCTTCCAACCCCAAAGTAGAATTTGATCTAGTAGAATTTGATCTTTAAGCCTGGAAATCATGCAACTTCAAATTTTCCTCATTTTCTTTGAAATTTCAACAAATTTCTCTCTTCCAAATTCTACCTATGACCTCCTCTACTAGTCTAAGCCTCTACTTCCCCACCCCTACTTCTGCCACAATCTTCTCTGATCCAAAGAAATTAACAATGCAGTTAAGATCATGGATGAATACTAGAGCAGGTCATGGGTGAAGGAGGCAGGAAAAAGAATCAGGCTCAATGACATAAGGATTAGCTTATGCAAATTAGCCTCCATAGTAGGGTGCCTACTTTTGAGGCTATGTTTTAACCTACTTTAAGGCAGAAGAAAAACCTGAGAAAGAGGATGATCACACTAAAAAGCTTTGAAGAATGGAAGACCATTGTTGGTAAAGGTTATACTGTATAGCCCCTATCTTCTCAGGAGGCTGGGACCAAAACATGAGTGAATGTCAGGCGTTGCACTGGAAATACAGTTGATAGAGAAAGGAGGAAAGAAATGGAAGGAAAAAAAGGCTCTCTCTTTGGAGATAAGAATTTGCTAAAAAAAAAAAAAAAAAAGAGTAATAGAGATTGTGGCAGTAACAAGGACCTGACTTGAGTTATGTATTCTAAATTTGTAATGGGTGAAATTTCTTCATTTTGCTTCAAAGCATAGGAGAAGAGTTCAGGAAAAAAATGGATGATGGGGGTTACCTAGGGATAAGGATTTAAAGGTTGACAGAATATCAGAGAGACAAAGACATTAGTGGCCAATGAAACAAGAATCTTGCCTTAAATGTTTCAATTGGAGAAAGGGGAAGAAAAAGGGAGGGATGAGGAAAGGAGGGATTTGTTTCTCAGCAGTCTAGAATAGCATGACAGGAAGAGTAACCGAAGTCCCCTCTGTCCCAATGTTCAACTTTTAGCTGTGGGACTGTTGCTTATAGGGATAAGGTATCCAGAAAGAAAGGGGTCATACTCACTATTAACTTATAGCCTGTACTACTTAATCAGCATTTAAACTTCCATACCAGGCTCTATACACTCTCCCACTTTAACTCTCTAATTACTATTAAGTCAAGTCAAATCAAAAAATATTTATCAAGATACATTCCCTGCTTTCACACACACACACACACACACACACACACACACACACACACACACACACACAAGATAAATTGGAGAGAAGGCATCAACATTATGGAGGACCAAAAATGGTTTCTTGTAGAAAGTTAGATTTTACCTGGAACTTGACAAAAACCAGAGAAGCCAGGAGGTAAAGATGAGGAGGGAGAGAATTCTAGGTAGTGAGGACAGACAGTGAAAATGCCCAGAGTTGAGAGATCGATTTCTTATGTGAGAAACAGCCAGGAAGCCAGTGTCATTATGGGCATTATGGGAATTATCATAATAATTCTCAAATATTCAGTTGGTTCCATTCAATGATGCCTATCATAATCTACCTATGCCTAGCCCTAAGGTTGAACATGCCTGTGTTTTCTCAAAAGTTTGACAAGATGGGTCCACTCAACAAAATGGTGCTCTTCCTCACTTTCTTCCTGCATCACTAACCTTTTTCCTAATGTGAATCTCAGGAGTGCAGAGTGGAGTTTCCTTAATGCTTGTGATACAAAATGTGGAAAATTCCTAGAGACAGTCACAGAATGAGTAAAAACATGAAAATTAATTATAGGATAATAACAATTATTTGTGTCACAAATATTTGAGCAAAGCATAAATGCCTTCAGGAAAAAAGGGGAATATGAACACATTGGCTGTGATTAAGCTGCTAATGGCTTGAAATCTTCAGGGAACATAAATAGTGGTTGGCAAGTATTCAAAGAGGTTTTTTTTTAATTGCATTTAAAGCCATTACAGAAATCACATATAGTGGGAATCAAAATCATCCCCAAATCTTAGTGCTAATGACCTCTACATGGAACTCAAATAGAAAGGCCTGAGTTTTGGATGTGGAGTTGGGAAACTGATGTTTTCTTATCTGTAAAAGAAGGGGGTTCCACTCAATGGACTCTTGGGTTCCTTTTGGTTTCTCTGTGATTTGGCTTTGTCACTAACTAGCCCTGACTTTAGCCAATCACCTAACCCCCACAAGCATTGGTTTCTTAGTCTTATAAATAATGATTAACATTTATATAACACTTTAACACTTGACACCTTAATGAAGATAGTACTTTTATTACCTCTCTTGTAAGGCTGCCGTGAGAAAAAACACCTGATAAACTGGAAAGGCTTTTTAAACATAAGTTGCTATTTTTATTTGAATGGGAACATGAGGTAATCCCAGAGAGAGAATAAGATTTCTGCGCTGTAGACCACTCAGTCAGGCATTTATTAAGTGCCTACTATGTGTGCTAAACTCTGGGGCTACAAAGAAAGGCAAAAGACAGTCCTTAACCTCAAGAAACTCACAGTCCAAAAGAGGAAGACAATAGGTAAATAACCTGTTGTTGTTTAGTTGTGTCTGACTCTTAGGAATCCTTGTTTGAGGTTTTCTTGACAAAGACACTGCAGTGGCTTGCCATTTCCTTCTCCAGCTAATTTTACAGATGTGGAAACTGAGGCCACATGGGTTAAGAGACTTGTCCAAGGTCACACTGCTAGTAAGAATCTGAGACCAGATTTGAACTCACATTTTTCTGACTCCAGGCCCTGACTATATCCATTTTGCCTTGTGATTTCCTGTATGGGATAAGTGAGAAATAATTAAGACAGGGAAGGCACTAGAATTAACCAGAAATCTTTCTTTCAGAAGATGGCATTTCCTCCAAAAAACAACAAAAACAACAACAACAAGAGAAGATGGCATTTTATTTGGGACTTAGAGGAAGACAATAGGCAGGGTTGTAGAGGGAGAACATTCCAGGAATGGGGGTCAACCTTAGAAAATCTCTGGTGTTGAGACACAGAGTATCTTGTTTTTGGAACAGCCAAGGGGCTGTGTGTGTGTGTGTGTGTGTGTGTGTGTGTGTATGTGCATGTGTGTAGATAGGGAGTCAGAGAGTAGTTTATGGAGGGCTTTGAATGCCAGAGGATTTTTTTATTTATCTTCGAAATGCGTGTCTTTTATATTAAGAGAAAATTATGTTCCCTAATTATTAATATTTTTGTCCTTAGTGATCTTTAAAGTATGTAAAAACTGTACTATTAAAAATTTTCCATTCTGGATACTGGCTTTCTAACTAGATCAGGACTGGGGAGTTTACACAACCAGGGTAATCTGACCTACAGGGAAGATGTTGCTTTAGGCATGAGGGCAAATCTCTTCTGGGAGGCAGTCAAGAGAAATTCTTGCTATCCCAAGAAATTCTCTGCTTACCCTGAAGAGCTATATCAGCATTTGGGTCCATAATACAACATCCCAAGGACATATAGGGAGCAGTCTCCCATGGGAACTTCCTGAAGGGCTACCTAGGGCTCTTGGACCACACCCTAGATCCCCAGTACCTGAACGACTCCCAACAGAAATAATGGGTCTGTATGATTTATTTAGCATTCTTAGAGGAGTCGCCAGTATTTCCCAGGTTTTATTTATTTGTGTCAGCTTTTAAAATCTTCCCTTTTTGCTAAAAAGCCTCTGGGTACATTTGTACAAAGCTCCAGAAGTCAATTGCATCTTTATTAAATCATCCAAGAACAGCACAACAGCCCTTAAAAAAATCACCCTCAGAGTGGTTGCTTAATAGGGTTTAAACACTCCCAGCTGCCATTCCTCTTAATCCAAGTCCATTAGCTCTGAGGGAGTGACAGAAATGTCTTAGAAGTCAATAGGGGCTGAATGTTTGTTTCATTTCCAGGGGAGGTGGCTGGAGAAGGGTGCAATACAAAGGGTCTCTGACAATGTCTAGACCAAATAGAAAAAAAGGAAGCATCAAGTGTGATTTACAGAACACCTTTTTCTATGAGGGATGCAAAGGAATTCCCATTGAATCAGAGGGACATAAAATTTAGAACCAACAAGATCATTAAGTCCAATGACCCTGCCCTACCTCAGCCTATCTCTTTTTTAAATATGAGGAAATGGAGGCACAGGCCTTTATTCACCATCCTCCTTGTAAAAAGTACAGTTGTTCCTTCCACAGAGAGACTTTTACCATCGCAATTTCAATATATTGTGGCTTGGCATACGAAATTAAATGGGGATTTGGGGTGAGTTTTGCAGAAGCCACAGACAACACAGAAAAAGTTTAGAAACTCAAAAATACATGAAATGTATGCATAAAAAAAGAGAGAAGGAAATACACAAATGCCACTTTTCTGACAAGAAAGGAGGGTCAAAATTTTTTATGAAGATTTTCCAGATCACTGGGGTATTATGCCCCTAACCCACTCCCAACCCCCTCAATGTGGAAGGAATAACTGCATGTAGAAGATCTGTTGAAAGTGTTGATCCCAATTCAATTCTTGATCTCCTAACCTCCAACTCTATTCTGCCCCCAGCACATTAATTTAACTAGGACATTACCCTACCTGGAATTTTTATTACAATGAAGGTGAATTTGACCTCAAAAGCATATATTTATTCCCTCTGGAGAAATGGATGATAGAGGGAAATACGCCCATCATGAGGGATTTGTTGTTCTTGTTTTTCTAGTCATTTCGAGTCATATCCAACTCTTTGTGACCCCATATGGGGTTTTCTTGTTGAAGGTACCAGAGTGGTTTGCCATTTTCTTCTCCAACTCATTTTACAGATAAGGAAACTGAGGCAAACAGGGTTAAATACTTTCCCAGGGTCACTCAGCTAGTGTCTGAGGCCAGAGTTGAATTAAGGAAGACAACAGGCTTGGCGCTCTATCCATGGTACCACCTAGTAGTCCCACAAAACATCCTGTTTGTAGTTTCTTTGTACATGTTTTTTGCTTGTTTTATCTGCTATTCAACTGTGAGTTCCCTGAAGGCAGAGACTCTTTTTACTCTATTTTTTATGATGTGGCATATTTAGTCAAGAGAGGAAAGAGAGTACCTTTACCAGACATGCAAATATTAAATTATGCCTCAGAGAATCTTTGAAGCATTTTACCAATCTTAGGGAACTGAGTAAGTCAAAGAACTGCCCATAAAATTTAGCTTAGAAAATTGGCTCAGAAAGGGAATAATTTACACACTCAGTTGGGACTGATAGAAGGGAGGGCAAATTGAGGGAGGCGATAAGCAGAAGCAAAACACTTGAGGACGAACAGGGTAGAAAGAAAGAGAAAGATAAACAGGGGGAAAGCTGGATAGAGGGAAATAGAGTTGGTAATTATAGCTGTAAAAAAATTTTTAGAGCAATTATCTCTGATAAAGGCCTCATTTATCAAATATATAGATAACTGAATCACCTTTATAAAAATAAAAGCCATTCCCCAATTGATAAATGGTCAAAGGATGTGAACAGGTAGCTTTCAGACAAAGTAATCAAAATCATATGAAAAAATGCTCTAAATCACTATTGATTCTCAGAGAAATGGAAATTAAAACAACTTTGAGGTACTAATCCTCACATATGAGATTGGATAATAGAACAGAAAAGGGAAATGACAATTTTGGAGAAATTGTGGGGAAATTGAGACAGTACTGCTTTGTTAGTGGAATTAGTGAACTGTCTCAGTCATTTTGTCAAGCAATTTAGAATTATTCTGAAAGGACTATAAAACCAGGTATCCCCTTTGACCCAGCAATACCACTACTAACTCTGTATCCCAGAGATAAAAAAAAACAAAAAGGAAAAGGAGTCATATGTACAAAAAATATCTATAATGGGTCCTTTAGTGGTGGCAAAGAATTGGAAACTCAGCTGATGCCCATCAATTGGGGAATGGCTGACCAAGCTATGGTATATGATTGTGATGAAATACTATTGTGCTATTATAAAAAATTATGAACAGGATACTCTCAGAAAAACCTGAACTTATATGCACTGATGCAACATTAAGTGAGCAGAAGCAGCAGAACAGTGTATACAGTAACGGCAATACTATAAGATGATCACTTAGCTATTCTCATCAATACGGTGATCTAAGACAGCTCTGAAGGACTTAAGATGATAAATGCTATCCATCTCCAGAGAAAGAACTGATGGAGTCTGAATGCAGATTGAAGTATATTTCTTTTACTTTATTTTCCTTGTGGTTCTTTTTTTTGGTCCATTTTTCCTTTCACAACATGACTACTGTGGAAACATGTTGTGTATGACTACACATACATAATCAATATCAAATTGCTTGCCTTCTCAATGGGTGGGGGGAGAAGAAGAAGGGAGAGAATTTGGAATTCAACAATTTTTAAAAATAAATATTAAATATTGTCTTTACATGTAATTGGGGGAAAAATCAATTATTAATTAAATAAATAAAAAAAATTAAGCTTAAATAGTTGATGAAGCCATCTAAGTACCTCTGAGTGCTTTTTGTCAGGCAGAGAGAATGGACAGAAATTGGTTTGATTGAAAAAGAAGCCTGAACTCAGGGAAATTCTGTTGCAAATGCATTGAAGTTGCAAACAAATCATGTCAAAATCCTTTTATTATTAAACAAATATATCCAACACTGAAAAAAGAGGCACGAAGAGCCCAAATACAGCAAAAACAAAATCACAAAAATAGCTTCAGAAACCTTAGTAAAATGAGGCATTGTTTGTGGAGGCTTAGCTCAGTTTGTTACCCGATGTCTATGCCAATGCCAGAGAAAAAGTTATTACCATAGGACACGTGTTCCTAGGAGCAGATAGACCGTACATACATATACATACAACAACAACCAAATCTACCCAGCAGGCATTCGAATCAAAATGAAAAGAAATCAAAGCAAACCTCGTTAGAAAGAAAGAAAGGACATTGGCTTGAGGAGGGCTTGTTGTTGTCGTCGTGGTTGTGATTGTTGTCAGTGTTCATTAGCTCTGAGGACAATCTCATTGTTCATGGAAGAGACCAATGACAAAATGAAATAATTGTGAGAATATTTGACACCAGGGGTTGCTTATGAATGTGCTAATCTTCATGGGGCAATGAGCTGTGTAATTAAGAGTCCAAAAGCCAATACTTCTGACTTTTAAGAACATGAACACTAATTCCAAATTACAAATGTCTCACATAATAAAGACTATATTGGTCTATTATTTTCATTTCTAATATGCCTTGGAGGATACAAACCACATAACTCTGCACTCCTTGGGATCTCATATCTTCATCTTCACCCTAGACATTTTTAGTCCTGATGTGGCAAATCTCTTCTGTACCCTAATGAGTTAAAATCTGACCTCAGATATTTACTACCTTTGGTAAGTGACCACTTGTGCTGAGGCAAGTTCCTCAGTATCCTCAATTGTAAAATGGAAAATGGCATCTATCCCCCAGGGTTATTTTGAAGATTAAATAAGACAATATTTATAAAGTGATTAGTACCTAATAGGCACCTAATGAGTACCTATTTCCTTCCTTCCTTTCCCTTTCCCTGTCTGGAAACTACAATGAAATCACCACTAACTGGAAACATCCCCTATTGTTCTCCTCAGCATCTTTGTGACTTTTCAGTCTGAAAAGAGCTGTTCTAATTTTTTTTTCAAAAGTTAAACTCTGAATTCCAAGAGCAATAATTCTGTTGAGAAAGAAGGACATTTTCTAAAGCTAAAAAGATGGAATCACAGGAAACCCACCAGCATAGATGTTTAAAAAAATATTGTCAGTTATGGCCAATGAGGCCCCCTTCCCATATGGAGCTCTGGTCAGGGGTCAAGCTGAGGGAGCCTGACCCAAAGAGAAGGGTCAAGTTTCTCTCATATTCTGGTTCCCTTTACCCCCATCCTGGAATAAATCCCAGGAAATTGCTAAAATAAAATTCATATCTAAAGTCTCCCTAGAATAGTGAGTAATAGTGTCTCCACTAGAAAAGACACTCAATATAGATACTGGGTTTGGGACAGGTATTTTTTGAGATCAAAAAGATCGCATACATGCAGATAAAATAAAGGGACTAGAGCACATGTACGACTGCTGGGAGGTGTGTCAATCTAGCAAATAATGATCACCCTGATATGATTACACTGCTGCATTGTAATACAGCGCATATGACTTGCCTCTTTCTCTGAATTCAAATTTGGAGTCCTACAGAAAGCAGATGGGATATCTCTGCATGCTACCATAGTTAGCTCATTCCTTGTTAAATATAATCTATTATTTGATAACTAATTGTGGGGTAAATTAATGCAACTTACTTTGCTTTTTTGCAATGTATTAATCTTTATAGCCTATGGGACATTAACTGAATAGCTGAAGGTATCCTATTTTTACCACTAGATGGCACTTAATACATTTAGATCAATGGTGTCTTAGAAAGCTACCCACTGAGCTATCTTCTCTGGAACTATGTGATTAAACTCTGCTGTGAAGAATCAGTACATGGCTCTGAGGCTAAATCCTTGCAACATGTACATTATCATTATTCAGATCCCTCCTGGATAGACTTGGAAGATAAATGCTTGCTCTCACAGAGTAGAGGAGCTGACTCAAGAATACCCAAGAATATCAGAGAAATGCAGAGATGGCACCAATCCCTTAACTGGCTGCTTTCCTAATAGTCCAAAAGGCAAGACTGCACTCACCAACACCAGGGAATACAGGAGGGGAAACCTCTGAACCCACCATAGCTAAGCCTTCACAATCTTCTGGAAGCCTTAATCATAGAAACAAAGATTTAGACCTTCAAAGGAATTTTACAAGCCATAAAGCCCAACCCTTTCATTTTACAGGCAAGGAAACTGAGGCACAGAGACTAGGTGACTTTTCTAGATTCACAAAGCTACTAAGTTTCTGAGGCAGGATTTGAACACATCTTCTGACTGTAAGCCTAGCACATGCCTCTATTCACTGTCATCTAGATACCTTGTTTTCTGTCTACTTTCACACTCTCTCTGACAAGGCTGTAACTTGAACAAGGACACAGAATTGATTAAAGAAAACCTGACCTGAAGACAGTGCAAAGCTCCTTTAAGTCCTCGTTCCTGTTCTGCTGAATACTTGTAGAGCCCCAGATGTTCATTTCTACTCTTCCACACACCCCCATCTCTAATTTATCAATAACACCCTAACAAGTTAAATTGAACATCATTCTTTTGGCAGGTCAGGTGTGTGTATGTATGGGTGGGGATCTTTGAGAAAGTTCAAAGAGGTAATAGAAAATTTCTTGACTGTTCAAGTTTCATATCACTAAATTAATGTAAGGGAGGGATTATGGAATAACTTCCTAGATTCCTAGAAACTATGGTGCTCACAGTCCTTCTCACCCTATCATGAGGACTCTGAGTGAGGAGGGAGAGTATGACACCAGGATGGGTTTTGGGAGTCATGCTGGACCAAAGGAGGGGATATGGGGCAAACACGGACAGAAGAATGGCAGAGTGATGGCAGAGTGGGTAGTAGAGGTATAGTGTGGCAGGGATGAGTTGATATTGAGCTTGACTGGGATTCATAAAGAGGCCAGATAGGACTGCAGGAAACAGAGTAGGAGACAAACATCTGCCTAAGGATCTAAAATACAAGAAGAATGCTTCAATCTCCTTTACATCATCTCTTCTCCCTTTCTTTTATGATTACGTGTGTGTGTGAGAGAGGAACACATATTTATCAAATGATAATATGTGCAAGCCACTGTGCTAAGTGATTGACAAATATGATCTCACTCAATCTCTATGACCATGTTAGGAGGAAGGTACTATTACATTTGAGGAAACTGAGGCAGACAGTGGTTAAGTGACTTAACTAAGGTCATACAGCTAGTAAGTGTCTGAGAGCAGAGGTTAGATCCCAAATTTTGATTTTCTTTCTGTTAAGACTGTTTGTGACTGTTTTATTAAGACTTTAGATCACTCTTCAACTTGATAAAGACCTAATTGCTATTAATTTTTTTGTTCTCTAAGTATGAGAGAAGTAAGTGGACGAAAGTGTGGGACTATTTGTGCTAGCTTTATTTGACTTGAAAGACTCATTTTCCAGCTTGGCAATAGACACTGCCTTGGGGCTTGAGCATTATTACTTTTTTTTATTAAAAATTGACAGTAATAAGGCTCTCAAAATCACAAGAGGAAAGGCTAACTCTTGTCTTGGACTTAGAAACCTTGAGCTTTTTCTTTTATGCCCAGCAGACTGGGTCACTTTAAAGCAATTTCTGGACGTAAGAATTTTCACTTTCCTCCTCCACTCAAGAGAAGGGAGAGAGGCTAAAAGAAAGAGGAAGGTAGCTGAAGGTCCCAAAAGGCAAGCTTGCGTCCAGCCTAGCCTGTGGGTAGAAAGAGGTGTGGTCTGGGAGATCCAGCTCTCATTTCTATTCTGCTGGGGGTAAGGATGTATCCCATCCTAATCACCTCCTTCCTTTCCATGGCACCATCTCCTGGAAGGGAATATGAAATATATTTTAGAGCACTACTTAATAATTAAAGATTAGCTTTCAAAGTAACAACTGAATATAATTAAACCTACACTCAAAACTGTAAATGGGGTGGAGCAATGAAGACTTTGTACAGAGCATGGAGAGCCTTCTCTTGGCAGACCAAGTTCACTGGCTCACACCATGTGGTACAATCACCCTGTCTTGTCTAACTCATTAGAATACCACTATGACTCCTATCACAATTCTTTTTTGTTCATCCTTTCTTCTTAAAGAGGACCAATGACCTCTGAAGGATGATGTCTTGATTTGCAAGTCAGTTGGATTTAAGTGAGGCAGGGCTGTTGTGCAAAGTCATCAGCCTCATTCAGGTCAGGTCCATTGGTGACTCCCCTGTAAAGGGGTTCTCCTTCCCTCATTATCCATTCCTTCTTCCTGCTGTCTCCTAAGCTTTGGGGGTGGGTAAACTTCATAACCATTATGAGAAAGGTTCAGTGCCAATCTTTCTAGGGGAAAGACTGCTCCGTCCCCTAGTTCAGCTGCATTCAGAACAGTCTATTCTTTCTGCCATGATGTCTCTTTCCAACTGATTCTGAACTTTCCCCAAGAATCCCTAGCTCTCACTATAGGCATGCAAGAACCTTTAAAAATCTTGCAGCTAGGTGGCACAGTGAATACAGCACCAGCCCTGGAATCAGGAGGACCTGAGTTCAAAATCCAGCCTCAGATACTTAACACTTATTAGCCGTGTGACCTTGGGCAAGTCACTTAACCCCAATTGCCCTCCAAAAAGAAAAAAAAATCTTGCTAAACAAAGGCTGAAGGTCCTTTCTAATGCAAATTTATAGGATCTAATACTGCAAATCTTGTCACTCATAGGTTCCCTTTTCTTAGAATTTCTGCCATTGGACTTTGGCTGAACTTCTGACCCAAATCTGAGATTTTTCAATATACACCTGGAATTCTTCACTGAAGAACCCAAACTAATTTCTCAAATTAACTTATTTCTCCTAAATCTGAGAGGTGAGGATTGCTGACCCCTGTCCTTTAAAAATAAACTCACTCCATTGCTATTTATCAGCTGTCAGGAAAATGTGACCATTTCTTCCCTCGTTTATGTTTGATTGAAACCTGAACATCTGTTCTAATCAGGAATATCGGTGTTTTGTTTTTTTTTTTAAAGTCAAGTGAACCTCAGATTCCAGGAATTCTGAACCACTTTTGTATCATGACCCCCACTGACTGTGTGTGGATATCTATGGATCTCATCTCAGAGAATCATGTTTTTTAGTGTTAAAATACAAAATGTCCTAAAAGACTTAAGTCTTTGCAGCTTTATTAACTTGAAATTGAATTGATTCTTGGAACACTCTATATAATACAAAATATTACAAAGGAAAACAATCATATAAAACACGACTATCAAATAAAAAAACCCACCAAGTTCGTGCATCCCAAGTTGAGATTACCTGCTCCTGTTATAAAAAAAATCCACTCTGTAGGGGTTCATACGGACAGGAATGAAGCTCATTTCTGGTATGACTAAACTTTTGCTTATCAATTCTGTCTTTTAAAATAAAAAGATGGATCATTGGTTAAGCTAAGAATTTATAAGCAACCATATCTGAAAAAAATGGTTTCTTATGACTCTACCTTAATACAAATGAACCACACATAAATATGAATATTAACCAGCACATCCATCTTAAAATGTCCGGAGAAGATACGATGGAATTTTTTTTGACACTGGTATGAAAGGTATTTTGTGAATAATTGCTTAGCATTGGTCAGTTGGGAGATGTTGTCTTAAAGGGATAATGTTCTCCTCCCTGCCCCTAACCCCACAGGGCAGATTTTATTTTTACGAGAATTTTGAGTTCTATGAATAAAGGAAAATTTCATCGCCAAATCGGCAGGTAGGTGGCAGCATTGCGTAGAGCGCTGGGCCAGAAGTCAGACTCATCTTCCCGAGTTGAAATTGAGTCTCAGACACTTGATAGCTGTGTGACCCTGGGCAAGTCACTTATCCCTGTTTGCCTCGGCAAGTTACTAAATTTCTGTCTGCCTTAACCACAGTTTTCTCAGCTACGGATGAAAGACAGTAATAGTAGCCCCTACCACCGAGGGCTTTTGTGAGGATCAAATGAGATACTTGTAAAGCACTTAGTACAGTGACTGGAACATAAAAGGTGCTACATAAATGCTTATTTCCTTCCTCCCTCCAATCATCAGATAGATCTTCATTCACAGTAATAGTACATAGTGATGGGATGCTTTGGAGCCTTTTTTTCAAAGTACTGAAATGCTTTGCTGTCAAGGTCAAAGATTTCGTTTTCATTCTCAACTATTTCTTGGTCATATGAAGAGGAAATGAAATAAACATTCAGAAATCTCATGAATAATAACAGGTATATATTTTGGATTACTGCTGTACTGGCCAATTTTCCTCATCCATTGTTTGGTTGGATGATTCTTTGTTTTGTTTAAAATACATAATGTCCTCACTTGACTCTCTTATTTTGTAGGCATTCTCTCTGAAATTATCTACCACAGGCATTTTTTTTTTTGTATTGCTAAAGGCTGCTGCTTGCCTGACTGAGAAAGGGACAGATCAATAGCCAGGTCAATGACCAGTATGGACTCTCAGACTGACCACAAAACTACCATGCATGTAAAGGCTAACCTATTAACTTGCCTTCCAATGGCTGATGATTTGCCTGGACCTACTGAGTAGCACATTCCCACTTCCCCTTACTCTTCTAAATCCTGTGATACTTCTGTGTTTTCTAACAACCTTTCCTTCTTGGTCTTCCCAACCACCCACTTACATTTGGAGGCTCAAATCAGTTTTCTAAGTCTTCCAGCCTCCATTTTAAGTGTCACTACTGTGACTGTGCATAACTGAGTCAACTCCTTCTCTGATGTGGGTACCACGTTTCAGACATGGTGGCTACTTTGTCATTGATGGAGAAATGAATTATCCAGTAGTTTTCATTTCCTACCTGAGACCTTTACTGATTCCACAAGTCTTTAGTGCCCTTCCTCTTAGCTACCACCCCCCCCACTATAGACACAAAAAAATTGTTTTGAACTTATCTGTGCACATTTTGAATTTTTCCAGCAACAATATTCAACACAGAGACTGATCAGTTTTTGTCTGGACATTTCCATAGCCCAGCAGGATGGGCTTGAATATGTGATACATTTAATAAATAGTTATTGAATTTAGTGAAATTGAATTGAACTGAGTATGTTACATAAATCATTACAAATCTCCCAGCTACTTAGAGATTTCTACCATACTGCTTCATCTGGACAGTATTCTGTACTCTGTACTCTAAAGGTAGTGCAGTAGATTAGGATGCTGAGTCTGGAGTCAGGGAGACCTGAGTTCAAATTCATCCTCAAACACTTCCTAGAGGTGTGACCCTGGGCAAGTCTGACAACCTCAACTACAACATGGAAATCATAATACCTTCCTCACAGAATTGTTGTGAGGATTAAATGGGGAAATATTTGTGGGAAATTATTTATTTGCATCTTCATCTAATTTTTTAAATTTTATTTTCAATTTCAAATTCTTACCCTTCCTCCATCCCTCCCCCCACCCACTGAAAAAGCAAAAACTATGATTCCCATTATATAGATGAAGTCATGCAAAACATTGCCAAATTAGCCACGTTGTGAAAATAAGCAAGAAAAATAAAGAAAAAAATGTGCTTCGATCTACACTGAGACCATAAACTGGAGGCAGATAATGTTTTTCATCATGAGTCCTTTGGAAATATCATGGATCATTGTCTTTTCTACAGTAGCTAAGTCTTTCACAGTTGGTTAGCATTTCAATGTTGCTGTTACTGTGTGCAATGTTCTAGTTCTGTTCACTTCACTTTATATTGATTCATGTAAGTCTTCTCAGGTTTTTCTGAAATCGGTGGGAGAATATTTGTCAAGCACAGTGCCTGAAACTTAGTAGATGCATAAAAAAGCTTGCTCCCTTGCCCTACTCCACTCTCATCTATTCCAAATCACTCTTTCAGTTAGGGTAAATTGGGCTAATTGAACACATTGATCTGTGTTTTGGTTAGGAAAGTGTCACTCCTCTCAGAGATTATGACTCTCCCGTGATAGTGATTTTGGCGAAATATTTCTTGAGCACAAAAGAGTAACTATGATACTGGGCATTTTTGTGCCTTAGAAAAACCATGGAGGAGACAACTGAAGATAAATCTTTGGGCATCATGTAACCCACGGTGGATGTTCCTTTGACCTCTGTAGACTTGTATGGCAATCCCCGGGGGGTGGCTGGCTGTTTGGCATTTAAATCAAAGAACAAAACTAATAAGATCCAAATTTATAAAAATCAAGAGAAGTGAATAGAGTAAACACAGACCTGTTCCCCAAATCACAGGATCTTAGAATTAGTAGGACACCTTCAACTCTTAGGCTCCTCTAAGGGTACACTTACGGAAAACAAAAATAGTACTGCTGTATACCATTAGCAGTAAACTGAAAGGACAGACAAGCATGGGGGCAGGCAAGAAGGCGAGACAGACAGAGGAAAAACTAGAGAGAGACAAAAAGACAGAGACAGAGACAGAGAGAAGGAAGGACAGAAGGACTTCAACTTAGAAAGAGTTTCTTTTTTTTAATTTTATTTTTAATTTATGGAATAAGACAAGCATTTCCATCACATAGTGCAATAAAAAAAGATGATTGCACATGACACTACAAATCTGCTGTGCACATCTTGCTATTTCATCTAAACACACAACGAAATTATCATGTAAATTTCTTTTCTCCCTCCTACCACCCTAGAGGTGCCTACCATTAGACACACACACACACACACACACACACACACACACACACACAGACACATATGTACGTATATATGTAAAGTTGTTCTCTCTTTACTTCTATTCATCAGTTCTTTCTCTGGATGCAGACAGCTTGTTTCTTAGAGTTTCTGCCTTTGTGAGTACCTGAGTTGAATAATGAACAGAATGTTCAGTCAAGATGGAACAGGTAATGCTTTTATTAAATTGATAACAAAGGCAATGAAACTGGCTACAGCATTTGACTGACAGTTGCTAAGGTAATTGAGAGATCTGATGATTGTCCACACAGATACCCAGGTTAGCCCAACCCAAATGTCATAGCCTATGGATGAACATCATCCAACACCCTGGATCATTGCTGTCCTTCACATCCTTTATTCAATCCAACTCTAGGCTGAGGTGGCAAGCCAATTGTCTTGGCCCTTTGTAACAGTGGGGACCCTAGCTTTATTTCTGCTATCCTTGCAATACATCTATCCTACTTCTATCCATGAGTTGTCTGTATTTTTCCTCCATGAGACTTCCAAATGAATTAATTAATGGGGGGGAGAAGCATTTATTCAGCTCAAGCATTATGCTAAGTGCTGGGAATACAGATAGAAAATTGAGCTAATTTGTATGCTCAGAGAGATCGCCTTCTGATGAGGGAGACAACACATATGGAAGGCTTCAGTTGTGAGGCAGGGGGAAATGTCCCAGAGTCTTTAGGGTGAAGAAAAGAAGCAGATAGGAATGCCTTTTCTTTAATAATGTTTCCACTAATAAAATTCGATCGGTTTCTAATATTGAATCATTTGACAAGGCCAAGGACTTCGGTGGGCAAGAGCTTTATTTTCTGGTAACTGTGGTTATAGCACATGATCTAATGGCCAAGGTTCTATGTATGAAATCTCTGCTGGATATATTTTTAAATTTCTATTCATTTTACTTTTAATTTATGAAATAAAACAAGCATTTCTATAACATAACATAATAAAAAGATTGCAACTGAAACTGAAAATCTGTTATGTAGAATTTGCTATTCCTTTTAAATATATAATAAAGGTAGCATGTAAATTTCTTTTTTCCCTTTTTTTCTTCCCCTTCACCTGCCCTAGGGATGGTTACCATTAGAAACAAATTTGTATATATATATATATATATATATATATATATATAATATACACACACACATATACACACATACATACATATGTATGTATATATGTGTATGTGTGTATGGATACATGTATGCACACATATACATATATAATACATACATATATAATACACAGGTGTACTAAATCATCCCATATACACTTCTATATAGAAGTTCTTTCTCTGAATGCAAATAGCATCTTCCTTCATATGTCCTTTGTAGTTAATTTGAGTATTTATAACAGTCAAAATGACTTATTTATTCAAACTTGTTCTTAAAATGTTATTGCTGTGACTGGTATACAACATTCTCTTGGTTCTGCCTATCTCAATCTTCATTACAAGTCTATCCATGTTTATTTCTGAGATCATAAAGCTCATTATTTCATATAGCATAGTAATATTCCATCGCAATCATATACCCCAACTTGTTCAGCCATTTCCCTAATTGAATATTTTAAAGAAAAAGATGGGTGGTGGTTCAGGAGTGATGGTAGTGCTTAAATTTGCTTCTCATAGGAGAATGGAATAGCCTTCTTTAATGGGTGGGCTCTTGAAGTTCATGGTTCCAGAACAAAATTTTACAAAAGTTTTAGGCAAAGGATAGATGACCTTTTGTACAATCTGAGAAGACTGTGGTTCTGTGAAACCAGCTTTCTTTCTTGACATTTTAAAATATCTTTATGATCTTTTCCTTCAAAAGGACAAAAAAGCAGTGTTAAGTGATTGAATCTGACTGCTGAGACCCACCTCATCACCAGAAAAAAAGCAAATCACAACAAAACAGATGGATGGCTAAGCTGAAACCATTCTGGAATGAAATGTCAGGACAAAACAGACTGTGCAAAGAACATGCATTTATTAGAATTTAAACTTATTTTTGTGAAAAACAATGAAAAGAAAATGTTTCATTATGTAATTCACTGATGAACCGAGGTTTCTCTGAGCTTCCTATGAACCTCACCATTCAATCCAATTCCACAAACCTTTATTAAATGATTACTGGGTGCAAAGCACTGTGCTAGGTGCCAAGGACAGAAATAGAGAAGAGCATACTCCCTCCAGGTGAAAGAGTATGCAATGTAATACAAACCAAGATAAATATGGTCAAAGGTAAAGTGTGACAGAGGGGAAATAGAAGTCTAGACAAAATGCTCTAGGAAACAATGTGCAGGGAGAGGATGTTTTTAGATGATGGAATCATGGAATTCTTCAAGGATTACTTGGTTCTTGAGTTGGAAATCTCGAGGAGATTCAACAGGTGAACATTCAAAGGTTATGTTCAAATGAATGGAGTTGGAAAAATGTAGAATGATCACTGGCTCAGAGGTTTAAAGATGAAACACTCTCATTTTACATACGAGTTCACTCGTGTGCAGAGACGTTAAAGAATGTATCCTAGGGCATGGGGTAATTATTTGAGACAGGATTCTAGCCCAGTTTTTTCTGGCTCCAAATTTACATCATTCTGTCATAGTCTCACTTGGCTATAATTCAGATTGTGTGAAAGAGAGGAATCAGTCAGTCAATCAATTATCCTGTATTAAGCATCTCCTAAGAGCCAGCCTCCAGGTTAAGTGCCATGCTCTGGAGATAGAGACAAAAACGGAGACTTCTATTTTCTCTATCACATTTTACCTTTCATCATATTCATCTCTCTCTATTGTCACATTGTATACTCCTTGATTTTGAAGAATTAGGTCATTCTTCTCTCCTTCAAAGGAGCTTAAAGTCTACTAGATGATATGTCATATTCACAGATAAGTAAATTGATTGATGTATAGTTTGACTAGGAAGAGTGTGGGAGGTAAGTAAAAATAAGATTAAAGGGGTAGACTGGATTCAGATTGTAAGGGGTTAGAATAAGGAACTAGCATCACATCTAATGGAATCTTTAATGTTTTTCAGCAGGTTAAATGGCATGGTCTGATTTGTACTTTAGAAAAAGACAATCTGGGCAGCTGCTTGAAGGGTGGATAGGAGAAGTGGGAGATTAAAAATAAGATGACTCTTTGGGGGCCATGATATTACTCCATGTGAAAGAAGATGGTGTCTTGAACTGAGTGATGGCAGTGGGAGAGATAGAGAGATTTGAGAACCGCAGGCAGCGGTGATAAATGAAGCCACAGGAATGGATGAGATTGCCCAGAAGGAGAGTTTGTGGAGAGAAGAGAGCAGATAGGGAGCGTTGGGGCACACCCACACTTTGCAAGCCATAATAATTCATACCACAATCCCTAACAAATATAGGGCATATTATGTGCAAAACGTTCTGCTAGTCCCTGGGGATGAGAAGATGGAAAGTGAGTAATTTTGAGATGCTTACAATATAACAGGAGTGATAAAACATGTATATAAATAATTGTAATCTAAATTAATATATGAATAAATGAACAGGAAAAGGTCAAACTAAGGCATGAAAGATTAAAGGAAGGAAAGATCTCTTCAATCTAGGAGGACCATGGAGGGTTTCACAGAGGAGCTGGTATCTGAGGCAGACTGAAGAAAGGGAAGGATTTCAACAGATGAAGATACAAGGTTGGGGGAAGGGAAAAAGGAGGAAGGGAAGGAGCTGTCTCTGGAATAAGGAGAGTGAATATATCTTTGGCCAAGAAATAGTACCAAAGCACTCAGTGTATATAATATATCAGTGTATATAAAAACTCAGCCAACATAGTGGAAAATTTTGACTTTGACCTTTCCTCCTTGGTGTACCTTTTGTACTGACTTAAATTCACCCAAGAATGTTGTCAGTTGAGGCTGTTGAGGGGGTGGGGGCTGCAGAAGCTACATAGGCAGTTACTAGGTCCCATCTCCATAAGGGTGGCTTCCTTGGATGGTGGTTATAAGTGCTGTGCCAGAAACAGGGCACATGGTCTAAGGCAGGGGTAGAGAAGCTGTGACCTTCTAGGCCCTTGAGTGCAGCCTTTTGACTTAGTCCAAGTTTTTACGAACAAATCCTTTTGTTAAGGGGAGTGTTCTCTGAAGTTTAGATTTAGTCAAAGGGTCACCCTTAAGGACCTAGAGAGTCACATGTGGCCTTGAGGGCACAAGTTCCCCACCCCTGGACTCTAAGGGCTGTTGCTATTCCTGAGGTCCATGGGCTTATCTGACCAGACACTGGTAGAGAGTTGATTGTGATGGTAGCAGGACCAGCAAACCCTTTCTCTACATGGATTATAATAGCAGTGCTGTGGGTGGGCAGACAGGTTAGAAACATTCAGTGGTCAGGGGTACAGGGGTACACTGCTGTCTCCAGGGTTATGGGACTCTGGAAGGAAGGAAAGAAGCAAGTAATTAAATTCTTCTTATGGGCCACACCCTGTACTAAGTATTTCACAAATACCATCTCATTTGATCTTCACAACAACCTGCGAGGTGGGTTCTATTATCACCATTTTATGGATGGGAAAACTGAGGGAGACAATGGCCAAGTGGCTTGCTCAGAGTCACACAGCTCATTAAGTGTCTGAGGCTGGATTTCAGCTAAGGTCTTCCTGGCTCCAGGTCCAGTGCTCTGGCCACCCGCATCAGGGTCTGAAGGAAGGGCTGGGTCTTACTGTGGGAGCTAAGAGAGAAGTGGAGCTAGTGATCCAAGGGAGGGCCACTGCTCTTTCCAGGGTCATTCTGCCATTATTCTCTTGAGTTCAGAGTCTTGGACTAATTCCACTGAGGTCCTAGGAGAGTGGTGGCCAAGGTGGTAGTCATGGTGGTAGCAGTGGTTTGACTTACTTGGTATATGCTAGCTCTTGTCTTTCCTTCAGACAAATTAATTAGCTACAC
>CM053583.1:193723815-193802722 GCA_028627135.1 Pseudochirops cupreus
GGGTCTTGGAGTCAGACACAACTGAAAATGACTGAACAACAGCAACAATTACAGTGACCAAGAATTATTAAGTAGGATTGTCGTCCTAGCAAGGAAAATAGTGAAAAGGATTTTAAATTGTAGAAACAAAGGGGACTATGCTCTTCCTTACTTTATGTGGAATGGAGGCCAGTTCATACAATAGAGTCCTAAATTCTGAGGAGGAAGGTGTGTCACCCCCAGCTCGACTAATATAATTACAATGAAGTTAGTCATAGAAGCCACAGAATCAATCAATCAATGGGCATGATCAGGTTTTGATGTGTAAAGAAGATGCATCCCTTTTACCAGAAGGGAACTCCAACCATAAAGTAGCAAATGTTAAGGAATTTCACTGCAATTCCACAATCTGAGAATAAGTCTAGAGTCAATGGCAGAAGGTTATAAGATTGGTTATAGGCCATTAGCAGAAAGCAATTGACACCACATAGGAAACATCTGTTGAATGGCTGAGAGAATCATACACACCTCTGGGCCTGTGCCAGTCTAACAGTGAGCCAGTCCATTGGCAGAAGATTCCCAGGCTCCATGATTCTTTGTGATCTTGCACCTGTACCAAAGGACAGCCAGGGCTGGGGATAGAGAAGTGAGCCAGAGCTTTCCCCTCCCTTAAATGACCATGTTACCGGGGAGACTGGGCCAGAAGCAAGCAATGCATTTATCTGGAAGCAAAGAGACACACTGTGGAGCCAATGCCACTCTCTCACCTAACTGCCATGTGGCCATGAATACAGGGCTGCCACTCCTAATTGAATTTATTCCCTCTTATTCTAAGATTGAGTATTTCTACATGGAAGTAAGTATCCCAACAACTTCATGAGTTCTGAAAGGTCTAAAGATCCTGAGACTGAGGTGTTCCTGGAGTGTAAGTGACAGATATTAGGGGAAACAAGTTCATTGGCAGTGGATAGACACCCTGAAAACCAGAAAAGATGGAAGACAGTCATTTTGGAAAGGCAGTCACTTTCAGGAATCAGTCCTCATGGTGGAGAGAGAGGTGATAGCTATGAACTGCCTTGAAAACAAGAAAAGCACAGGTCTTTGAAAGACAGTTTAGCAGCTTGACAAGCATAGAGGTACACCCAAAAGGATCTGCATAAGGATGCTGTTGAAGGAGAAAGGATTTTCAGTCCCAGAGAATGTGTTACCCCTTTGCCAAACATGCTCCTTCTGTGTGTTCCTTAACACCAGTGTATTCTAGGTTCGAGCCCATTCTTCCCATGGATGCTGTGAGTATTCTTGGGAGTATAAGCTTCAAGTTTAAGGGAGGAATGTTTTGAACCAACAAGCAAAATGCTTCAGCTAAAAAATTAGTATAAGCCCTACTGGCTGATTCTTTTTTAAATTTTTTTTTGTCTTTATTAATTTGTTTGTGGACTTTTAGTTTACAAGATTAAGTTCCACAATCCCTTGAGTTTCAAATTTTCTCCCCTTCTCTCTCCTCCCTCACCTTCCCGTGGTAGCATGCAATCAAGTATAGGATCTGCAAATACTTTCACATTAGACATTAGTCAGGTTATAAAGAAGGATTGTAACAGGTGGAATGAACAATGGGAAAGAGGAAACAAAACCAAACAAGAAAAAAAAAAGGGAGCAGGTAGTTTGCTTCAATCTGCATTCAAACTCTGTTATTTCTACTTCTTTCTCTGAATGTAGACATCTTTTTCCATCATGAGTCTTTTGGAGTTGTCTTATAATTTTGAATTGCTGAGAGGAGTCCAGCATATCAAAGTTAGTTGTCACACATACATTGTGTCTGTAATTGTGTACAAATTTCTCCTGGTTCTGCTCTTCTCACTCAGCATCAGTTTGCATAAGCCTCTCCAGGTAAATATAAAGTCCATCTGCTCCTCATTTCTTATAGCACAATAGTATTCCATTACATTCATATACCACAACTTGTTTAGCTATTCCCCAATTGATGGGCATCCCCTTAATTTCCAGTTCTTTGCCACCACAAAAAGAGATGCTATAAATATTTTTGTACATATGGGTCTTCCTCCCACTTCTATGATCTCTTTGGGATACAGCCTTAGAAGTGGTATTGCTGGTCAAAGGGTATGCAATTATTTATAGCCCTTTGGGCATAGCTCCAGAGTGCTCTCCACAATGGTTGAATCAGTTCACAACTCCACCAACAATGCATTAGTGTTCCAATTTTTCCACATCCTCTCCAGCATTTGTCATTTTCCTGTTTTGTCATCTTAGTCGATTTGACCAGTGAGATGTGGTACCTCAGAGTTGTTTTGATTTGCATTTCTCTAATCAATAGTGATGTAGATCATTTTTTCGTATGCTTATGGATATCTTTAATTTCTTCCTCTGAAAACTCCTATTGGCTGATTCTTAATGGGAAAGCATACTGGTGGAAGCCTGTGAATAATAGTGTTCATAATACAGCCCAACAAGGATATCTTTAGAATCCAAAGGTAATGATCTCTCCCCTGTGAGCACAAAGGAATCAGGAAAGTACTTCCATGTCCCTCCCCTTTTCTTGTTATAGGCTTAGGTCATTCCTGCTTTACTTCTGTATAGAAGTAGAGTATTGGGGTCTTTGATTTTATGGCTTTCATATCTTTGCTAGGCTATGAAAGATCTATTGGAAGTGATATAAATTGATGTTGTACCCATATTAGACTATGAGAGTCCTTATCCCAACTCCCAACCACATTGACCAACCAGGTCTTCCAGAGCAAGGTTAGCAACCCCCCCACTTAGACTTCTAGGAGTAACCCTGATGAAGAAGAGGGTTTTATATTAATACCCTTGGCTCAAGTCCTCCATTTTGATGCTTTCTCTCCAATATAAATTTCCCTTATAAAATTCATTGACACTGTCATTAGCGTCCCCTGTATCACTTAATCAATCAATATCACTTAACTTTCACAAATGGGATATTTACTGAGGAGTTATAGCAAGATTAGAAATACAAAAAAATAATTCCCCCTTCTGCCAACTGGGGACAAGCTCTTACCTACACTACCTCTGTCCCTAGGGAGGAGCCCAACCTTCAAGCAATGACTCCAAAGAATTAACCCCCACCATGTTCAGTTCCAAGTGTGGCATAGTCCATGAATAAATTACTTTCTCTTGACTGACTTCATTCCAATGCTATGGTTTAAGCCAGTCACTCAGGAGAAGCACTTTTCCTTAGATTTGGATGCCTACAAAACTCAGGCACAGACTCTCATCACGACACCTCTTGTCCTCCAACCTTCAGAAATAACTCAATTATTTCATTTCCAATCCTCTTTTACCTGAGCAGGAAAGAATAGACACAATGTAGAAACAACAAGTGGCCCATGTGCTCATGGCTTCATATTGACCTGGAATGGAAGAGAGGCAGTTGGCCTCTTTCCTTTGCAAATGCTTAGAGCAGTCTTTGCCTCCATTGATCACTACAACGAAAAAGAGAGTCAAGTTCTCCACTGCTCCTGCACCCCAGGTCCCTTGTATGCATCTCAGTGTTGTCTCAGTGGCCAATGGAAAAGGCCCTTTCTTCAAAATGTAGCATGCAGAGGAGACAGCTACAGAAGACCTGTACATGTAAACAAAGGCAGAAGCATCAGGACTGGATAAACCTTAAAGGACAAAACCAAGATGTTATTGATCCATGCACAAAACCTCCATGTTCCCTTTCTATCTTTCCACTTCCTACTTTTTTCTTTGGAGAAGCAGACTTTAAGAGAAATATTCTGAGAAGCAGACAGATGATTTCTCTGGAGGGTCCAGTCATGTGTGTCTGACAGGTTTCTGTCTATTGACCTTTCAGATTATAAGAAAATTTGTCTGTTCTTCCTTGGATGGCCAAGGGCTGTAGGAATTTATGCATGATTCCTCTGCGTCGGACTTCACTAAATAATTATTTGCTGCCAAAGGTATAGAAAAGAATGTCTTTAATAAAACAATTTGCAACCATTTGATACAATCTTTGCAAAAGGCTGGATCCTTCCAGCACTTATGTGTTGCCATTTACCATGGACTTTTTTCATGCATAAAAGAGGAAAGAATTCATAACCCTTTCATATCAGATGGATCTGCCTCCCTGGAGCCATGTTCTTCAATAGGGACAATTTTATAGTCTCATACATATTCTCCCACGCTGTGTTACACTGAGGATTAATAAGCTGTTCTTAGTAAGGCATTTGACCTTTAAAGCAAAAACTAGATGAGAAGCCATCTGTTTTACACCTGTCACATGGGAATCCCCACACAAGAACTGCTCAACCTTTTGCAAAGTACGTAAACATAAGTCCATGGGCTGTGTTAGAGACCACGTCAGTCTTATGAGGTTGTTGGGACCTACCTGTTGTTCAACAGCAGAAAACATAATCAGTGTCTTAAATTCAACTTAACAGTTGAATAAAACTGAAAGGAATAAAGCAAAACTGAATATAATTCTTTGGTGGAGACGGGAGAAAGGAACTTTTAATTAAGTAGAGGAGCATCAAGCATTCCTGAGGCTGAATTCCTGAGCTAAATAGAAAATTTTGTATTCATACAGAAGAATCAAGGGAAATATAAAAAGGTAAACATTAAAGAGAGGAATCATAAGAACTTCAATAAAGTCACTGTTTACATTCCTATATGGGAAGATTATACTTGTAAATCGTAAGGACTTTAACATTAATGGGGCAGTTAGAAGTCTACATAGACAGAGAGCATGGGTGTGGTTTCATTATGCTGGAATAATATCTAAAAATAAAATGAAGGGGTTAGAAAGAAGTAGGCACTGGGAGAAGAAGAAAAGGAGAGATAGAATGAGGAGAATTTTCTGATATAAAAAAGGATCACAAGGAAAAACTTTTATAGTGGAGGGAAAATTGGGGAGTGGGCAAAGCTTGAACCACAATTTCATTGGAATTGGTTCAAAGAGGGAAGACTATGCACACACACACACACACACACACACACACACACGTAGCTATGTATAGAAATCTATCTTTTCTAATAGGGAAATAAGGGGGGAAAAGGTAAAAGTATTTGAGGGGTGAGGGAGATGATAAAGGAGGTAGATTAAGGAAGGCAGTAATCAGAAGCAAAACAGACTTTTGAGGAAGGATGGAATAGAGAAAGACAAACAGAAGAAAATAAGATAGAGGAAAATGTATAGTTAGTAATCATAGCTGTGAATAGGAATGTGATGAGCTTACCCATAAAGCAGAAGTGGGTAGTGGAATGAACTAGAAACCAGAATCCAACAATATATAATTTATAAGAGACACACTTAAAACAGAAAGACATAAACAGAATTAAAATAAAGGACTGAAACATAATCTATTACACTTCAGCTGAAGTAAAAAAGGCAGGGGGAGCAATAACGATCTCAGATAAATTTAAAAACAGACCTAATTAAAAGAGATAATCAGGGAAACTACGTTTTGCTAAAAGGTATTATAGGCAATGGTAGCTATGTGACTCAGTGGATAAAGCACTGGGTCTGGATTCAGGAAGACCTGAGTTCAAATCCATCTTCAGATACTTACTAGCTGTGTGACCCTAGGCAAGTCACTTAACTTGCCTCAGTTTCCTCATCTGTAAAATGAGCTGGAGAAGGAAATGGCAAATTACTCCAGTATCTCTGCCAAGAAAACCCCAGATGACGTCATGACAAGTTGGACATGACTGAAAAATGACAAAGGGTTTTAGCCTTTAGTTTTAGAACTGTGCATACCCCTTTAACTCAGGAATATTACTACTAGGTCAGTACCCTAAAAAGATTTTTTTTTAATGGAAAAGATCTGTATAAAATGATTTTAGCGTCCCTTTGTGTGGTGGCAAAGAATTAGAAATTGGGGGGATGCTTATCAGTTAGGGGATGGTTGGACAAGTTCTGGCATATGACTGTGATGAAGTCTTATTGTGCTATAAGAAATGATGAGAGGGGTGGCCTCAGAAAACCATGGCAAGACCTATGTGAACTGATGCAAAGTGAAATGAGAAGAACCAGGAGATCATTGTGCACAATAATACCTAGTTGTGATGGTTGTAATGGTGATCATCTGTGAGAGATTTGGCTACTGTGAGGAACACAATGATCCAAGACAATTCCAAGGACTCATGAGAAATAAAAAAAAGCTATGGACTTCTAGAGAAAGAACTGATGAACTCGAAGTGCAAATTGAAATATAATTTTTCACTTTATTTTTTCTTGTTTTTTTGTGATATGGTTAATATGGAAATATAGTTTGCATTATTTCACATGCATAATTGATATCATTTTGCTTGCCTTTTCAGAGGGTTGGGTGAGGGATGAGATGGAGGAAGAGAATTTTGGAACTCAAAATTTTATACGAATAGAATGCTTAAAATAAATTTCCAAAAGAATTCACGAGTGCCAAGTTCATAGAAACTGAAGTAACTACTCCCTTCAAGAAATGGAGGACCACTAGGGCCTTTTGACTACCTAATTGCAATTCCCTCTCCACATAGCCCTTAGGAATTTCCAGTGAGCTTGTAAGACTTTTTATTAAACCATTACATTTCAGGAAATGAGAGTTTGACAGTACTGAAGGAGATGACAAATGACTCATAATCCAAAATAAACATGTAGTGGTTACCCTAGTCAGAAAAGAATTTTGGAAATAATCTTTCTCCAAACTACACAGGAATAATTCATATTTTAAACCATTGCCCCATGTCCAGTGAGATTCTAGCTTTATAAATTTACTTGGTAAAAAGGACAGCAAAAAACAAAGACAATCTTATACTTTAAAAAAGACATCCTATTTTACAAGCTGATAAAAAGTGATTTTAAAACACTTTTTGAATATAAAAAAAGACCAAAGAATTGGTCATTTTCCAGCTAGGATACACTGATATATAGACTAATGGGTAAGTAAATAAGATGTTTTTATTAAGCTCCTCACACACGCTAGGCATTTTGCAACTATCATCTCATTTGATCCTCACAATAGCCTAGTAAGATATTTGTTAATATAATCCCCATGTTTACAGTTGAGGAAATTGAGGCATAAAAGTAGTTAAGTTACTTGCCCAGAGTTACACACCTAGTAAATGTCTGAGATTGGGTTTCAGCTCAGGTCTCCAATACTTTAGCCATGATGCCACTTAGCTGCTTAGGTGGCAAATTTGTCAAAAGTAACCTATCTTCATTATGTTTCTGAATCAACTTTAAGGTTAAGATAAATGTCCCAAACATTTCAGACATCCATTCACCTTCCCTTGATTGAATAGTACGTCTCCCACATGGTTAATTCGTTCTCTGTAGGTGTAAATCAATAGTCAGGTTGAGTGTCATGATACAAAAATAGATTATGTATTTTAAGCTAAATATTTGGGTTTTTCCCTTTATTCAGGAATGTATAGTTAGCAAGTTATCTTTTTTTCATCTTCCTTGATTCCTGAAGTAGTTAAAATAATGTCCCAAATTTCAAAAGTACTGCTACTAGAGAGAGAGAGAGAGAGAGAGAGATGTAGATATCAAGGAGATATCTTGAGTGGGGAGTGCTGATTAAAAACTATATTATAAAATGTGTGAAGAAGAAAGAAATAATAGCATGTTTCTTCTTTGCAACAGTAGGGTTCATTTGTAATGAGAATAAAAACAATGGTGGTATAGCAATAGAGCTTAGTTCTCTTCTGAACCCAGCTGACATTTAGTGGGGAACCAAAGGTGTAAAACACAAAGATGTGGGATGGATGGATTACAGTGGAGGGTGCTAGGCAATACCAAATAGCTGAACATAGGTCCCAATGACTCAAGTTATCCCTATGAAGCAGATTAAAGGGAAAATTGAATTTGTTTCTGGATGATCTGCTAAGAATTAATGTGGTTTACATAACAAATACCAGGTGTGATTCAGATAGAACGCCATAATGGAAGGAAGACTAGCCTTTCCATCCAGGAAGACCTGTGTTCAAGTGAAGCCTCAGACACAACCTTGAGAGAAGGCACCAACTTGCATTGGTAAAAAAATTTCCTCATTTTGCAGTTCATGGCATCAAACAAATCAAAGGCTCAGTTTTATCCCTACATTCTACTATTTAGATGCAAATGAGCTCTGTCTTTTTCCATAAAAGGGGACTCTATTTTAAACTGATGCCCTAGTAAATACCATTGTTTTTGATGGAATAAAGATTACAAGTAGGAATGTAAAGTCCAGTGATGAATAATAAATAGTTTCACTTTCTTCCCACCCACTGGGAAGAAGCCTCTCTGAGTAGGAAAATGCTTTTGGATAGTTACTTCCTTTGAGATGCTCTGAGCTCCATCTCTTGTTATATTATCAGAAAACAACACTTTTATGATATCATTTCAGTGTTTCAAAGAAGCACCTTTATTGAGATAAAATTTAATATCTTGCTCTTGGGTTTTATAGCCAGTCATGTCAATTTGAAAAAATATTTATTTCTTCTGAAAAATCATGGTTGAAGACATTGTCTATATGAACACTTTTCTTAACAGGGTCTCTGTAATTCATTCCTAGTAGAATTTAGAACCAGGAAAACTTAATTTCCACAGATAAATGTTTAACTGATGTGAGAATCAGAAGGAGATTTGGCTATAAGAAATCAATCAAAAATTTAGTCAGTCAATTAGTAATATGCTGACATTACAATGATATAATAACTACACCATTAGCTTCTTTGTGGCTGTTTTCTCTACTAACAGCTACGAGAGCTCAATGTCTAATTAGCATGTCCCTGGCAAAGGAGAGTGAAAATCCTTTTGGTACAAGGCCAAGGTTCAACCAAGGTACTAGAAAATGCCAAGAGAAGCCCACAGGCTACTCCCAAGTCTATTTTTTGGATGCTTTTTTTCTAGGGCTGACTCACAGTAATTGCTTCCAACCAACCATCTTATTTGAGATTAGAAAATTCATTTGAATTTTTGTTTAATCCTTGAATGTTAGTCTATATCCACAAAATCCTCTGCAAGAACTCCACCAGACAAAATCTCACTTGAGCTGTATAGGAGGACTGGGGAGAAATGGCTCTCCTCCTCCCCTTAATGCCTTATTGGCCAGAAAATAAACCAAGAGGCAAGAACCAAAGTAGTTGAACACACCAGGAAATCTTCACCTTTAGTTTCTATGCCTGCCTTTATTATACACATTGATGGTTTCAAAATTTTTGTTATTTTGAATTCTGTGTTCTCTTCAAGAACTCCTCTAGGTCAATTACATAATAGTTTTTATTAGTTAAATAGAGATTGAGAAATGGTAATGCTTCCAAATTTCCATGGCCTGGGGAGACAGGCATCCACCAAACGTCCTTTCTTTTCCTCCTTGGGAAAGGCTAACAGAGTTCCTGATATCCAAAATGGGAAGATCAATAGCATGAAACTTAAGAAACAAAAGGCAACAACCCTACTTTTCTCTTTACAGCAGTCTACTCCATGATTAGCCTGGTTGTTGAATTCCAGATTCATCCTAAGCTGAAGTACACTTGACAATAGCTGGTTTAAAACTGAAATGGCAAAAAAGTGGCACTTTTCACTGGTAATGCATGAATCATTCTTCTAATCCTACTTACCTGACATGGGAATCAGTAGGGGATTTGATTACAAGAAATCAACTGAGAATTTAGTTAACCAATAAATACTTATTATATCGCTTGCTTTGAAATGATATAGGACTATTACTAACTCCCATAACAAAGAGGCAATTTTCTTTCTACTAATTATTCTATCCCCAAATATACATTTGAGAATTGATGCTTCAGTTTTCATCTGTCCCATCTGACCATGTCTGCGTTAATTCATATTGCTTGAAATGATGACTCTTTGTTGACCTGATAAAATAATTTGAGTTAAAATAGTGCAGTGGATAAGACTCTGGAGTTATTAGGAGACTCTGAATTCAAATCCTGCCTTAGACACTTGTTAGGTGTGTCACTTAAATTCTCTGCCTCAGTTTCCTCATGTGTAAAACGATGTAGTTGGATTCGCTGGCACCTATCTTTCCTTCTAGTTCTACATCAGTGACACAACAAAAGTATACTTTCAAGACTAATAAAGACCCACTAAATTTCAGGATATCAAGATTGAAGACAATCAATTAATCAATCGACAAGCATTTACAAAACACTAGCTAGGTGTCAGGCACTGTGCTAGGTGATGAGGATACAAAGAAACAGAAGAATAGACCCTAATCTCAAAGAGTTTCCATTCCAGCAGGCAACACGATGAACATTATGAGTATAGAAAATATGCTTACCAAAATAAGTACAAAGTAAATGGGAATAGGTGTAGGAATGGGGCACTGGAAAATGACAGCTTTCCATGGTTGTATGGAAGGTATTATTTGAGCAATTTTGAAGATATGAGGGATTCCAGGAAGTGAGGATGACAAGAAAATATATTCCATGCATAGGAGACAGCCAGCGCAATGACCAGTTTGGCAATAGGGGAAGTGAAGGAATAGAAAGGTAATGTGCGAGCAGGCTATAGAGGGCTTTAAAAGCTCAGCAGAAAAGTTCCTATGTGATCCTAGGGACAATAGGGAGAATTGAGGGTTTAGTGAGTAGAGGAGTTACATGGTTTGACCTGCACAACAGGAAAATATTTTTATTAGCTACATGGAGGATGAATTGGAATAGGTCTGTGTGGCATAAAGACCAATTAAGAGGTTGTTGCAGTAGCCTAGACAAGAAGTAATGAGGGCTTGAACAAGGGCAGTGCCCATGGGGATGGAGGAAACAGAAACAAATGCCAGAGACATGGTGGAGGGAGAAATAGTAAGATCTGGCTAATTGTTGAAAATGTGTTGTCTAGGCTAGTGAGGAGTGAAGGGTGACACCAAGCATGTGAATCTGGGTGGTCATGTTCTTGACAGAAACTGGGAAGTTCAGGAGTGGGGGGGAGTGGGGAATGGTGGAGAATTGAGTGGTAAAATGAGTTTAGGTTTGAACGTGTTCAGTTTGAAATTGTTCCCTAACCACTACTTCCTTATCTACTGTATTCAAATATTCCCAAGTGCTGGTTCCCTCACTTAAAAAAACCCCCAAACTTTCACCAGACTCTAACATCCCCTCAAGTTATTCTGTTTCCTCCATTGCTTAACCAAACTCCTAGAAAACAGCAGTTGCTGCCTTCAGTTCGCCTTCCCTCACAGTTTTGCAACCTGGCTTTCAACCTCATCCTTCAATTGTTCTCTCCAAAAATACCAATTATCTTTTCTGGCTTTTTCTCCTTCCTCATCCTTCTTGTTCTCTCCATTACACTTTGCACTTTTGAACACTAGTCCTCTTGAACACTCTCTTCTCTGGGTTTTCATGACACTGCTGTCTCCTTCTTCTCTTCATACTGGTAGGCTTGCTCCTTTTCTGATTTATCATCCATATCACACACCCTAATTGTGGCTATTTCCCAAAGCTATCATGTCATCTCCCTCTCTCTCTCTCCCTCTCTCTCTCTCTCTCTCTCTCTCTCTCTTCCTCTCTCTCTCTCTCTTTCCCTCTCTCTCTTTCCCTCCTGATATAGATATTATCTTTTCACAGATGACTCACAGATCTATATATGGAGGCCTGCTCCCTCCCTTGAACTTCAGTTGCACATTACTAATTAGACATTAAAACTATATATCTCAGAGACACCTCACATTCAATGTGTTCAAAACAATTCATCTGTTCCCCCCAAATTCCAACACTCTTCTGACTCCCTCATTTTTGCTAAAGGGAATTCTTCCAGTCTCAAAGGCTCATAACATCAGCATTATCCTCAATTCCTTACTCTTTCTCATCCCACATATTCATTCAACTGCCAAATCTTGCCATTTCTTCCTTCACACCATCTTTTACATCTAATCCCTTTGGTCTATTCACTAAGCTCCACTTTGATTTACTTTCATCACATCTCACCTAGAGAGGTACAGTGGTCTCTTAGTTGTTCTCCTTGCCTCAGATATCTGTCCACTTCAATCTTTGCTCTACTGCCAAAGTGTTTTCCCCTTGACATTCACGTCTGACTACATAGTTCCCTACTAAACAAACTCCATTATCTACCTATAGTTTCTAGGAACAAATATAAATACCTCTGTTTCACCTTTAAAACTCTTCACAAGTTGACCTTGACCTATCTTTCCAGTCTCATTCTCATCCAGTCCTTCCCATTGTTCTTCACATAGCACTCCATTTTCAGTTCTACTTTATTTTAGAACAGTGAAAACTATTTTGTATATGAATAATCTTGCATTACTGAAGAAATAAAGAATCCTGCTAACAAAGTAATTCTGATAACTCGTAAGAATTGATTTGGGGAAAGTATTGAGTTCATCTGGTCAATTTTAGCAATAAGATTTTAATAAGGTAGGGAAGGCATGAACAGGACTTCATTTGATCAATTTAGGAGGTTTTTGTAGCATTAATTCGAATAATAAGGGTATATTAAGTATATGTAGCCTAAACTAAACAGGTATAGAATAAATACAATATAAATAAATGGTGGTTAAATATAAGTTGGGTCTTCAGACAGAGTTTGAGATAGACAGACAGACAGACAGACAGACAGAAAAACATTTATTAAGGACTTACTATGATCCAAACACTGAGAATTCAAATACAAGCAAAAAGTAAGATAGTCTCTGCATTCAAGGAGAATCCTAAGAGGGCAAGGCAGCAGATGAGAGGGGAGGGCTTGATGGGGAAGACTGGGAGTCAATAGTGGAGCTGGAAGAGGAGTAAAGAAGTGAGCACAGTTGGCTTGGGCTCTCCTTAAAATGGAGATTCTGGGAGGAGCTCATCAATTAGAGGAGGATATAGAGGCAGAGGAATTTTCAAGGGCAAGAGGCTTCTGGGCAATGGAAGGGAAGTTGGGGGAGTCAGAAGCAGAGAAATTCTATGAAGTGAAGATGAGAAGGGAATGCATTCCAGTCATGGGGGATGGTCAATGCAAAAGTATGCTTCAATGTGCATTCAGATTCTATCAGTTCTTTCTCTGGAGGTGGATAACATTTTTCATCATAGAATTTGGATTTGTCTTGTAATTATTTTGGATCATTGTAGTGCTGAAAAAAGCTAAGTCATTCAGAGCTGATTATTATGGTGTTGCTTTTACTGTGTTCAATGTTCTGGTTCTGCTCAATTCACTTTGCATCAGTTCATATAAGTCAAAGAGGCTTTCTTACATCATCTTGAAGAATTCATACAACTGTTTGAGGTATGTTTTCATTGGACAAGATTTTTTTTCCTGGACCTGTGATTTCATTAACATTGAAACTCCCAGTGTGAAAACTCCCTCCACCAATGCAGATTAGCAATTCCTCTATCATTTATAGTCTTATTGATTTATCTGGGGCACTGAGGAGTTAAATGAGTTGCCTATCCTGACATTATATGTATCAGAAATAGGACTCATACATAACCTAGGGATGCAAGTTCTCCAGACAATCAGAAAAATTCAATCCCTTCATTTTAAGAGTTAGAAGGGACTCCAGTAGTCTCCTACTTCTACTCATACCAGGGGCAAATCTCCATTATTACATGCTTGACAAGTGACCATCCAATCTCTACTTGAAGACTCCCTTGGGGAAGAATCCATCCCTTCCTGAGGAGGGCGCTGTTTGTTAAGAACTTTTCCTTATTTTAAACTGAAATGGACCTCTTTGCAACTTCTACCCACAACCTCTGTTTCTGCCCTTTGGGGCCAGGCAGATAGATTTCATCCCTCTGACACATGATGAAGATAAGTGTGCCAACACCTAACCCAACCTCCTTTCAATATTCTCTTCTCTAAGCCAAACACGCCTCTGCTTTAAAAAAAAAAAAGATCCTCTTATGACATTCCCATCTTTGTTGATTCCTCTGAATGTTCTCCAGCTTATCAGTATGCTTCCTAAACTATAGCACCCAGAACTAAATGTAGAATTACAATTGTGGCTTCACTAGGACAGAATACAAGAGACTATCATTTTATGCCTTTCTTAAGGCATCCCAAGACTACATTTAAAGTTCTTCTCACATTTTTAACCTCTTCATCCATTGATCTATGGTCCAATCAAAATTACCTTCCCTTTACTTCTCACACACAGTCCTCCATTTTCCATCTCCATACCTTTGCAATGCTTGTCCCTCTTTCCTCACCTCTTCATAGAAGCCATCTGCTCCTGACTCTTAGGATTTCATCATATCCCAGCATCCATTTCTCCTGGGATGAAGCCTCTGCCCCTGTGAGTCCCTTTTCTGAGAAATTCTTCCCAGAACTTCAATTTTGAAGAAGTGTCCAAGCCAACCATGCAACTCTTTCCTCTTTTTCTAGCTCCATGTATGATTGGACTTCTCCATTAGGCTCTTCTGTGAGTACCTTCCCTTCCCCCCATCTTTTTTGCTCCCTTCTATGTGTTTTCCCTCACAAAAACATAAACTTTTTTTGACTTGCATTCGTATTTCCAGTTCTGATACATACTGAACCTTGTGTAATCATGCCTCTATCGTTGCTGCCATCATCTTGAATTTGCCAAGTTGTTGACTGAAAATGTGTGACTTGGAACAGCTAATATAGGCTACCAAGAAGACTTGGACCCAGATCTCCCTCATCCCAAGACCAGTGTTCCATCTACTACATCAGGGGTCTCCACAATGGGATGTATATATTCTGAGGACTCATGAGATGATTTAAGGGGAAGTGAGGTGTTTCTTTGTAGGATAATAGGTAGCATACCAACCATGCCACCCAAATACAACCAACCTCCTTACTTCCTTAAACAGGATTATCTGCTGCTGTCTCAATGTGATAGAGGGGTAATGTGTGTGTGTCTGTATCATAGGAGTAGCACTTTAGGGTTTGCAAAACTTCACACATATTTCATTTGATCACATACTTTTATCTATTGATCACATACTATTTACCTATTGAGGAAAGACTTTTAGACATAAATTTGAATTGGGTTTTTATGTCTTAGATATATGACCTGTATCAGAGAAATTTGTTGTAAAGATTTTTTTCCCAAGATACCTATTTCCCTTCTAATCCCAACTTCATTAGTTTTGTGTCTGTAAAAACTATAATTAATATTACCCACTTCATCGTCTGTGACCCTCTCTATTTCTTGTTGGTCATGAACTCCTTCCCAATCTATAGATCTGGGAGGTAATTTCTTCTTTGTTCCTCTAATTTGTTTTTGATGTCACCATTTATGTCTAACTCATAAATTCATTTTTTTTATCTTATTGTGGTGTGTAATGTGAAATATTGGTTTATACTTAATTTCTGACAGACTGCTTTCTTTTCTTTCCCAGAATTTTTCTTCCAATAGTGAGTTCTTACCCCAGCACAGTCTTTGGCTTTATCAAACACAAGCCTTCCGGGTGCATGGGGTTCCTTGGCTGACTCAGGATTAAAGACTCATTTCCTGGCTGCCTAAATGCAGAGCTCCATCACCCTTTCTGATGCTTGGCTGGTGGATCACAGTGGGCAACTCAGGCAAGGGAGTTTTGCCTAGCTGAAGTGGGAAGGGTTCACCATACATAAGTCTAAAGACTGGTGTCCTCAATGTCTATCATTATAGAATATCCTTCTCCTGCCATGGCTAAGTAAACATCCTTCTGCTAGCTGTCAAATGACCAACAAATGTCTCATTCTTTTTTCAATACCAGATCTGAACTACCAGGGGACTGGCCTGAGTCAGGATCTACTCCTAACACAGGCTTTAAGTTGGGCCATCCCCATTTATCACATAAAGTCAACTTTAAAGGAAAGAAAAGAAATTCTGTGCAGAGAATAACCCAAGGGTCTGTCCTCCATGTTTGCACTGGCTTGAGAAAGTTAATGATTAAAATGTTCTGGATTTCCATCATTGCCCTCTTGGATATCTATTTGCATTTATATGATTTTATGTCCGCTGGCCCAAGGATGCTTCCCACCCCCATCTGCTTCTGTGTAAAGATTAATAATTGATTTGCTCATATCATATGTGGAAAGTTTATCGGAAAGGAGGCAATCACTTTGTGGGATGACCTCTCATAGAGGTGATGAGCCCAGTGGAATCAACATGAATTTGAGCAGTCTAAGAATGATGAAAGTCCTGGTTTTGCTGCTTTCTGTAACATTTATTCATGCTGAACACAGAGGTAAGATTTTTAAAGCTGTGATCCTGTACTGGAATTTTTTTCTATGCACATATTCTTTTTTTAAAAAAAAACATATAAAAGAAATTGTAATAAAGAGCCACGGATTTTCTCTTTTTCAAATAAGTACAGCTGGTGCTTGAATAGATTTTTAAATATTTAGAAGCTTTGGAATTAGGGTGTGTACCTTGTGTAAGGCATTGGAAGTGAAGGTTCAGATTGTAGGGTTGTTTTTTTCTATTTCTTTGACGATAAGCAATGGTGTCAAATGCAAAGCTTTTTACAATGAAAATTAACACAGATGGTTAACAGAGTGCCCATTAAGTGGCAGCTGTCTGTTTGTTGAGCCTCAAGTCGACATACATTTATAGGCCCAGGGAGATGCTATATCATTCCTTAAAAATTTCATGCTTCTATTTGAAACTTATAGAAGTAAATATTGAAAATTAAAAATCAATCAATTAATTTTTAAAATTTGTGTTTTTGAGGGGTGGGGTGGGTAGTGAAAATGCGTAGTAGACAATATGATCGAAAGATGATGTCAAGTATTTTTCTTTTTTTTTCTTTTGGGAGGCGCAATTGGGGTTAAGTGACTTGCCCAAGGTCACACAGTTAGTGTTAAGTGTCTGAGGCCGTATTTGAACTCAGGTCCTCCTGACTCCAGGGCCAGTGCTCAATTCACTGCTCTATCTAGTCGCCCTGAAGTATTTTTTCAAACGACAATTTGTACCGCCTACAGCTGTCTTTTTTTCTGAAAACCTAGATAGTGTTTCTGGACAGAAAGATGCAGTGCCCTGATCTTTACAAAATGTGCAGGCCATTAGAAAATCTGTTCAATTTCTGAAGTCAGCATGTAATTATTCCATGGTTAGAATAGTTTGATATGAGGAAGGTCCAAGTTAAAATCCTGCCTTAGACATTGACTACTTAGGTAGCTGTAAACAAGCCACTTATCTCACTGAGGCTAAGTTTCCTCATCTGAAAAAAAAAAAAACCACATACACTTCTAGGGCTGTTGTGAAAATCAGATGAGCTACGGAGAGTTGTACACCTTAAAAGTTTGAAATGTTATATATATGTTAGCTACTGGTTAGGACCAAAATTAAAATAATTGATATCTTTGAACTGAAACACAATTATTCTTATTATATGTGTGTGTGTGTATCACATGTGTGTATATATGCATATATGTCTACATAGATGCACATATATTCAGAATAGATTTTCAATGACATCCTCACCTCTGGACTGTTTCTAAACTTTTAGTAGAAACAATTTTACTAAAAGCATGCAAAGGAAAACTTTATTCTAACTGATACAATTAATCTCTATTTCCTGTTGCTTTTTTATGACTTACCATAAAATCCGCATTCATCCTCGTTTGTCAGTCATGAAATTATTTTATTGTTCTTGCAAAATTGCAGAATAGAACTTCAGAATCCATTTCAGATAACCTATTCAAGATGAAATGTCAATTGAATTTGCCTATTAGTTCTCTAAGCATTAAATTTAATTAGGCAAATATTTATTAAGCATTTAACTCTGGAAAAAGTACCATGCTAGGGGCTGGGAGGGGACACAAAGTGAGAATCAGTTGGAGGGTCCCTGACATCATGCTGCTTATAGTCTAGAATCAAGATATACAACCACCCCCCCAAAAAAAATGCAATGCAAAATAAAGTAAGTAGAGAAGGAAAGCAGAGGCAAGGTGTCTTGTGATGTCTGCTGTGAAACAAAGATAATTACAGAACTTGACTCTTGGCCCTTTTATGAAGATCCCAGTATTGGTTCACTTCTCTGAGAGTTGTCATGCCCAAGTTTAGAGCAAGAAAAGATCTCTTGGGTTTACTTCAGACTAGGATGGTCCCCAGACATCAAGAAACAGGCGAAGGGCACACCTTATATAATGGGAGACTTCTTCAGGCACCTGCTGTTTCAATACATGTTTGCTGGTTTCATGCCAGGACACTTTAGCACCAGTGACTAATACCAGAATATTCCATAACTCTAGGCTGAATTGCAGAGTGGGCAGAAAGCTGGCCTCAAAACCAGGCAGACCTGGGTTGAGTCCTGACTGTGATACATACTGACTTCTTGCTCACCTTAACCTCTGTGGGCAAGGAAACTCTAAGACTACAAATTTCAGAGAAGGGATTCACCTACTCTGGAAGAGAATGTTTCACTACCAGATGGTTCCCTTTAGCAGTGGAATCACAGACCAATCTTTATACCTATTCAATACTAAATATTTCCAAAGGTCCAGCAATAAGGGGGTGGGGAGTTTCCATCTTACATAAGCCTGGGGACTTGTACTTGACTATCATGAAAGAATTGTACTATAGCCTGCTCATTTCTTATAAATCATATGTCAAATTATATTTATTTGTAATGAAAAGTCTACTGTAAACATGGATGATATCTCTGACCACCTCTGCTCAGACCACAGGGTCTAGTCAATCTCCCATTGACCCGCTGACTTTTGTTACACAATTTCTCAACAAGATAGCCCATATAACTGACTGTCTATATAATTCAGCTGCCAATATAGTCCAAATGACTGCCTATATAAATGAAGAGTTGCCTCAGTTGCAGGTCTGAAACACTCCTTGAGCAATATCAGAATGTAACAGCTTGAAAACAAAAGCTACTTTACTATTCACCGAGATCCCAATAAGCAAACCTACACTCAGAAAAAAAGTTCAGGTTTCTTCTCTGCTGCCTACAAACATACCCAGATTCCTTCTCATTTCTTATGTTCTTGCTACCTTCCTGTCACCTCCTTTTTCAGTCCATTGATGGATTTCCCTCCATATCTGTGGTAGGAGCTTAATCCATTTTATGTGGGTAGTGCATGAGTCACTGGGAGGTCTTAGTTAAGGAAGCAGTATTGCACTGTGGTGATGAGGACCGGGCTAGTTTACAGCCAGGGTCACATCCATAGTCTTATCTTTCTACTTTCTCTTTCTTCCATTATTGGTTTCTTTAGTATCTTAAGTATAAAAGTCCCATCTTGGCAGGAAATGCTTCAGAGAACACCCATGAGTTTCCACAATCTTCTGGGAACAATTTACTGCATCCCTGATGTGGTGACTCTGGAGAAGGAAAGGAGTAGTGTGAGTCTTCTGAATCCTTTTAACTTTCAATCAGTCAACAAGTTTTCATTAAGAACTTACTATGTGTTTAAGCACTGTGCTATGCCCCGGGGACACAAAGAAAAGCAAAAAGCGGACTGTACCCCTCTAATAGGGGAAGGAACATGGCAATCACTACGTCCATGCAGGATGTTTACAAAGTAGATGAAGGAAGTACGAAAGGAAAGGCAGATGGACATCTAGGTGGCTAGGGAGGGACTCCTGCAGAAAGTGGGATTTGAGCTGTCTAGAAGGAATCTAGGAAAGCAAAAGAGGCAGAGATATGAGGATGGAGAGCACTATGGGCATTGGGGATGGCCAGTATGAAGACTCAGAGGTAGAAAATGGAGTGTTTTTTTAGAGCAACTAGAAATAAGTCAATGCCACCAGATGGTAGATGGTGCAGAAGAGAGTAAAGTGTAGGAAGATTGCAAAGGTAGGAAGGGGCCAGGTTTTGAAGAGTTTTAAATGCCAAACAGGAATTTATGTTTTGTCCCTGAATTTATAGGGAGCCATTGGAACTCATTGAGTAAAGGGTTGTCATGGTCAGACCTATGCTTCAGAAAATCAATTCATTAATTGATCCCTTCATCAGCAAAGCTGCTCTTGTTCTATTCTGTCATCTGTGTATGCTTTATTTCTTTCAAGATTGAAGCATTGGACAGCCCTGTCATAGACAGGGTTCAGAGTAACAGCCCTCCTCCCACAATGGGTATAGCCCAAGAATCTCTCTGGATGTCTTCCTCTTTTCTTAATCTATACCCTCCCTTTTGATAATTTCATTAGCTCTCATTGGCTCAATTATCTTCTTTACTCAGATGACTGCCATCTTCATGCAAATGATTCTAGCTCTAGTATTTCTTGTGAGTTGTAATCTTGCATTTTCAACTAATTAGCCATTAGATATTTCCTACTGGATGTCCCCTGGTATCTCAAGCTCAGTATGGACAAAACAGAATTCAGTACCTTTCCACCTAAACCTTTATCTCTCTTGCTGTTAAGGGCACAACCAGTTACCTAAGTTCTCAACCTTGGGGTCATACTTAAATCTTCATTTTCTTTCCTTCTTCATATATAAATATTTGCTCTAAGCCTTGCTGATTCTCCACTTATAACATTTCTAACATCTATTCCGTTTCACCAGTTATCACTTTAGCTACCCCCCCATCATCTCTTTGCAGCACTATTACAACAACAGTTTTAATACAATAATAATAATTACCATACAATATTGCTATATTGCATAACTCCAATAGTAGTTAAAATATGCTATTACAATAATAATTCTTGTGCTTACTTCAGAGGTCTCACCTCTCCAATCTATATTCAAAGCATATCCAAAATGATACTCCTAATTCACAGGTTTGACCATGCCTCTTGATGTACTAAAAATCTCCAATGGATCCTTAATTCCTCTAGGATCATATACAAATTCTCTGTTATTTCATGGCTTTCACCAACTGGTTCCACCCGCCCTTTTTAGGCTTATCACACCAATTGTGTGTCCTCATATATACAGACAAGCCTCATTGCATCACACTTTGCTTTATTGATCTTCATAGATATTGTGTTGTTTTGTTGTTTACACTTTGAAGGTTTGTGGGACCCCCTGCACAAATTTTTCTGAGCATGTGTTCAATTATGTCTCTCTGTCACATTTTGGTAATTCTTCCAATACTGTCAACTTTTTCATTTTTCTTATTACATCTGTTATCGTGATCTAGGACCAGTGATCTTTGAAGTTACTATTGTAATTGTTTTGGACCACCCAAAACTGTGCCCATATAAAACAGCAAACTTCATCAATAAAGGTTATATATGTTCTGACTGCTCTGCTCACCAGTCGTTCACCATTTCTCTCCCTCTCCTCAGCCATTCCTATGCCCTGAGACACAACAATATTGAAAAATGTTACATAAGCTTAGTTGACGAAGCAACTGCAGGGTTTGAGAGGACTGACTCCAATTTTGAAAGAAGTTCTACTGGGGTTAAAATACTACCTACCAAACAACATGCTTACTACAGAGAAATCCCTCATGAAAGAAAGAGTCAATCAAGGGGGCAAGCTTCATTGTCATCCTATTTTAAGAAATTGTCACAGCTACCCCAATCAGTCATCAACCATTAACACTGAGGGGAGACCCTCCACCTGCAAAAGGATTATAACTCATTGAAGGCTCAGATTATGGTCAGTATTTTTTTAGCAATAAAGTATTTTTAATTAAGGTGTGTGCAATTTTTAGATGGTAGACAATTATCTCAATAGAATATAGGCTCCTTTTTTTCCTCTTTCTGTTCCTAGAACCTAGCACAGTGCTTTGTGCACATTGTTATTGTTCAGTTGTTTCAGTCCTGTCTGACTCTTCATGACCCTATTTGAGGTTTTCTTGGCAAAGATACTGGAGTGGTTTGCTATTTTTTTCTCCAGCTCATTTTACAGATGAGGAAACTGGGGCAAACTGAGCTAAGTGACTTGCCCAGGCTCACACAACTACTAAGTGTCTGAGGAATGATTTGAACTCAGGAAGATAAGTCAATGTCAGAAATAAAAGCCAGAAGTTAACTCCCCTTTGATATCCCTCAGGCATGAGTAGAGTGGTTTTCTCTCTCTGAGTGTTACTGGCATTACTCATGTATAATGGAATTATTATAAATCTCTTTTTAACCCCACTAAGGATGATGTCAGTATTACAGGGGCATTTAAAACAGGTTCAGTTACAAAGTTTAGTACAGAATAATACTAAGTACTTATCATTTATTAAAAACATTTCCATTTAAAGGCAAGGCTCTTATTTTTTTTTTAAAAGAGGACTCATTTAAAAAAAAAGAAAGAAAAAGAATCCTCAGTGCCCAGATGAATTAAACGAACATTAGAGCATAATATTGTGTATGTAGGAAAAACACATGCCAGACATGATGGCACAAGCCGTAGTTCTCATGACTAAAGATGCTGAGCCTGGTGGATTGCTTGAGTTCTGGATAGTATCTAGTGCATATATCTATATCTATATCTATATCCATATCTATCTATCTATCTATATATACACACACACATATACATATACATATATATATGCATAGATAGATAGATAGATACTATAGTAGGATACTATACTATATGCTATAGTAGGGATAAAGCCCATTGGATAGCCACACCAAATTCGGCACCAATGTGATGAACCGCTCTCCCTTTCTGCCATTTGAAGAGAAGAAGGTTGCCCAAGGAGGGGCAAAGTGCCTCAGATTGGAAAAGCAGAGTTTGTTAAAGCTTCTGTGCATCTCGGCATTGAGCTTTAACTCCTAAATGGCTACTGCTCATCCAGCTGGAATAATATTGGGAGATCTGGGCTCTAAAAGCCCCCACAACTAACAAGGATATTGTTATAACAAAGAATTATAGTATCACAGACCTTACTTGTCGAAAATGTGACAAATCTGCCGGAATAAAAGCTATAAATTAGGAAATGAGAATTAAATGTTTGCTAAAGACATTTAGCCTGTACACAATGATTCATCCAGGAAGAATGGAAAGGGGATAGAATAAACATTTAAGGGTGATTTGACAGACACTGTTCTAAATGCTTTACAAAGTCATCCACTTCTAAAAATGCTATTTGCTTGACAAAAATTATATTGACACTTTTTTTAAGAATCCCAATTATTACATAAAGTAAAATACATGGATTTTCTTAGAATTGCTTAATTTTTAAAAATTGAACCAGTGCCATTTTTTTTTTACAACCATTGAGTTGTACATAATTATGGTGGGTAGGGACCAGATCTGTGATTTTGCTGGTATGAGGAACAACAAGGTAAGGAGGTTTCCTCTGTCAATGCTAGTCAGCACTTTCTCTACATCTTTCAGTCTTTTGGACTTTCTTAGAGTACCAGGAAACCAAGTGACCTGCCCAGGTGCACACTGCCAGCATGGGTCAGAAGCAGGACATTTCAGTCTTCTTGGCCTTAAGTCCAGCACTCAATCCATTATGGCCGTGGTCCATTGCATCATTACATTGGATAGCAGAAAGAGATTTCAGTGCTGTCAAAAATTATCTTAAAAATCACCTAAAACATCAGATGGGAGTATGAAACAATGGAAAGACTCCTAGAAGCTAAGACAGAGATTTGAATCCAAAATCTATCACTAATTATTTGTGTGACCTTTTGGATTAGATTTCTACAGTCCCCTCTACTCTAAATCCAAATCTAAAAAAGCTAGCAATAGGAAGCCACATCCCTGAAGGGGAATGATGATTGCCTTCTACCCTTAACATACCTCAGCAGGGGCAGACAGCTGGGAAATAAACCTTTGCAGGTTCTTATCAAATGATAACCTTAGTCAGATTTAAAAGCAATTCTACTGATTTAGTATTCTACAGAATTTGTCTTGAAAATCATGAGAACATTTCATTTTTTCAGTAGTTCTTTTTAAATTGAATTTGCAAATAATAAAAAAAAAAACTCAGATTATGTGCCCAAAACAGGGTCAGAAGGTGGTTAATAAGAAGCATAAGCCATGATTCTCGGCTTGATGGAGTTTGTGGACTGATAACTATGGACCCTACCCAAAGGAAGGTGAACAGTATTTTTTCCCCAATGTTTATTTTTATTTTTTTTTTTTTGTTTATGGAATGAAACAAAGTGTTGTGGTCCATTTCGGGAACCCTGAAATGCAAGGGTACAGAGTAGGGGTCTACATCAAAAAAATTGGACCACTCAAACTTTCTTTCAGGCAGATACAAAGTTTATTGTGCAGCCAAGGAATCTGCACAATTATACTGGGGCAAGATCAACACTTTTATATAGAAAGACTATGGGAAGATCTGGATGTGATTAAGGAGTGGCAAGTAGCCTGGGAGTGGTCTGGAAGTAACAGAGAAAGGGGTCTAGATGGGATTATGGAGTGTTAAATAAAATAATTAAATGATCAAAATGGGCTGGCCTGCATCAGATGCCTTGGGTGGAAGCACCAGTGATCTGGCCTACTATGGGAAAAATAAGGGACTGGGTTGCTTTCAAAGCCATGGTGTTTTCCTTCCAGGGACTCAGATCCTATCCCCATCATTCCTCCCTCAAGCAAATGGGACCCAAAACCTTTTGGAGTAAAGGGTGAAGGTCTCAGCTTCTGAAACTCCTTCTTGCTGTGAAGGGGCATAGAGCTGTCCTTGCCTAGAGGGGGTCCCAAAGAAGAGTTTGACTGGAATTGAACACAGGCTGCATCCAGGGGATGATGGGTGGATATGGGCTGGTACCCACTGTTCACTACCAAGTGTAGGTGAATGATTCATAACTGGGAAGACAAAAATCTGGCGAGCAAGACTCATATTTCCATGATATAGTATGATAAAAAAAAAAGATGATTGCACATGAAACTGCAGATCTACTATGTACAACTTGCCATTCCTTCCAAACACACAACAAAACTTTCATGTAAATTTCTTTTTTTCCTCCCCTCTCACCCACCCCTGCCCTCACTACTACCATTAGATCCAAATAGATATATGTATGTAAAATTATTCTATACATAATTCTCTTTCTCTTTTTTCATATTTATTTGTTTTTAAGATTTTTATTTTCAGTTTAAAATTTTCTCCCTCTGTTTTGTCCCTCCTCCACTTGTTGAGAAGGCAAGAGATACAATACCCGTTATACATACAAAGTCATGCATTTCACCATTAACTATGATGTGAAAAAAAATGTAAAGAAAAATAAAGTTAAAGAAAATTGGCTTCAATATGCACTGAAGAGTTCATCAATTCCCTCTCTGAAGGTGGATGGCATTTTTCCTCATGAACCCTTTGAAATCTTTTCTCAATAGAACAGTGTTAAGTACTATATTACTTAAGTGACCAATAGGATTCCTCAGCTGCCCCATTAGTCTACTCTAAAGCTTCATTAGACTCTAAGCTCCTTGAGAACAGGGACTTTTAAAAATCTTCCTTTTTTTATCCCAGCGCTTAGTGCAGTACCTGGCACCTAGTTATAAATGCATATTGCCTTACGGTTTATAATTGATTGGTTGAGACATTTTCTCATTCTATCTCAGGAGATGGTTTCTGTCTTAATTTAATTGAAGTGGGATGATTTGGTTCATTTATTCCACCAATCTCTCTCCCTTGCTTTCTTCCCACAGTTATAATATTCTTCCTCCTCAGCAAATGTACTAGAGTGTGTTTAATAACGTCACTGGTTCCAAATCCTAGTCTGACTTTCAATGATTTGGGGAAATTCTGCATTATCCAATCTGAATTTCCTCCCTAGTGCCTTGTACTAAGGAATCTTGAGAAAAGTCTGTGTGGCAGAGTTCAAAGTTGATTCTAATCATTAACATTCTTCCATGCTTCCAAATATATGATGATACAATTTAACAAGCAAATGCCATTTCATAAAGTTCCAGTGGGTTAATGCTTGGGTAATTTCTTTCAGAAAAAGGCCTTCTCCAACCCCAAAACAATGAGGAAAAGGACCAAGGAGGGAAAAAAATCAAGCAGTCCCTTCTCAGAAGGAAGACCTGGTCCCCTGCAGATGTCTCAGAGCATCAGGGCTCTCTCGACACCTGAGGTTGTCCAAATATCAACCCTTCACCTTCAAGGACACAAACCAAACTGATTTGGTTTAATGCTTCCGTGGCAATGTAGTTCCACTGGGCCCAGGGAACTGGGGTACCTAACCTCTCTATCCCTCTCTCACTGAGGGTCCTATTCATTCTGGCCTCAGTAGGCGCCAAGTGCTATAATGAAATCAGCAATGTTTGGGTTTAGTCACTAATTTACTTTTAAAAAGAAAAGAAAAAAGAAAAAGCTTCCCATCCCAGAGGAAAAGCTTATTCCTTCCAGAGTTTCCCAAACTACTCTTCTCCTTAAAGGGATTTTGGTTCTGGAGTAAACTTGAAGTCACCTGCTCACCCTCAGGTGAAAAAAAACATTGGCCCCATGCTTGCAAACTGTCTTCTAGGTAGGAATAAAGAAAGAGTAGCAACTTTGCCCTTTCATCTCCCCCTCTCTACACCTCTCCCCTATAGTCATGTAAATATATTATAAAATTCCTCTGGGTCGCTGCAACTACATAGGACAGCCCCAAATTTCTCCATGGATCCTATAAAACACATATATTTTGTCACAGGCAAATGAGTCCTTGGAGTTCCAAGAAAAGTTCCTCTGGGTCTTTCCACAAAGCACAACTGGAATTTACCAGCAGATACTGAGCAGCTACTGCAAGAGCAATCCCAAAAGAATTCTAAACTTCCCCAGCAAGAGTAGGGTCTTTTAGAGACTAAAGAAAACAGCTCCCAATACGCTACGGGCTTCTGATAATAAGGATGAAAGGGTAGGTTACTTTGGGTTTCTAGGCCAGCAAACAAGACTTATTCCATGAATCTCCAGTCCATAAGAATCTTAGAAAAGCTGTTTTGGACTCATATTACAGTATGGCAAGCATTTTAGATCTTCTTAAAAGTAAAAACAAGAAAAGGAAAGGAGAGGAGAGGAGAGGAGAGGAGAGGAGAGGAGAGGAGAGGAAAAAATGGATATTTTTGAGCTGTCTCTGTGTACTTTAGGCAAACTTTTAAGCACTTTTATTTTAGGAATGCCAAACACACTTCTATTAATGTGAATATCAAAAAGAATTCATTAAGCCAGTAGATATTAACATTTCAAGATTCAAAAAAGTAAAATTCATCTCAAAAGAACTGGCTTCTTTAAGGAAACAAATCAGAAAATCAACAAAAGTTCCAGATGCAGAATCTCTCCAGCAGATGCCTACAAATGTGAAAAATCCAATATTTATCTGCGACAAGGCACTTTATGGAGCCTTATAAGCTCTGGGGATCCTTATCCCATTCCCCACTTTCACTGATGAGTTTGGTCTCCTAGCACCAGCTTCCTCTAACGCCCTCAGGGCTTCTATGGGTAGCTCTGAAGGGTAGAGTCAGAGGTTTCTAATGCTATATAGCATGATTTCAGCTCTGAATTTTCAGTTGATATCAATTAGTCAAATATAATTAACTGTCAGAAAAGGTTATTTATTTTTTCTGGAAATATAATAAAAGCAGTTGTCCATAAAAAGTTTGTTCCAAAAATCTGTGATGCACTTTACCACGAGTACATACAGTGTCCAGAGTAAAATGGGCTCAAACTAAGAGATCACATGTGGTAAAGGGGTAACTTACAGCTCTGGGATGACCTTTTGCTGGAATCCTTAAGATAGTCCCCTTAATTATGGCACATATCTCTGTTACACTCTTGATAAGAGCCTTGAATCTCTGTCCAGTCTTTCTGTGGCTTCTGATACAGACCCTGCTATCGGCTGATCTAAGAATGTTGCTAGGTCAGTGGTAGGAAAATGGGAAGTCGTTTGGAGAGATCCTCCCCAGGTCAACAGGTGATAGATAAGGGGACCTAGAACAAGACCAAGACTGAGACTGAGGCCCAAGGCTCTGATCCTCTCCCCCAGTGTGTCACTACTCAGGGCTTTAGCTAGATTGCTCTCTCCTCTGCAACTACTCAAGTCGGCCTATTCTGAACTAGCTCTCTGATTGTATATAGAACCCATAGAGCGTGACCAAGATTTCTCAGCTATTTTGAGCATTCTTCCTATGTATCATCTCTCTGGTGGATCTAGAACGTTTTCTTCACTTAAAATGCATGAGATGTGTTTTCCTTAAGTTCATGTATCAGGGCATCACATTTTGTCACTTGTTATAAGTTGTTTTTCAGTCATGTCCAACTCTGTTTGGGGTTTTCTTGGCAAAGATTTGCCATTTCCTTCTCCAGCTCATTTTACAGATGAGGAAACTGAGGCAAACAGGTCTAAGTGACTTGCCCAGGGTCACACAGCTAGCAAGTGTCTGAAACCAAATTTGAACCCACAAAGATGGAGTCTTCCTGACTTTATCCATGGAACTACCTCACTGTCCTTTTTGCACAAATTAGAAGTAAAAGGGGGAACTGGAAAAAATCTCTGCAGCAAGTTTCTGAAAAGGTCAAAATTAATATTACCTTGAGTTTCTACTGTATTTGTATATTGATTACACAAAGTAACTGATTTTACATTGCATTAATTTTATAATTAAATCTGGCTAAAACCACTTTGCTAAGCCCTTGAGTTAAGCTCAGGAACTTAGTTTTCCCTCTGAGTTGGTTTCAAGGTATAATTAAAAGAAATGTTGTTATCTCTCATACTGAAAGTCACCAGGATATTTCCAGGGCATTGGTTTGTTCTAGTCCTTGCGAAATTAGGGACAATTTTGTCTCTTACAAGGAGACAGTACATCTAATAGTTCTGATCCCCTAGCCAACATTACAAAATGCAGATGGGTTCCATAAAACAATTACCCTGAGTGGAGTGGGATAAATAGATTTATACTAAATCATCCCCACTGCCCTTACAAAGAGAAGGAGAATAAAGCCCTTCAGTTAGGAATTTTAAATTATTTGTTCAAGGTTGAGAGGCACCATGGTGGGGGGGGGGTGTGGTATTGTACATAGCTTTGGAGTCATCTAGGTTTAAGTACTGCTGGCTATGGGACCTTGACAAGTCACTCTTATCCTCTAGGAAACTGAAGCACTAAGTCAAAGAAGTGTTGCCTTCCATTGGCATAGGGAGTTTTCTTATCCCAGGGTCAGGAAAATCACAAGCCGGTTCCTTCCTCTACCACTTGCTTATTATGTCTTGCTCACAGAACAGAGGGACAGGGTCAGGTATAGACTTAAGAGAAACCACGTAGCTTCCCACTCATCAGCTAGTGTTAAGAAATAAAAATTTGTATCTGACATTAGTTCTATTGTATTTTTATTTTGTTAAATTTTCCCAATTACATTTTAATCTGGTTCAGGTCCACACTTGGAAGGCCACTGGCCGTATGTGGTGGTGGATGTGTGCCGGCTGGTTTGACATTTCTGGTGTAGATGGTATAAAGCCATAGAGAGCCAACATTTGAGTCAGGAAGACCTGGATCTTGTATATACTGCCTGGGCAAATGACTCAAACTTCCATTACCCTCAGGAAAGTCCCTACCACCAGAACACATGTTAGCTCCCTCACTGAAATTTCCCTTTCACACCAATGAAATCCCAAGTCAGGCAAGCCACCATAACAAAAACAGGATGAATCAGTCTATATGTCTGATCATAGACATAAGGGAAAAGAGAGATCAGCTGTCACCCAGACTGACACGGAAGTGAAGAATTTTTATCGTCAGGATTGGCTGCCTCCATCTGCTAATGAGTATTAACATTGAATTGCTCTAAAAGAAAGAAGAGAATAAACATTTATTAAGTGATTGCTTTGTGCCAGGCACTGTGCTGTACAAATATCATCTCATTCGATCCTCACAAGAACCCGCAAGGTGTGTACTGTGATTATCTTCATTTTACAGTTGAGGTAACTAAGCGTGAAATCTCATTGGGTCATGAAAAGTCAGACTCCACCAAACAATAATAAAGTTAAGCAAAAGGCCATCTTTTACATGACAGTCAATGGCCAAGAGGAATGTTCACTTGTTATGGGCATTCCTTATGTATAACAAATACTTTCAGACATATCCTTGAGGAGGTGCAGGCTCTGGGACCCACCTTGAGCTCTCCTTGAATCTTTGAGGTGCAGGCTCTGGGAAACCCCTTGAAGTCTGAACCCACTTGATGAGGCATTTGCAGAGGCCATAAGTATTTCATTGTGGCTGGGCCCTCTATTGCTAGCCTAGCCCTCCATTGTCCATCTGCTTCCCACCCCTGAGCCTATCAAAATATCAATCCACTCTTGCATTGACCTCAGTAACTCCTCCTGAAGACCCTCCCCAAACTCATTACTGGAGTCTGATCTCATTGACTCCTCCTGAAGACCGTCTCCAAACTCCTCCTCTAGACCACCCCTAGTTTCCTAGGTATATAAGAATCCCATCTCCCTTCCATGTGGTGTGAGAGCACCACAGAATGCCCTAGTGCAGACTTACTCTGTGAAAGCACCATAGAATGACCTAGCATAGACTGGCTCCTTAAGAGTCTACCCCATATGGCGAACTTTTAATGAACTTCCAGTAAATTTTACTTTTCTTTGGCTGAGAAGACTTGAGTGGAATTCTTTCTGCAGGACCCAGCATGTTGGTATTTTGGGGTCTCAGGCAACCCTAACTTAGTGGGTAAACCTCTTCATCCTGATCACTGTGATAGGGTATGAAAATTTGCTCTTTAGTTTTGAAGATAGAGCTATCTTAATTACAACGGAGCAAATATATATTAACCATTTGAATCTTTTCCTTTGTAACCTGTCTTTGGGACAAAAAGAGTTAATGGGACAGGGAGGGAGAGACCTCTAGGTTTACCCTGCCCTTCTTTTCAAAGGGAAGATAGGGGCAAGCCTGAAAGTCCCTTCTTCCTAGTCTCTCCACCCCAACGGTTAACTTTCTTCTCGATGTAATTAAATTCTGGACATTCGAAATCTGAAATCATGTTGGTTTAAGTCTACTGAATATCATGTTGAGCACTAAAATTTAAACTGCTTTTTATTGTCCTGTCCTCCTAGAGAATTGATTCAAGGATGACCAACCTACATTTTTATTCTCCAATCTATCTTTCACACCACTGCAAAGATGAGATTCGGAAGGTACAAGTGTGACTTTGTCACTACCCGGCTCAGTAAACTCCTGTGGCTACCTAGTGCTCCCACCCCACCAACTGCTAGTGCTTCCCTGAAAAAGTACCTGTGTTTATTTTGTACATAGGTAGCATAATGTGGCATGCAGAGAGTGCAGTGCTCAGAGTGCTGATCTGGGAGTTAGGAAGACCTGAGTTCAAATCTGGCCTCAGACACTTACTAGCTGTGTGACCCTGGGCAAGTCACTTAACTTCTGTTTGCCTCAGTTTCCTCAACTGTAAAATGGGGATGATAAATAGCACCTACTTCCCAGGGCTGTTGTAAGGAGCAAATGAGATAATAATTGGAAAGCACTTAGCAGACGTAACCACCTGGCACAAGGTTGACTATTATCATTATTAATTATTATATATCTTATATACATGGTGTCTCCTCTAATAATCTCTGAGTTCCTTGAAGAAAAGGAACCAATTCATTTTTTGCCTTTGTTGCCAGGCACCTACTACACTGCTTGGCCCATAGTAGGTGTTTATTAAATCTTGTCAATTAATTGCTCAAACTGAATTTCAGCAATGCAGATATTCAACACCAATTGGCTGTAATGAAAAGATGATAGAAGAGAAGCTATATCTTAATGAGTACCTGGATATGGATGTTGGAAAGGTACCATCAGTGATAAAGCGCCAGTTCGGAGAGCTAACCACAGAGACTGTCCATAGCCTCCCCTTCACTGACTTGGGTTAACCATCTTCTCTATTTCTAACTGCTAGCAAGTCCCTAGAATGCTACAAGAGTTTTCTCTCTTGTTAGAAGTCTCATTCTTCAAACTCCTGAGGTATGTTCAGAAAGATTCTTCAAGGGTCATATAGCCAACCAAAAACATCCACACAGAACCTCACCTTTCCTCGAATTCCTTTGACTGCCAGAAATGGAGCCCTTGGTTCCTTAAACACTCTCTCTCCCCTCACCTGCAAAGTATCCCAGGGATGGCCTTGATCCAGATGGCGTTTGAAGTCATCTGTTCTCCAAACTGAGCCATTACTGTTGGAGAAGGACAAAGGCAGACCTACTATGCCTTCTTCTTAAATGCCTGTATGTATCAGGCTATGTATCAGGCACTGTGCTAAATTTGATCCTTGGTCTAAAAGCAGCCTTGCTGAAGTATTATAATCAACATTGACAGAAAGCTCCTAATTATAAACGTCCTAACAACTTGCCTGTGTATAAGGTTTCTTAGCTTACAAAGTGTTCCGATATACTTTACCTCGTTTGACTGTCATGACAGCTCCAAGAAGTAGGTTGGCAGATATGAATACCAGCCATCTAATAATAAGCATTCATTTGGTGTTTCCTATGCCCTAGGCATTGTGCTAAATGTTAGGGACACAAAGGAAACACTCTCCCTGCCCTCGAGAAACTCACCTTTTAAAAGAGGATGCAGAATATAAATAAATTGGTAAATGCAGCCTAATTACTGAGTAGATGGAAGGTAACCAAAGATGGGGAATCACCAGCAGCTGGGGGTGGATGGGGTGAGGGTGGTGAGCAAAGAAAAAAAGCCCTCCAGAAAGTGGCCCTTGAAGGAAACCAAGAATTCTAAGATGCAGAAATATGCAGGAAGGGCATTTCTGGCAAGGGAGCCTGGGCAGTACAAAAGCATGGCAGTGGGAGACAGTTCTCAGTGTGAGGATTAGAAAGTTGGCCAGTAGAGACAGTGTGAGGAGAGGAGTACAGAGGAAGAAGGTCGACAAGGTAGGAAGTAGCCAGGTGGTGAATAGCTTTAAATGCCAAACAGACTTGTTCTATTATTTTGTTTTAAAATGCTTGAGGTTATGGGAAGCCATTGGAGTTTATTAAAGAGCTTGGGAGAGGGAGGTGCCATGGTCAGATCAAGGTTTTAGGAACATCACAGTGTGTGAAGAATGATTTGGAGTGGTGAGAGACCTGGTTATCCCTCCTGTGTGACCATGGTTAAGGGCTAGAAGGTGCCTTAGAATTCATTCCTCTCAAGTCCTTCATTTCACCTTGTTTTTTGTTTGCTGTTTTGTTTTAATTTTGTCTTTGCTTTTACCTGCAAATATTCCAGGCCTATCTTTTTCTGATCAGTTCTGGGATGAACTCATGGTCCACTTATGCTGACTGTCCTAGGCTGGAGATAGAGGTAAAAATTGGAGACAGAGGGAGGGGAGAGAGAGAGAGAGAGAGACAGACAGAGAGACACAGACACAGAGACAGAGACAGAGAGCTAGAGAAACAGAGAGACAGAGAGAGACAGACAGAAAGACAGAGAGAGAGCTAGAGAAACAGAGAGACACAGAGAAAGAGACAGAGAGAGAGAGAACTTAAGAGAGAGAAAAAGAGAGACAGAGAGACAGAGAGAGAGCTAGAGAAAGGCAGGTCATTCCCTTTTAAAAATCCATTGAGTCATCAATTCTTCCAGCTTAGTAGCCAAGGTGGGACTTACTTCATCATTCTCAAAACTCCCGTGTCCTTTAGTACTGATCTGAAGCAGACAAGGCAGTTCTGTGCATTTTTCATGGCTTCTGTTATTTCTACTCATTTTCTCTCCATCTTGGGTAAAAAAAGTTTGTGGGAAACCTCATCTGACATCTTGCTTATCACATTTGACAGATGAGGATGCCAAAAGGTTAACCCTGAAGAGTTTAGCTTCTTAACCAAGGTCACATAGGTAGGATGTGTGTTAGCTTGGCCCTGACTCTAAGTGCTCTGACTCTCCATACACCATGGTGAGGTGAGGTACCCAAGGATTGAGAAGGGAAAAGTCACAAGAATAAATATTTTTAATGATACTTCTTTATGATAGTTTTTAAAATTAGGTTGGTGAAAATCTCAGTGGTTGTCTATACCATCACTTAGATGGGGAATTGGGGGAAGACCAAGGCAATTTTAAAGAGACTGTGGTAGGGCAATATAAAAAAAAAAACAACAAATCTAATTTACTCTTTCACAAGACTAAAGCAAAGTAGGACATGATGTTACAAAATACAGTTTAATGAATAAGACAGACAAACACAGGAGGTAGATTAGGATGAAAACCCTGGTATTACACTGGGTTCATGTGATATTTGCTGTGACCATGTCAAAGTCCAGACCACCCACTTTGTAGTCAAAGGTCATAACAGGGTGGTTTCACTTCTTTTAACCATCTTTTTGTAACATGCTTTTAAAAAATCAATCAGAAGAACTCAAATAGTGTCAAACTATTGGTCATTAAGTAGTATAGAATTAACATGTCCATTCCCTTCTGTTAAAGAGAGACAACATTTCATTCAGTTGCATCTGTCCTTGGCCCTAAAATCTGTATGTCACCTCTTCATCCTGCAAACGAAATCAAAGGTACTTCTTTCCTACACTGGGTCTTGGTTCACATCTTAGAGATAAATGATACAACATCGCCCTCTGCAGGTTATTACTATAGCAGCGATTGTTCCCAATTTCAATTCTGATTTTGCAAGAGTGTCTACCTTTCTCTCAGTCTTTGTCTGTTTCTGTCTCTGTGTCTATGTCTGCCTTTGTCTCTGTCTCTCTCTGTGTGCATCTCTGTGTGTGTCTGTCTCTGTCTCTCTTGATTGATATTAAATACAATCCAGGCATTTATTAATGGTTAGATAGGGACTATACTTGTGATTTCTGAGGTTTGATTAAAAAAACCACAAATGCAGGTGTACATATATATTGGTTTGGTGTGTGCATATTTTTATGTGTGCACATACATGTGATAAATATAAATACATTATGTTCTGCATATATGAATATATAATATGTATGTATGTATGATACACACATGCACATATATATGTGGACCTATGCTGGATCCTTGTGACAATGTAATTTTTCAATATTGTTACCTATAATTGAAGGTTTTAATCAATTTGAAATGCACTGTGTACGAATAGTACCTATGAAATGAGTATCTGAAGTTTTCACCTTCTCTCTGACCCCTTACTTTCAAACATCAGTGAGATTGTGGCTAATGGGGTGTATCTGTCCTACATTTGTGAATTGTGTTTTCCTCATGAAGGATAGAGATGTGATTGCATTGATATAGAGAACTTTCTAACAGGGAAACTCCCTTTCCCAATGAAGGTCAGCAGTGAGTTGCCTAGTCCTAGATCCTAATAGTGAAGTGATTTGGCCAAGGTCATATGACCAATACATGTCAAAGGTGAGACTCTAGTAACTCAATGCCACCTCTCTTATTCATGCATATTATTTAAAAATAAACTTTATTTTATTTTAAGAGGTTTTTATAAGGAAAAAAGAAAAACCCTTGAATAGGAGTAAAAAAAGCAACTTTAAAAACTGGCCAGTCAGTGAAATGATGGATATTAGTCCCTTTGGTAAATTGCCGATTTTTCTAAACCAAGTAAATTTCCCCCCAGTTGTAAATAGACAGGAAGTTGGAATTTTATGCTGTTCTCCCTTCAGTGACCTGCCAGGTAGATGGGGAGAACTTGGGGCGGATAGGGATGGGGGAGGAGAAGGGAATCCAAATCTTATTGTAATTACATCTCTTTAGGTTATTGCATTTATTGTTTAGGACAAACAACCCTACAACTCTGGGGTTTACTTGAGTAATATTTATTTTATAAAATGAATAAATATAGTCATTGTCAGTTGTCTCTAAAGGAACTTCTTGGATCAAAGAATCTTTGTGTAGAAAGGTTCATTGACAGTGCTCTGGTCCAACCACACTTCAATAATATCCTAGATATTTTTTGTCTTTACTGTAATACTTTCAGTGACAGGAAATTCACTAACTTAGGAGAGCTCTTCTATTTTGGAAGAACTCTAATTTTTAGTACATTTTTTTCTTCCCTTGACGTCAAACTTAGTTCCTTCTGGAGGCAAGAAACCTGACTTCAAATTCAGCTTCAGATAACTTACTGGCTATGTGACTCTGAATAAGTCATTTAACTTCAATCTTCCTCAGTTTCCTCAATGGGGACATAGCAGCACTTACATCTCAGGGATGTTATGAGAATCAGATGAGATAATATCTGCAATGCTCAACAATGACATGTGGTCAGTACTTATTAAATGGTGTTTTCTTTCTTCTTATTACTGTTCCTTATTCTGTCTTTTATGGGAATTCAGAATGAATTCTTCTTCCATATGACCTCCCTACAAATTCTGAAGAGAGCTGTCTTGCCTCCCCTTAGTCTTCTCTTTTTCATGTATGATGTTTTATCTCTTACAGAGCACCAATTAATTAATTAATTGATTGATTGATTGATTACCCTGACTTCTTTGCCTCTTGGCACTTCAAGGGATGTTTGAAATATTTCTTTGTGACCCTTTGACTTTACCAGGATGCAAGACAATATAACGCTTATTTTTTAATAAAGGGGGCTTTGCTATCCTTCTAGTTAATATAGTTATCATTATCATTAGCTTATGCTACTGCCTTCTTTATCAAGCACTACTCTCAGAAGGACTCTCCCCTTGCTTTTCCACTTTACAACCTAGGCAGCATTTTATGAGCCTTGAGGAACCTGGGTCAAGATCTGGATAGTGAATAGTACCTAGTACAGGTGATCAGGGCTTTGCCCTAGGGTGCGGATTTACCATGGCACAAAGCCTACTTCCTTCCCACTTACACATTCCCACTGTCCCCATGCCTCACCTCAAAGTCCTCCAGCAGTGTTCTGTTACCCAAACACCTACTGGGGACAGACTCTGGATAACGGGATACCTTCTTTCCCAGAGCAATTCCACTTACTGTCATACTGTTCCTCTGACCCTTTCACATATTCCTCTCAACTGAATGCTTTGCTGGGGGATAAATCCTGTCTCTACTAGTCAGAAGTTCTGAATTCACTACAGTGAATAAAAAGCATTGTTTCCTTTCTAGAGCAGGGCTTCTTAAACTTTTTCCATTCACAAACCCTTCAGCATTTCTTAAACTATTGGTAGCAACTCCATATGAGAGTGACCCACATATGGGAAGAGTATCATTTTATATGTCTATGTGGTACATATGAATTATAGAGAAAAGGAAATGCATAGATTCCCGTGTTTCTGTTTTTGCAGGGCGTGATTATGAAAAATCTAAAGTCTGCAAGGAATTCGCCATTCTGGGGAAAGATGACTTCCAATCTTTGTATGTATATCAGTGCATACTTACTTACACACCATGTCTGCTCTAACAAGGGTAGGTTGATCCAGTCAGAGATAGAACTTTAGAGTCAGTCCAATGGATCAAGTGACCATCTCCAGAAAATAGTTTAAAGACAACAGAGTATCTGTGTTTCCCCCAAATTATCATCTCTATCTTTGGCCAATATGACCTGAAATTCCACCTTAGATGACAGACAAAGCATTGGTTCAAGAAGGTCAACAATAAAGTACCCTTTGGGAATACTCTGATCCCAGATTAGTTATTGGTTTGACCATTAGGGTCCTGAAGAAAATTATATTCAGGAAAGAAAAATGATGGTAGGAGGAGAAGGAACAAGTGGTTAGAAGCAAGAAGCTTTAGGTTTGAGGTGGGGTGGGAGGAGACAGAGGAAGGACAAAGACAGTCCAAAGAAAAGGAGGGTCAAAATTTTTTTCCCTAGTAAAACTTGATTCAAAACAGGAAGGAATTTGACATAGTCAAGCATTCTTCACTTAAGCCACAAGGCAGGTAATTCTGGGTAAAACTGCTACAAAGCTTTTTCACAGGTTTATTTAAACATGATTTATTGTAAGCAAAAAAAAAGTCTTATTTGATAATGTATAACCTGAGATTTCATCCTCTTTGTTCCCCAGATCATTTGTTATGTACAGCAGAAAATTTCGCAGTGGCACCTTTGAACAGGTCAAAGCCTTAGTGGAAGAAGTTGTCTCCTTGACAGAGACGTGTTGTGCTGAGAATGCTGACCCCAACTGCTACGACACAAGGGTAGGTCTAGGTAACTGCATGGGACTCTGAGGGCCTTTCCCCAAAACCAGGCCAGTAGAACATGAGGTGAGCAAATGCAAAGGCCCTAACATGGCAAGCAGGACACAAGCACAGCAGGTCTATGTAGCCTCGATGTGAAAGCACCATAAAGTCCAGAAGTCCCAGAGCTCAGGGCAGTTTGGGAAACAAGCAGGGTCACTCTAGAGGAAACCCATTTTGGTAGAGTAGGACTGGTCTCAAATCATCCCAAGGATATGTCACAGAAACAGAGAGCTTCAGAATCAGAAGGAACCTAAGGAGCCAACTAGTCCAGTCTATACCAGAACATATCAGACAAGTGATCAAGAGATCATTCAGCTTTTGTTTCAAGTAGATAGACAGACATACAGAGATAGAGAGATAGAGAGATAGATAGATAGACAGACAGACAGATAAACAGATAAGATGGACAGACAGATAAAATAGACAGATAAATAGATAGGATAGATGGATAGATAGCACTGGCTCAATCCTACCTCCCCTGTCTTTCATGGCTAATCTCCTTGAGAAGTCCATCTCTAATAGGTGTTTCCTCTTCCTCTTCTCTCATTCTCTTCTCACCTCTCTACAACTTGACTTCCAACCTTATCATTCCCCTGAAATGCTTCTCTCCAAAGTTACCGATGACCATAATCACCACACCTAATGCCCTGTTCTCAATCCACACCATCATTGACCTCTCTGCAGCCTTTGGCGCTGTTCACCTCCCCTTTCTTCTGATACACTCTTCTTTCTCAGTTCCTCTTACTCTCCATTCTCGTCGTTCTTTTCCCACCTCTCTGACTGCTCCTTCTCAGTTTTTTATTCTGCTGGATCTCTATACAGGTCAAACTCTTAGGTGTCCAGCAAAACTCTGCCATGGCCCCTCTTATGTTTCTCTCAATACTCTTGCTTGGTGATCTCAGTTGCTACCATGCATTCAGTGATCATATTTATCTAGCCCCAACCTCTCTCCTGACTTCTGTTCTTGTATCACCTCAATAACTTCAATGTCTCCTTGTTACCCCCAGGATCATGCGTAAAATCCTCTGGTCTTAAATGACACAGCCTTTTCTAACTTTTCTAGTCTTCTTGCAACATACTGCCCTCTATGTATTTTGTTCTCTGGCAACATTGGTCTTGTTGGTCCTTCCACACAGCAACACTGCGTCTCCCAATTCTGCTCTTTTTCATTGACTTATACCCCATTCTAGGATGTTCTCCCTCCTCATCTCTGCCTCTTGGGTTTCCTGGCTTCAAAAATCATCTCAAATTCTACCTTCTGCAGCAGGTCTTTCCTGATGCCCATCTGCCCCACCCCCATGCCACTGCTATTGCCTTCCCTCAGAGATTATCTCCCATTTACACAGAGTCCATCTTGTACGTGCATAGAGGTTTGCATGTTGTTGCCCCCATTAGACCGTGAACTTCTTGAGAGCAGAGATCATGTTGTTTTGGGGTGAAGGTTGAGGAGTTGCCTTTCTTGGGATCCCCAGCACTAAGCATAGTGAATAACATATAAAACTTAATAAATGCTTGCTGCCTTATTACCTGGAAAAACAGCCAGAATCTAATAAGGAGACAGAGAATAAGGTTTTATATATGTGAGTATATATGCATGTATATGCATATACACATACACACATGCACACATGTATGTATGTTATATCATATTACATTACACCATATCGTGTCATGTCATGTCATATCATATTGTATTGTATCATATTACATTACATTATATTATGTTATGTTACGTTATGTTACGTTATGTTACATTATGTTACATTATGTTACGTTATGTTATGTTATGTTACATTATGTTACGTTATGTTACATTATGTTGTTACGTTATGTTACATTATGTTACATCATGTTATATTATATCGGTGTGTGTGCACACACACAAACACATATGCATGACCCTTTATTTTTCCTCCTGGATTCAAAGCACTTTAGCATTTTAGTGCTTTTAGTACTGACTTTTTTCTTTTTTCTTGCTTTCATTAGAACTTGTTGGACAGAGTAAAGGTAAGGAAGAAATGTGGCAGTAGAAATGAAAGAGAAACAGAGAGTAAAAAGAGATCAGTGCTGGGAGAAGTGGGAAAATGAAAAAGACACATGAAGCCTGATACTTGAAGCTTGTCTTTGATTTTCCTACTTCTGAATAAATGATTACTGATTTAATCGAATTTTAAATTATATCAGCAAGTGACTACAACTGAAAACTGAAACTCTTAACTGATTGGGAAAGTTAGAAAATGTAAACAAATATCAACAGGGGAAAATCTTGAAGGCTTCACACATAACTGTTGTGGGAGAGTGAGATGAACAGAGCTGATCAGACATTTCTTTTTGTCCCACTTACTACTGATCCATTGCCTAGATAGGTTTCCCAGTTTGAACACACCTCCTCTGCTCTGGAAAGTTATATCAAATATTTGTAGTTTTCTCTATCTTGTGTGGCTCTGAGTTCCCAGTCAGAGACAATGTCCTGACAAAATACCTCATGGATAGATCTCTCCCTCTTCTCTGAAGATTCTCTCCATTTATTTGCCTTATTCCTTCCAGAAAGCACTAGCAACACCTAGTCTAGAAGACCTAGACTAGCAAAAGTCTTTGGCTAATACTGCTTATTATAAACAAATACCAAACATTTAAAATGAGGAAAGTTACATAGACATTACTAAGACTTGAAGGAAAGGCTTCTATGAGGAACCCAATGGAAGAAAATATTATCATCCTGGGGTGTGTAGTCCATGGGGATTTTGGCAATACAAGTTTCTTTCCCCACACTACTCATGCCCAAGCAGTCTCTCTGCCAGAGTTCTAGTCCCTTTCTTTACAGTGGCTACTTTAACTATGCTTCCAGGTTTTCAGCTCCTCTTTTTCTTGTTCCATGAACCTTTTGAGTCTCTTTCCTGACCTCACGGAACTGATCTTTAAAGACGAGCTGAAGGCATTTTTCATCCTTTGTTGTTTTCCTTCTGATTCACTCAAGACACTAATGCACAGCACATTAAGGTATTCCCCAGCATAGTGCACTTTATTATTTATTATCTGGTCTCTTTTCTGTGATTAGGTCCATAAAAGACCAAGCCCCTTACTTGTGAATCTGCATTCTACTAATTAAAGCAAACACTAAAATCAAACCAAGAAAAAATAATTGTAAGCAAGTAAGAAAAAAATGGTAACTTTTTGTTAGCATATAATACTTTTATCATTGTGAGAACATATTAAGCTTATAGGAATGATTTAAGTTAATAAATCCATTTTAAAATTCAATCACATCTTCTCTTGGTAAGAAGTCGAAAGGAGAGGAGGAGTATTACATAAACAAAATAAAATATACCATCAAAAATTCTGCTTGAAAATAGCATCCTTACACTCACCACCAATCAGAGATTCATTAACTGCTAAGTTCAACTTGGAAAAGATTTATATGCGTTTTCTAGTCATGTACAATTGTTGTGAATTATATCAATCATATCATGAAATAGTTTTCTTCCTGAGAACTGCTACACAACAAAAAAAAGAGTTTAGAAGTAGAGAAGGCAAAAGAAACTTGGAGAGCCTTGATTTTCTGTCATTGAAATGGTAGATTATATAAATAGTTTTTTCTAATATTTTCTAATACTTTTAATTTCTAATATTTTCTAATATTTCTAATAATAATTTTTCTAAGTTCAAATAATTCTAATATTCTAGTATTTTCTAATATTGAACCAGCCCTGCATTCCTGATATAAATCCCTCCTGGTTGTAGTGTATGATTAGTGCTTTCTATCTCAAAGATTATTATGAGTTTTTTGTAAGTTTTAAAGCATTATAAAAATATGAATAGTTATGCTACATGCCATTAAATATCAATATTTGATTTAGAGCGATGAAATGTGTTTACAGTACATAGGACCATAAGACAATAGGACTTGGAGTTAGAGGGGACTTTTGAGGCTACTTATTTCATGCTCTTTCATTTTATTATAATTTTTTTACATCAGAATTATCCAAAGATTTTCTCTACTATTATCCAAGAAAGTTGACAATAATGACTTAACCTTTTTATCTTATTTCTAAAACAGACTTCCGAATTGGCTGTCAAGTCGTGTGAGAAAGATGCTCCATTCCCCAAGCACCCAGAAACTGACAAGTGCTGCACCCAAGAAGGTCTTGAGCGAAAACTCTGTATGGCAGCTCTCAAGCACCCACCCCAAGAGTTCCCAACCTATGTGGAGCCATCAAACAAAGAAATATGTGACTCCTTCAGGAAGGACCCCAGGGGCTTTGCCAACAAGTAACCTCCCTCTCCACTGATTTTATTTGCATACGTATGCACATGTGTTCATATATATATATATATATATATATATATATATATATATATAATTTATTGCGTGTGCATGTGTCTGTGTGGGTGTGTCTGTGTGGTTGTGTGTGGGAGAAATGTGCTGGATTCTTCTGGCAAAATGAAATTTTCTAGCATAGTTATCCATTCCTGAATAGTTCGTTCAACTTGGTACTCTCTACACATAGAGAACATATGAATTTCTTTCTTCTTTTTGGTACAGTGCATCCAGTGATGACTGGTCATATCAATAGGATGCTCCTGCCTTACATTTGTGAACTTTGTTTTCCTCATAAAAGATAGAGGTAGACACTGGACCTTTGATTTCATTGGTATTGAGGAAACCCCTCCCCCCCAAAAAAGGAAGAAACTCCCTCTTCCCAGGCAGGAAGCTCCCCGTAACTCAGAGAATTTCTCTGTATCTTAAAGATTGCTTAGAGCACTTCAAAGCTCAAGTGACTTGTCCAGGGTCACACAGCCAGTATGTCAGAGGTAGGGCTTGAAATAAGCAAGATCTTCTTGTCTCCAAGGCTAGCTTTCTAGCTAATTGGCCATACCATTGTCTTCTTGAAATTTTGCATAGACTATGAGTCAAACTTTGCACTATCCCTGGAGATTTGATTCTCAACCTCATTTAGCAAAGTCCTACAAGTTGGAAATTGAAGAGAAAGATCTAACAGAAAGATCTAACTTGAATAGAAAACCTATGTAAACTTCAACTTTCAAATATTTTCAAAACAAATTTAAGTAACATAAAATATGTTTGCCTTTTTCCACTTGAGGGTAACTAGTAAATAGAATAGCTTTCATGGAGAATTGAAAACTTCTTTGGTTTTGATTTATTCTTTTCTTTGGGGGTACAAGGACCATATATTTTCCTAGTAAAACGGAAACAAGGACTTTTTGAAAGATGCAGGTAGGCCTGTATTTCTTCTTTGTATAGGAGCTGACCTTAAACAGGATGGTTGAGGATTTTCAGCTATTATCATTTTAAAAAGGAGTTTAACAAACCCAAGTTGTGAAAGGCTTATATTAGTTAAATCTATTAATTATTAATGTTATTATTAATTAAAATTATAATATAATATATTATAATATATAAAATATGATATATGATATATAGTAATATATGGTATATGATAATAAATAATTATAATAATAATTAATTATTAATAAATCTATTAATCTATTTAGCATTTCTACATTTTCCCCTTTAAGCTAGGAGTCCCCAGTTTTTGATGCCTGTACTTCTTGGCTCTCAGTAAGCCTTGCTGCACCCCTTATTCAATATAAAAGGAGAACATTCTAGAGTTTAGCAAGACAAAGTGCATAAGAGCAACACTTCAGGCTTTGCAAAGTGTCTTTGAAATATTATCTCTTTTTCCTCATACAACAACCCTGAGAGGGAGGGGTTATTATTATCATTCTTCTAGAGATGAGCAAACTGAGCCAGGCAGAAGTTAATTGACTTGCCCAGGGTCACACAGGCTGGATTTGAACTCAATTCTTCTTGACTCCAGATCCAACACTCTATCCATTGTGCAACCTAGCTGCCTAAATACAATAAACAAAATAAAAAGATTACTTCATTTTAATAAGATAATATGTTATTGATATTAATTAATATTATAATATATATTATATATGTAGTGATAAGATAATTTATCAAATATTCATTATAACTCCTTAACAGGTTTCTTATGACCCAGAGAAGGATACATTTTACCCCACGTTAGAAACTACTTTATGCACATAGATCCCCACAAATTCATGGGATGCATAAAATTCTCATTTGAAATAATAATTAAACCCGTTTTTTTCAAGACCTGACCAATCATTCTATTTCTTTCAGGTTTTTATATGAATATTCAAGCAATTATGGACAAGCTCCACTCCCCTTGTTAGGTAGTTACACAAGAAATTACCTGTCCATGGTGGGGACCTGTTGTACATCGGCCAACCCCACAGCATGCTTTGTCACAGAGGTAAGTCCTTCTTTGCATCCTCGCCGGTTTTAACACTTTGATCAGTACTTTCATCTCTTCCACATATGATTTTTAAGCTATCTCAAGTAGTTATCTTAATTGAGCTGTTTTGCTACTTCTCTGACTTGTTGAGAGTTGAGATTGAGTCATGAACCAAAGTCTAGATACATTAATGCTCAAAGGGACCTAGAAATAGTGGACCATATTTAACTGAAGATCTCCCAAAGCCACTCTGAGTATCCTTCTGGGTATAATATCTACAAGAAAAGCTCTATGATTATTTTTAGAGCAATATGTCAGACTTCCATCATGATATAAATGAGGGGATTTGTATCCACTGAGAAGCTAAAATAACCCAAAAGAATTCAATAGCCCAATATCTTGGAATGATTGTTGTAAGATTCAATCAAGAGGTGTAGTGTGGTTAGATTGTTGAAGTTGGAGTTAGAAAGACATCTCTTCTAGTCCTGCCCCACCAAGCCAGCCTCTGCCAGCAAAATAGGTGACAATGATGACACCTATCTCATGGGGCTGATGTGAGGATTAAATGGGATAATATATGCAAAACACTTTGCAAACTTTAAAACCTATATTAATATTAGTCATTGTCACTATGTAAAGTAGTTAGAACATGATAAAGTATTCTATAAAGGATGCTTTCATTTCTCCTCCTTTATTCCCAAAGCAGAGATAGTACAGCATCCTTCCTCACCTTGTCTCTCACAGACTCTAAGGTAGAAAGGCCGCTTCTCCCCCAAACTTCCCAGTATTTCCACTGCTGGAGCCGTCATAACACTCAGACATGCCAGTCTTGTGGTCCGCCTCCAAAATTCATCTATTTCTTCTGTCTGTTCAGATGTTCTGCTGACATCACTACTGTTTCTGCTTCTGCTCTTCTTGACCCAAGTGGTCCGTATTAGACTGCTTATTCACCCAAAGGTCTTGGCCTTTCCTATTGAATTCTGGTCCCAGCTGACAATAGGTTTGTTGACTTGATTCAGGGAGTAAGTGATGAAACTCATTTAGAAGATAATAATGTTGCCATAAATAAAGGTGCCATTCACTGGTTTTGCCTTTCTTTGTATCCCTAGAGCTTAACTCAGTGCTTGGCAAACAGTAAGAGCTTAATAAATGCTGGTTGATATCACTGACTGATGGACTTTGTATAGCCATGGACTACTAGCAGTACCTTAAGCATCTCAGGTGCTTAACAAATGTCTGTTAAATTGAGTTAAAGCCAAAATAAATACCATAAAATAAATATTTTCCATTTGAGGAATAGTTCACCATGTTTACAGGTAGTATTTTCCACCTAATGAGATCTTTCCCTCTAATGTTCTAGAGACTTCAGAATAAACATTTATCACTGCTCACCACGATGTCAAATAGAGTTTGCTCACAATTTGCTGTCTATGGTATGGAGAAAACAAGATTCAGGTAAGAAACATTGTTGGCGTGCTTGTCTTCAAATTACCATTCTCATTTCACTCTTCAAGTGAAAGCCTGTCCAAGTCTGGCTAAGCTCCTTGAGCTCCTCATTTCTTATAGCACAGCAGTATTCCATCAAATTCATATACCACAACTTGTTCAGTCATTCCCCAGTTGATGGGCATCCCCTCAACTTCCAGTACTTTGCCACCACAAAGAGAGCTGTTATGACTATTTTAGAACATACACATTCTTTTCCTTTCCTCCTAATGATCTTTGGAAATAGACCTAGTAGTGGTATTGCTGGGACAAAGAGTGTAGGTAGTTTGACAATTCTTTGGTTATAATTCCTAAATGTTTTCCAAAATGGTTGGATCAGTTCACAATTCCACCAATAATGAATTAGTGTCCCTATTTTCCACATTCCCTTCAATATTTACATGATAATTTTATTATATATTTAAAAGGAATAGCAAATTGTACTTGTGGTCTCATGAACAATCATCTTTTTTATTATAATATTTTATAGAAATGCTTGTTTTATTCCACAAATTTTAAAAAAATAAATAAAAATTTAAAAAGCCAAATTGCCATTTGTTTATCCATTGAGAAAGGAATGCCTTTCCTTTCTATGATGCATAGAAGGGTAAGGGAGAGTAGAAAGACTAGGCAGGTAGTGCTCCAAGCTACAATATACAGAAGAGGCAAAAGGATGCTTCTGAATATTCCTTTTCTAAAATATTTTAATTCCAGAAAGTCCCATTCATCATGGAACGTTGATTTTATTTTGTGATAAAGCCTATGCATTACAGTGAGGCCTAAATTCTCCAGTAGGACAATTATCTTCAAGCCACACTCACCCTGCCTCTGGTCCAGAATCATTTCAGGTTTCTCTCTGACCCACTAAATATTTGTACATCTTCCCAGTACCCTATGGCTCACCTGATAAGGAGCTTTTCTCCACTAAGTTAGACTGGTCTCCAGATGACAGGCATGCAGTTCATTAATGGGTCCAGTCTTAGAATCAGAAGTGCCCACTTGGAGATGGCATCATCTGTCTCCATCCACCTAGCTGACTGAGGTAGCACAGGCTTTGGGACTGCTCCCTCTATCCCCAGAGTGCCTATTTGCATGGACAATAATTGCCCAAGCCACAGCTATCTCAACTTCCTGCTCAAATTTCACCAATGAAATCCCACACCTCTATAGTTGTGTGGCAGAGGAGTCAAAGCTGAAGTATGAACTATTCAGAAGCCAGGATCTAATTGTCACTGAGACTGGCTGGGCATAGATGTTTCAGGCCTTGAGTGGGCATGGTGGTGATGGCAGGGGGAGGGCACCAGCCTACATCCAAGCTCTCAAATCCATAGGCCTTTAGGAACTTCACCCCTTCATTGCAGATGCTCATCTGTAAGTTAGCTACGAGGGGAATTCATCTTTTCCAATCCGAGTGCAAATAACTCCCCATCTCAACCACTAAAAGGGGGCAAAGAACACCCTCATTCGCAAACTCTAAGGAATTTACTTGACTCTATAAAGTGCACACTCATTAAGCTCATCTAAGTATGGAAGACAGCCTCTCAGCATAGGTTCCATTAGACCATGCCTCAGAGATTCCTAAGGTTTCTTTTGGGGTTTCTCCCACAGCTACCTTAGCTCTGAGGTGGGGAGGTCCCTTGCACAGCCTGCTCCCTGGGGCAGGGAGTCCCCCTCCTCCTCCTCCTCTTCCTCCTCCTGGGAGCACCTGACCTTAAATCAACATCCTCATTTGAAGCTGTTATGAAAAGGGGCTCTTAAAAGTCAGTAAAAATTTAACAAAAGAAGAATGACTCTTTGCCCTAAACATCAAGAAAATAGAAAGAAGATACAGTAGAACTTACTTATGTGGAAGGGGGAATGGGGTTTCTATTCTTCCTTACCTCTAAACCAATTTTTGCTATTGGAAGCTCAGCTACTGGCCTCCTGAGAGTACAGATAAGGGCATGAAAACAATGCTGACCTTGTACAGAGAAGAAAACTCAGGACCCTAAACCCAAAGACAAGGAAGGGGTCTGAGAGGCTCCCTGAGCCAATCCTTTCTTTTGACATATGAAGATCACACAAGGAGCAGGTGGCAGAGTTTGGATGTGGACTTGGGTCATTTTATGGCCCACAATGAAGACTTGTTTCAGAAATAAAGACCTGAGCAGAATGGGAGTGACTTTTTAAGTCATTCTTCAGTTGTATCTCACTCTTTGGGACCCCTTTTTGGGCTTTCTTGGCAAAGATGCTAGAGTACTTTACCATTTCCTTCTCCAGCTCATTTTTACAAATGAGGAAACTGAGGCAAACAGGTTTAAATTACTTCCCCAGGGTCATACAGCTAGTAAGGCCAAGAAGGTAAGTCTTCCTGACTCCAGGTCCAGCGCTTTATTCACTACACTACCTAGCTGCCTAATCCCCAGTGGATAACCCTTAAATGGCCTGATAAACTGGACTAGCAACAATCATTTTATTATCTCCAAGTAGTGGGCCATATTATACTATATAGTAGTAAATAAATATAGTTTGTTTATATAGTATAGTAAAAAAAAACCAAACAATTGAGATATTTGTGATCTAAGAAATTTGCAATCTTTTTGTCTAGCTACATTGTCAAGTTTTCCCAGAAAGTACCAACAGCTGATCTGGAAGATGTAGTTCAACTGGCTGAAGATATGACTGGCGCTCTCTCCAAATGTTGTGACTCCATCGTTGAGGACTGCATGGCCAATGAGGTCAGATTAGTCAACTTGTGTTTGCATATTCAATTGATATCTTGTTTATTAGCTAAAGAGCAAGCTGATTTCCACTCTCAGCTCTTGGAGATGTCATGGAGTGTGCTCAGTTGCTCTAGCCAGCTGATTCAGACTAGAAGGTGCTAATCAGCTTTGGTGGATTGAGTTTCCTCAGCTGAGAGTTCCCTACAGATGACCTAAAGATTCTTATTTTTATTTTACATAGTGCCAGGAGTGTGTTGGTATTAACCAACTCTCTGCAAGAAAAAAAAGGGCATTGCAAGAGATGCTTTTCAGTTTAATCTTCATTATTAACATTTTATGCATCTCTTCCTTAAGTCTACCAGGAGTGGGGAACCTGTGGCCTCAAGATCACATGTGACCCTCTAAGTCCTCAAGTGAGATTGGGCCACACTTGAGGATCTAAAGTGGTTCTCAACCTTCCTAATGCCACGACCCTTAATACTCGTATGTGGGCGTATCTGCATGTGGGTGGATCCGCCTGGAGATGGATAGAGAAGCAGCGTCTCAGTTCCTAAGACCATCAGAAATATGTGTTTTCCGATGGTCTTAGGAGACCCCTGTGACCCCTGTGAAAGGGTCGTTCAACCCCCAAAGAGGTCACAACCCACAGGTTGAGAACCGCTGATCTAGAGGGCCACATGTGGTCTCAAGGATGCAGATTCCCCACTCCTGGAAACAATCAACAAAGCTTTAGATCAAGCCCTGATTTATAGGAGTTTGCTGATTTCCAAAGTGTAAATGCTCATGCTGAAAAGTCAGTGGTCATCTCTCAGGAACTAGTTAGAGCTGTTGCAAGTTACCGCTGCATGGGGCTGAGCATTCATAGCCTTCTTTCTCTGGAAGAACAGATGTCAACAGGTCAAATGACGTGTTTCAACGTGAAGCTAACCTTGTCCCCTGCCTGGCACACAGAGGTTCCCAAAGGTCCCACAGACTTTGTCATGAGCAGAATATTCCCATCTCCCATATCCCTTCCATTTTCCCTTACCTCATCCCCAGGGTTTTTATTTGCTCCAAACAGATCCATCGGGTGGGACTGGGAGGGAGACTGTGACCAAATCGAGAATCCCTTGTGGATCACTATTGCAGGCAGTATGACCGCACATGATTATAACTGGGGATTAGGTCAGAGCAGATCTCCAGGGCCCAAGTATAATTAGACCCATACACCTCCATGTTTCAGAGGCAACTTCCTAATCTGAAAGCAAGGTGTAGGAGGCAGTACAGTGGAAAGAGTGCTGGATTTGGAGATTGAAGGCATGGGTTCAAATTCTGCCTTCCTGTGGTCTTGTGCAAGTCACTTAATCTTGTTGGGTCTTAATTTCCTCATCTATAAAACACAAGGATATAAAACACAAAACAGATGACTTTCTAGTATCACTTCCAGTCCTTAATCTGACTTAACGATCTTGTGGCCTCAGATGAACATCCTTGTACTGCTCAAGGGTAGCTAGGTGGTGCACTGGATAGAGTGCAGGACCTGGAGACAAGAAGATTCATCTTCCTGAGTTCAAACCCAGCCTCAGACACTCATTAGCAATGTGACCCTGGGCAAGTCACTTAACCTTGTTTGCCTCGGTTTCCTTATCTATAAAATGAACTGGAGAAGGAAATGGAAAACCAATCCAGAATCTTTGCCAAGAAAAGGCAGAATGGGTGGCCCACATTTCCTCGACAATACTGAAAAGAAACAGAGAATTCAGAAACTCATGGAGGTGGAAGGAATCTTTGAAATCATCTCATCTAATCTCTTTATTAGACAAAGAAGGGTATTAAATTCCAGAAAAGACCAACTGACTTGGTCAAAGTCATCCAGTTAAGTGATAGATGTAGGACTAGGGCCTAGTTGTTGGACATCCTTCCCAGTTGTCTTTCCACTATATGGCACCAAGAGCAAAGCCAAACCATCTTCCCCCAGGGCTCATCCTCTTCCCATCTCAGAGTATAAGAAAAAAGTGAACACTTAAAATTTCTTTTCTAGTTAGCAGAACACACTGTGAAGGTTTGTGAGAAGCTGTCCACCAAAGATAAGAGGTTCCAATCTTGTTGTGCAGAAAGCAGCCCTATGGACATTTTCCTATGCATTTATTCTATGCCTGCTGCCCAAACTCTTGAATTTCCAGAAATCTTCAAACCCCGCCATGAAGAGATATGCATCACAGAAAACAATGAAGCACAAGACAGGTGAGCAGATTTGAAGTTTGTTTTCATTTTAATGTAATAAGTGAAATAAAAGGGAAAAAAAAGGAAAGCTAAGGCAAGCCAAGGAAAAGGGAGAGAAGGAAGGAAAGAAAGAAGGAAGGAAGGAAGGGAGGGAGGGAGGGAGGAAAGCCAACACAAGCCAAGGGAAGGAGAGAGACAAAGAAGGAAGGAAGGAAGGAAGGAAGGAAGGAAGGAAGGAAAGAAGGAAAGGGGGAGTGAGAGAGGGAGGGAGGAAGGAAGTCAATATCTAAAATTTTTATTATACTCTTTAGTATAATGGTCTTTAGCCATAATATTTAGTTCAAGTTCACAGGCCTGAATCATTGAGGGCATAGATAGTCATTGGATTTACAGCTAAAAGAGAACTTAGCAGACACAAGGTCCAACGCCTTCATTTTACAGATGAGGAAAGTGAAGCCCAGACAGATAAAGTGACAGATTATAAGTGGCAGAGCCAAAATTCTAACTCAGGCCTTCTAAATTCAGGCTCTAAATGCAGTGTTCCTTCTGATGCACCATGATTGCCTTCTGAGCAAAAAAATATTTAATTAAAATGCAACCAATCTGCTGCATATCTGTTTATATCAGTATATTAAAATCTACTATTAGATAAAAATGAATTGATACTCAAGATGTTGTAAGGAAAAGAACACTTTCTCAATGATCACTTTTAACATATTTGAAAGGAAGAGGGCAGATGAGCTTGCATATGCTAAATATAATAAAATGCTGTTTAATTCCTGCGAATGCCTCAAACAGTATATCTGGAGTTTCAGGAATATTTGACAAAGTCCTTCACCATTTCCTGGTGGAAGATGACTAGACATGGTTGGGATGATACCGTTAGGTGAATTAAGAAGTTGCTGAATTATAGGAGAGGGTTTGGATTTGTGCTTCTGTTGGTATAGGGGTGCCAAGTGAGCAAGGGAGCATGGGGATTGGAGCCAGAGAAGGCAGGCCTACATGCAGACTTGGTCAGGTGATAGAAGACAACCCAAGAGTTCCTTGAGATGCTGAGAGCTGATCACACAACCATTCTGTGTTTGAGGCACGCCTTGAATGCAGACCTTTCTTAACTTTGAAGCCAGTCTTCCATTTACAGCACTAGGCTTCCTCTTAACAAGGATCCAGTGGTATCATTTTCTCTGTACCTGCAAACCATAGAAACTTGCTCATTCAGGATGAAAGATTTATGAGGAAATGGATATTGAATGAATAGAGCTTTTATTTCCCAGTCTTTTTTTTCTCAGAAGCACCTTGAGTTATTTAACTGAGAGGGCAATAGCCTTTGCTTCGAGTTATAACTCATTATAAATCAATCTATTAGGGTTAAAGACGTTTTATAATGTGTGTGTGTGTAGCAAGCTCTCATCTGTACATACAGATTATGAAGATGGGTACATAGGGTACACACACACACACACACACACACACACACACACAGTCTTTTTCTTTTCTTTTCTCTCCCACTACAGATACACATATGAAATAAGCAGGAGGAAACCCAACATTCCAGAAGTGTTCATCACAAAAATGCATGGCTTAGTGCACAAAGTTTTGAGTGAGTGTTGCAAAGCTGTGGAGCCAGAGGCTTGTCTGAGTTCCCAGGTGAGGTTCCTCAGCTTTGCTGATGACCATTGGTCATAGACAGTGTAATATAATTTATACATTTTCAGAGCTAACCGGTCCCCCCAAAATCAACAAGCACTTATTAAATACCTACTAAGTACTTCATACCCTTGAAGGTAATGGGGATTCATTGGAATTTATTGGGGAAGGGGGATGACATGGTCAAACCTGTGCTTTAAAAAAATCATTATGGCAACTGATGGATTGCTGAGGGAAGAGACTTGAGGCAGGAGACCAATGAAAAGGAAGAAGGGAGGCAAGAGGTGATGAGGGCTGATGGCTATGCAAATGGAGAGAAAAGATGTGAGGGTAGACATTATGAGATATGGTAAGAGATGAGATATGTGGGGTGGGAGTGTAGAGTCGAGGCTGACACTGAGGTTAAGGACCACAGTGACCAGGAGAATAATAACACCCTTGACAGTACTGAGCAAATTCAAGCAGCAAGGTGTTTTAATATATGCATGTCCTTTCTGGAAATAACCTTTTCTTATTAACATATTACAGAGACCCTTAGCAAGAAATGAAATGGTCTCATTCTTAGCCAAAGCAGAAGAACTCTGTGGTGATTACTCTCAACATACTTTTATTGAATACAAGAAAAGGTAAAGTATGTATTTCTTGTAATGCTTTGGGAGATTAGTGAGATCACATTATTAAATAGTCTGGATTTTTAGTTCTACTAAGGTTGTGAACATAAGGAAATGTGTTTGTTCAGAGCTGCCCTGTGAGGTGGAATAGCATTTCAGCCTCTTGTGAGCAGGACTTGGGGTACTTTTCTTCTTTGTATCCCTAGTGCTCAGCATAATGTCTCCCACTATCAAACAATTCACACAGGAATAGCTAGTGAAAGCCTCTGCTGTGGGAAGCACCATCTAATGTGTCAACTGTCTGGTGGATTGGGACACTATTCACCCAAGCAGAGGGCTGTCACTTAATCGCTTGGGGTGTGGTATAATGGCAAATTATCATTCTGTTGTCTCAGAATCAGCCTAGCTAAGTTAAAAAAGACCTAACAAGACAACGTTGGTTGATGATGATTAATTGTGGAGAAAGCAGCCACTCCTGAGTGTCCATTTAAGACATGAAGGAATTCTAGTCTGTATTGAAAGGGGGATTATCCAACCTTGCCTATCAAAATAATAAGTAATTTGGTTGGGTGGCTATCAAGTGTTCATATTAATGCTAAAACCAATATGGTAAATTCCAGAGGGCAGGAGGTCACTATACGGAGAGGTGTGAATCAGGTCGAATCAGAAACAGGGCAGGTCAGAGTTTTCATACAAAGGAAGGAAGGAAGGGAGGGAGGGAGGGAAGAAGGAAGGAAGGAAGGAAGGAAGGAAGGAAGGAAGGAAGGAAGGAAGGAAAGAAGGAAGGAAGAAGGAAGGAAGGAAGGAAAGAAAGGAGAGAGGGAGGGAAGAAGGAGGGAAGGAGGGAGGGAGGGAGGGTGGAAGGAAAGAAAGAAAGGAAGGAAGGAAGGAAGGAAGAAGGAAAGAAAGAAGGAAAAAAGAAAGAAAGAAAGGAAGGAAGGAAGGAAGGAAAGAAAGAAGGGAGAGAGGAAAGAGGGAAGGAAGGAAGGAAAGAGAGAGGGAGGGAGGAAGAATGGAAGGGAGGAGAAACAAACAAAGAAAGATAACCTGACTAAGTAGCAAGGAATGGAGAGCTCAGCAGTCTCAATGAAGATAAAGAGGTGAGAGGCATAGTTAAAATGATGAGAGGCTATGGTCAGATAAAAGAAGATCACAGTTCCCAATTAGGGCAATAGTATACTTGTGGGTAAGAGTAAGATCTAGTGTGACAATCCCTCTGGGGGATTGGAATGAAGGAAAAGGTCATACAACTTAAGGATTCTGAAAAACTGACTAAGGTTAAGGATTCTGAGAGAGCTTCTGTGTGGATAGGAAAGTATCCTATTATGAGTTTAGGAGCCAAGAGGGGAGAGGAAGATGCTGAGCCAGTTCCTCAGATCCTTGGGAAAAGGGGGAATATGACCTAGGATTCAGTATATTTCAGCCACCATTTATTTGGATTGGGTGGAACATTTTGATAGAGTGAACTTTAAAAGAGGAAAAAATGCTGAGTGAAAGAGATAAAAGGAGAGCCTGAAAGTATGATGTGTCAGTAGATGTGAGAGAAAGCTCAGATAATGCTGTGTCTAATCACAACTGTATTGTTATGAGAGGGGAGTCAGATCTCCTCAAAAGCTGAGCATTGGAAAGTCTCTGGAATGGCTGAAGAAATTGTGGCAGAGGAAGGTAATAGAACATTACCGAGTCACAAGAAATTACCAAAAGAATGGATTCAGAGAAACTGGAAAGACTTGTATGAACTGCTGAAGAGTGAAACAAGCAGAACCAGAAGAACAATTTCTACCATGATTCTAATAATGCAAAGGAAGGCAATTTTGAAGAGCTTGATCACTCTGATCAGTGCATGGATGAATCATGACTCCTAAAAACTGATCATGAAGCACGCTTCCCAGCTGAAAAGAGAGGTGATGAACTTTAGGTGTTAAATGAGACAAATGTTTTCAGATATGGCCAATGTAGGAATTTTTTTTTTTTGCTTGATTGTGTCATTTGTTACAAGGGAGGATTTTCATTTTGGTCATAGGGAGAGGATAGGTAATGGCCCCAAAAAATATCAAACCCAAAGAAAAATGTTTTTAATAAATAAAAGGAAGACAACAGAAGGAACTTCAAGAGGAAACACAGTCAGTTAACAAGCATGTATTAACTGCCTTCTGTGTGAGAGGAATTGTACTAAGTCCTGGGCATTATTGGTATTGAATTTAATAAATACTGTTTCTTTAAAGTGTGTGTGTGTGTGTGTGTGTGTGTGTGTGTACACAGACACACACATATATACACATATCTAAACATGTATGTTCATATTAAACCTTTTTTGTTCTTTTACACGAACATATAATTATATGAAAATGTTTTGTATATTAAAATCATGTTAAATTTAACAAATACTTTAAAGAAACAAGCTATATATAATCTGTCCATCCATCTACGTCATACATGTATGTTCATATCGAACCTTCTGTTTCTGTTCTTTGTATATGAAAATGCTTTTTTTTAATGGATAATTTCAATAACACGTTTTTTAAAAAGTCTTTTTTCTTTCCAGGTTGACAGAGCACTTTAAGACTAAATTTCCTGAAATTAACTCCCAAAGTATTAAGGAGATGGTTGAAAATCGGGCTGACTTTGCCTCCAAGTGCTGTCTCATGAATTCACCTCCCCTATACTGTGGTACACAGGTAAGGATATTTAACTCTTCCATTTATCACCTTCGTGCCCAAGGCTTTGATTTTCTTTGGATTATCCTGTCCTTTCTGCATGATTGCCTTTGTGTTCATGAAATCATCTTTCCAGGAGCCTTTATAAGTCTGCTTTATTTAAGCCTTACCCTAGAATGTAAATTAACAAACAAGTGTTGACAGAAATCACTTATATTAGGACACAATTTTACACATTTGTCAGTAGGAAAGTGCATGAGAATAAGGACTACTCATTTTAGGTAGCTTGGATTCTTGGTAATAATTTAGGTTCATTTCTCATTAAAAATATGTTAACAGGTTATTTTAAATTAATTAAAAATAAGTATTTTCATGTAAAAGTAATAATCTAAGTTAGTTGTGGAGGACAATCACTGAATTATTACTATTAAACAGAGTTTTACATTTCTTAGTCATCCTTTTACAAATTTATCTTATTCTAACATAAATAATCCATGATGAGAGATCATTTAGACTGGGTCTGAACTGATATTCATTTTTAAATTACCCACAGAAAAGGAGTTACATAAATGCTTCATATAAATGAGATTGGAAAGAGAATGTTTCAGCTATTTAAAAAAACAGAACTAGCTTTGTTACACTTTAGCACATTGATACTCAGGATAAACAGAAACTAATTTATTAATGATTCAATGGACAAATTATTAACCATTTTATATTCCTTTTATACAGTCTTGATATATATTTTTGATCTCTTCTTTTAAATAGAGTCATTAATGTTATAGTTTGTCTTGGCAATGTAGTAGGTAAACTGAGTCTTGAGTCAGAAGACATGAGTTCAAATCTTGTTTCTGACACTTACTACTTGTTAGTAATTAGAGCAAGTCTCTAACTTTCCTGGACCCCAGTTTCCTCATCTATAAGAGTCAGTTGGATAAGATGGCTTCTGAGATTCCTTCCATATCTACATTTATCATTCTCAAAAATGGTAAAACTCTGCATCTTGTAAAGTATTTTACTATTAAAACTTTGACCAATTCAAGCAGGACTTTGATCTATCATCTCCCAATTAGAAATGAATTAATGAATTTTTAAAAATACCTACCCTATGCCCAGTATTGTAATAAGCACTATAGATACACATGCAAATGAGAAATGATACCAGTGCTCAAGGAACTTACATTCTAATAAGGGATGGCAACACATAGAGAAGAGAGTTGGCCAGAGAGAGACTTGGTTTGGAAAGTCAGGGAAATGGTGATTAGAGTCATAAGGGAATAGACTGATATGCCTTTTCCAAAAACAATAGTAGTACCAATTTGATTCTATAGCATTGTTCTAGAACCATTTAAATTCTAGATTACTTTTAATCTAGATTTTTTCAAAATTTGGTTTTAACCAAGAGTTTTCTGGGTTCCAGTTTGATACTTCTGGCATAAGTTCTGAAGTATGGCTTGTTGACTAACCAAATAAAAGAAATTTGATATAGAAACATACATCCTTTCTCATAATAGAAATGACATGATTTCTTTTATGTTATTTCCAGGGGAGACCATGAGGGTTTAATAAAGTGTCTATCATTAACTTGGTGCCACAATGGATAGAGCATTGGGCCTGGATTCAGGAAGACCTGAGTTCAAACCCAGCCTCATTCCTTCACTAGCTATGTAACTCTGGATATTTTTAAATCATCATCTGCCTCAATTTCCTCATCTGTAAGATGGAAATAACAATTGCCTCTCTGGGTTGTTGTGAAGGCAAAATGAGATAATATTTTAAGGTGTGTTGCAAACCTTAAAGGACTATAAAAATGCTTGCTACCACTACAACTACTGCCGCTACTACTGATACAACCAGTCAGCATAAGGAAGAAAAAAATATTATGGTTTAAGAAAATCCACACAGATCTAATTCCCAGTGCATTTGGTCTAATGTTTTTCTAGAATTCATTGGAAGTATATCACACCAAAGACTGTTGATATCACTGTTTGTATGGTGCTGGACAGTTCATAAGTTCCTTTTACAATTAACATCTCACTTGATCTTCATTATAGAGCTGTGAGGTAGACAGGACAGATTTTATTGTCGCCATTTTACATATATTGCTGCTGATAAAGAGACTAAGTGATCATTCAAGCAGATATGCCTTTATTGTTCAGTCATTCCAGTCATATCAAACTCTTTATGACCCCATTTGGGGATTTCTTGGCAGGGACACTGGAGTGGTTCACCATATCCTTCTTCAGCTCACTTTATAGATGAGGAACTGAGGCAAATAATGATTTACACAGGGTCACAGAACTAGTGTCTAAGACCAGATTTGAACTCAGATCTTCCTGACTGTGTAGTGGATAGAGTGCTAGACCTAGAGTTAGGAAGGCTCATCTGTGTGGGTTCAAATCCAGTCTCAGAAACTTCCTAGCTATGTGACCTTGGGCAAATCACTTAAATGATAACCACTCTAGTAACTCTGCCAAGAAAACCCCAAATGAGGTCACAAAGAGTAGGACGCAAGAGAAATAACCAAACAACAACTTCCTGACTCCAGACCTGGTGTTCTATCCACTATGCCACCTAGTCAGAATTGGAACTTGAACCCAAGTCTTGCGTCTCTTACCAGCCTCGGTGTGACAGTTATACTCTATTGAATGTTGTCATTTCCTAGATTCAGAGCTGGATGGAACCTCAGAAGGCAGGTATCTGGCTTATCCAAATCTCTCATTTTATATATTGGGAAATAGACGTTCAGCGAGGCTGAGTGATTTGCCCAAAGTCATAGAAATAGTAATCAAATTCTTGCTGACTTGCTGACTCCAAAGTTCAAGATTTCTGACTGGTTCTCTGTCCTTCTCCTCTTACCTCTGTATACTCTAGTAAGAAATTGAGCAGGGTTCAGAATTGTTCTCAACAGAATAAAACGCATGAAGTTATACTCTGTCCCTTGAATAATTTAAGGTACAAAGAGTAGATCAACTGTCCTTCTGAATTAGCTATCTTCATATCCTTCCGCAGAGTTTATATTGATAGTTATATAGCTGCCAATAGAGGACAAAATCCTCCCAAGTCTCCTCTGTAGACATTTTGCTAGGAAGAATGTTCTGAGCACGCTGTGATCAGGCCCTCCATTCGTAACAACACCGTGCCTTTCCATGTTTATCTAACTGTCTTCCTCTCCTGTATCTATGTACCCTCTGAGCCTGGGATTCTTCACCTGGGCTTCATAGAACCCAAATGAATCTGTGGATAGATTTCAGAGTCAAACAGGATCTTCACCTCTTGCATGCAGCTAGAAAGAGAATAGGAGTGTCCCAATCTGGCTGTTCCACCTACATAGCCTGGGAAGGGGTTGTTCCTATTCATGTGGCAGGACAGCAAAGATGTCCTCTCCCAGAAGCAGGTCTCTACCCTGACCCACAGAGATACCTCCATCTAAGGTGATTTGTGCATGCACAAAAGTCTTGCTACATTTTGTAATCTTCAAAACAGTCTGTTGTTAGTATTATTGAAGAACTAAGAAACTTGGATGGAAACTTGGTCTGCCAACTTGGGTGGGAAAATTCTATCTTTGTTTTCACTTACCTTTAACTGAAATCTTTCAATCGTGATTTAAAAAACATTTTAAGAAGGGTTCACAATTGTTCACAATAGGCTTCACAAGAAAGACAAAGGGATCCATGACATGAAAGAAGTTGAGAAATCCTGCTCTAGGCAGATCTGTCGACTAACCACCATCCAACCACAGCTTCTTTCTATACATTGCTTTATTTACATTGCTCCCTATGACTGTAATCCCCTTCAACCGAAAAGAGCTAAGTTTTACAGATGAATAAACCAAGTCCCACAGAAGGGAAATAACTTAGATCACATTGGTCGATTAATATTTGTCAAATGCTTACTATGTACAAGACACTGTACTAGCCACTAGGGGTAAGGGGGAAAAGATATACAGTTGCTGTTCCAAAGAAGCCCACAATTTAATAGGGGAGACAGCCTGGATATATATACAGAAGAAGCTATAAAAGGGCTGGGGGGGGGAGGGGAAGACATATAGTTTCTGTTCCAAAGAAGCTCACAGTCTAATAGGAGAGACAGCATGGAAATGTACAGAAGAAGCTATAGACAGGATAAATTGGAGATAAGCAGCCCAGGGAAGGCACTAGCATTAAGAGGGATCAGGAAAGTCTTCCTGTAGCAGGTGTGATTTTAGCTAGGACTTTAAGGAAACCAGAAGCCAGACATGGGGAGAGAGAGGGGCCTGGGCATTTGGACCCAATTCCTTCGACTCTGGACCTAGCAACATTTTTACTATCCCAGGCTTTTGAATAAGTTGAATCTGAGGTGGTGTGTATATATAGATGGAGATGTCCTTGAGGAAAATGGGGATCTGAGTTATACTAAAAAGGATACACTGACTGTGGCAAAACCTTCACAACTACCAGAACAATATACTAAAATATAAGTTCCCAGAATGGGTGATCCTGCCCCCTGAGGGGAGGTGGAACAATCCGGGGGAGTGGTAGTAACTTCTGGTGTTTAGGTGCAATTGAGGGGCATTGAAGAAAAATAAGGAGGTGGTGGAAGTTTAAGGAAGGAAGAGAAGAGAATTTTGAAAAAACATTCATTCATATTTCATCTGTTGTGTAAAAGAATTAAATTGCAGTGATTACCTTATTTGCCAAATAAACACACAAAAGGCAAATTATAACCGATCAGTGGTCAAGTCCACTGACAGGTCTTAACAAGCAATTGTTGACTACAGAGTGCATCACAGGATGTTGGGAAGTCCAGAATGCGTTGGCAGGAATATGTGCATATAATAACTTGTTTATAATATGATACTATATGGTTACATGAAACAATATTGTGTGGTCAAAATTTTAATACAGGATAAAAAACACAAATTTACAATAAATTATTAAATTAAAGATACATCATTTGAAAAAATTAAATTTTTTGAAATTACACAAATTTTTAAAAATTGTTAAAGGGTTAAAGACAGTAGATTTCCAAGAGGGTGCTGAGTAATTTTTTTAAGGGGGCAGTAGGTAAAATAAATTTGGGAACTTCTGTTAAGAACCTGCCCTAGTGACAACCCAAGGTTGAGACTAACAACTTAAAATACCATGGACAGCTCATGAAGGATCTTATATGAAATTCCATCTAGAAAAGAAGCATTCTCATAAGAATTGGGCTTTGCGGCTTTGGGGCTTTGGGACTATTTGTTTGTAAAGCAACATTGGGCCTGTAATCCTGCATCCAAGATTTCCATAGTTCAAAATTTTGGTTCTAGGGACTCCATTATCTGTAGCTAGTACTGGAAGTACAAATGAAATCAAACCAAAACTGAAGCCCCACTTCTTGGTGCTACTGGGACTGAGGTATGGGGGAAGTGAACCTTTCCCCTCCATTTCATAGCTCAAAGAATAGAACCCATGCTGTGAGTCAAAAAGCACCTTCACTTGCTGCATGCATCTGGAAAGAATGAAACTGCCTCAGGCTAGTAGTTCTAAAAGTGCAGCATGTTCCAGCTATATAAACAATGGAAGGGCACTTTCTTCTCCCAGAAGTAGGTCTTTGCCCTCTCAGACAGAGATACTTCCATCTAAGGTGATCAGGGTATGTACAAAAGCCTGGTTATGAGATTTAAAACACTGTCATTTGTTAATATTATTGCAGAACTAAGTATCCTATAAATTAACTCTATTTTGTGATTTATTTTCAGATTGATGCTGAAACTAAAAACTTCTGTGGTCATGATTCATGTCTATTGTCTTCGGTATGTATAAAAATGGAAATAGGTGACATAAGTGAGCCAAACTGTATTTTGCAGTTAACTGTCTAGAATTATATTTCTAAAAGGAATCAATGAGATGAGATTCTAAGCTAACCCTCAGTTTATAGTTGAGGAAATTGAAACCCAAAGAGGTTAACCCAAGAGTTGTTAAGTTTTTTCAGTCATGTCTAACTCTTTGTGACCCCATTTGGGGTTTTCTTGGCAAAAATACTGGAGTGGTTTGCCATTTCCTTCTCCAGCTCATTTTAAAAATGAGGAAACTTAGGCAAACGGGGTTGAGTGACTTGCCCAGGGTCACCTAGCTAGTAAGTATCTGAAGCCAGATTTGAACTCAGAAAGATGAGTCTTCCTGGCTCTAGACCTGGCACTCTATCCACTGTGTCACTGTCTACACAGCTAATTAGTGGCAGAGCTGGGACTGTCTAATGCCCAGTTTTAGGTATGGAGGAAATAGCAAATGCACACAGAGCCAGAGGTTCCCTGCTCCATCCCCTCTTCATCATGGAACCTCAGTATAGAGTAGAAAAGTTCTTAGTAACTGACTAACTTCATATTATTTTTAAGATAAAGAGTTAGATCCATTCAAATGAGATCAAAAGTTGAGTATTTATTCAGTTTATGAGACAACAGGATAGCTGGAACGTACAGAGAGAATGATTGATGAGCCAAATTGTCACTGCTCAGTATTGTCAGTTTCTAACCCTTGATGAAGAGTTTAACTATATGAAAGGGAAGCATGACTAACATCTCAAAAATGCACCCCCATGCATGTGCATACACACAAGCATACTTACACATACACAGGAAATTCTGAAAATGAGACCTAAAATTTTCCACATAGGACTCAAAGTTTGCTCTTGGATAAGTCACTGTCCTCTTTGAGACTCAGTTTCCTCATCTGTACAGTGACGGGTAATATTAAATGGTCTTTATGGTCCCTTCTTGCTCTAAATGCCAACATGGGCATTTTCTTTTGTGAAATACCTTTTGTGAAAAACTTAGTATTATAAATTTAATATTATAATATTTAGTATTATAATTTAGTATTATCAATATAAATTTAAATAATAAGATTAACTAGACAACATATTTAATAAAGAAAATTAATAGGCATTAGTCCTGCTGTGTATTCTAATTGGAAGGAAGATTTTTTTTGATGATGTCCGTTTTCATTCTGCTAGCTCATAAGTTTTTCAGAAATGTGAAAATAAAAAACAATTCAATCTTCTGGCAGTCTAAATTGTTTCAATCTATTCAGCATTTAACCCCGTTCTTCTACTTGCATACTCTGAGATAGTAAAACAAAACTGTTTTAAGGAATATTTGTTATCAGGAATGTCTCTGTGAGTATGAAAAAAAATCACATATCATAGGCTTTAGCCCAGTGGTTAGAGAGAGTGTCGGACTTCAAATTAAGAAGTCCTGAGTTCAGATTTGACCTCAGACACTACTAGCTGCATGACCACGGGCATGTTACCATTTATCTCCGTTTTCTCATTTGTAAAAATGGGAATAATAATAGCATGTGCCTCCCAGGATTGATGTGAGATTAAAATGAGATATTTGTGAAGTGTTTTGCAAACTTTAAACCATTATATAAATGCTGGTTTTTAATATTATTAGTCAAAATCCAGAGTTGTACTTTTATCACCTAGGAATAATATTCTACAAAGCAAATAATCCCCTCTCTTTGAAAGTCCTCTGATCCAATTATGAAAATCTCAGGAAATTAGAAGTATGTGGTAATGGAATATCTCTCCTACAACTTTTACCCTATCCCTAGATTCCTGATCAAAAACAAAGAACTTGCCACAAAACAACAACAAAGAAAAAAAGACACTTCCACTCACAGATGGACACCTATAAGAGGGAAAAAGCATTTGTATAGAACCTACTATGTGCTGGGCACTCTGCTAAAATATTTTACAAATATTACTATCTCATTTTATCCTCACAATAACTCTGGAACATAGGTACTATTATTATGTCCATTTCATAGTTGGGGAAACTTTGGCAAATAGAAGTTAAGTTACTTGCCCAGGGTCAAACAACAGTAAGTGTCTGGATTTGAACTCAGCTCTTCCTGACCCAGGGTCAGCGTTCTATCCACTTGCTATCTAAATGCTTCCACTTCCTTAGAGCCCATGTTTAATTTATTTTTAAAATTCTATAACAAAAAAAACAAAGAAAATGGGCATTTCCATATATATTAGAACAGAAAAAGACTATTGATAAAACATTTTATAGTGTAATCTTATTTTTCTTTTTAAATATAATTAATTCAAATACATTAATATTATTGAATTTGACAATAGTAGCATAAAATAATAAATATTACATGTATTCTTTCCTATTAGTGTTACTAATATAAATATAATGCTATTCAATTCTTCTAATTGAAAGAAAGATTTTTTTCATGATGTTCATTTTCATTATATTCAAATATAACATTATTGATTATAATAAATTCCACATATAATTTTTAAAGCTATCTATCTTGCCTTTGACTCTTTCTGGCTTTCTTTCCATTCTGCGCAGTTAAAAACACTCCAATGACCCTCTTTACTTTCTTTATCTTTTTTTCCTAACCTAGCTTTAACCCCTCTTCTCACTACAACTCACCACAAATTGGAAAAATAAACAAGAATAACAAAACTCTTGCTATAATGGAAAACAAATATATGCATAATCAAGCAAAAACAAATTCTCTTACTATCCACATTTAGGATCTACATACATGAATATCTTTTTCTGAATCTTGACTCAGTCCGTTGGATTGCTATATGATCATTGAACTAATCATAGTTCCTAAGTATTTTCAAGTCGTATGTTTTTATTTTTTAATTTTATTAATTTTATTTTTGATTTATGAAATAAAACAAACTTTTCTATAATAGTAGGATTTTTAAAAGAATGATTGTGCATGAAGCTGCAAATCTATTATGCATGTTTGTATGTTTTTATTATATGTAATATATTGTTATATAAATTATTCTCCCAATTCTGTTCACTTCATTCCACATTAGCTCATAATAATTTTCCCAGAATTCCCTAAAACCATGCCTTTCATCATTTTTATGGCACATTAATATTTGATTACATTTATATAACATAATGTGTGTTCTTTGGACAATGGACACCCCCTTCTTTCTAGTTTGTGAATATATGAAAAAGAGTTGCTATAAATATTTGTTTACTTATGGTTCCTTTTCTTCTTTCTTTGGTCTCTTTTGAGTATAAGCCTAGTCATGGTATTACATGATCAAAGAGTATGCCCAATTAGTGACTTTGAGGGTATAGGATCAGCATGCCCTCAATCACCTGCCCAATGAACAGTTCCACTAACGTTGCAGTAGCGAGCCTGTTTTCCCATAACCTCTCAAACAATTGTCATTTGTTTTTTTAAATCATCTTTGTTGTCTGACACAGGTGAGATGATACTTAAGAGTTGTTTCAGTTTGCAAGTCTATTGTTAGTGAATCTGAGCATTTTTCCTATGGCTATACGTAACTGTTCATAACTTTTGAACATTTATATGTTGAGAGATGGCTCTTGTCATAAATTTCAATCAGTTCCATATATAGTTTGGAATTGAAGACTTTGTCAGAGAAACTTGCTGCCAAAACTGTTTCTCATCTTACTGTTTCCCTCCAATTTTAGCTACATTGGTTTTGCTCATGCAAAAATGTTGTAATTTTTATAATAATAATCACCCATTTTATCTTCTTTAATCCTCTCTTCCCCCATTTGGTCACGAACTCTTTCCCTGTCCATAGTTGCAAATGTTATTTTCTTCTTTACTCCTATAATTTGTTTATGATTTAACCTTTTATACATAAATGTAGTATCCATTTGGAACTTATTTTGGCATTTCTTGTGAGACGTTGGTCTATGCCTAATTTCTAGTAGATTATTTCCAGTGTTCCCAAGAGTTTTTGTCAAATAGTGAGTCCTCATCTGAGTAGCTGAAGTCTTTTGATATATAAAACACTATGCTGCTAGTTTCGTTTGCTTCTGTATGTTGTGTGATTAATCCATTATATTCATTTGACTTTTCCATTTCTTAATCACTACATCTAGATTTGATAATTTCATTCATTTCTGTTGGTCTGATCAGCCACAGTTGGAAACACTGTAACTTGATTCTAGCATAATGATGTCATTCTGGTCCTCTTCAAGAGTGAAGGACAACAACCACTCTTTAGTAGACTTTGAGATATGCCAGGTCCTCTTCTCCCTTTTTCCCTCTTTTATTTCCAATAATTTTCTTGAATTTTCATTCCTCTAGAATTTTTTTACTTTATTTTCATTATTTTTTCTGGCTTTATAAAGTAATCCCTTGGGTAGGCTAATTGGTATGGGCACTAAGTGAATTAATTTAGGTAGAATCATCATTCGCATCACATTAGCATAGCCTCTTTTTATCAAACAATATTTTCCCACTTATCTAGCTCTGCCTTTATTTTTCTTTTAATTTTAAAATTGATTTGTTTATTTACTTTTAGTGTACAAGATTCAGTTCCAGAGTCCCTTGAGTTTCAAATTTTCTATCCTTCCCTTCCTCTCCTCCCCACCCATGGCAGCATGCAGTCAAGTATAGAATCTTCTGCCTTTATTTCTACAAAGAGTGTTTTGTAATTGCATTCATATAATTCCTATGCATGACTCTGTAGAGACTCCCTAATATTTTATACATTCTGTAATAAGTTTGAATGGAACTCCTCTCTGCTTCTTCTTGTTCAGTTTTGTGGTAATATATAAAAGTACTGATGATTTTTTTCAAATTTATCTTGTATCCAGAAACTTAGCTGAAGTCACTAGGTCATTTATCAATGTTTTCTAGTGTGGTTGCTGTTGTTTTTCAACAGAAGCAGGTGCGAATTATTTTCAAAAGCAGTTTTCACTTCTATTGATATAATCCTTATGTTCTTTACATAATAATTCTCTATTTTTACCTTGTTTCTGATTTCTCTCCATAAAAGAAAGACCTTTATACTGGAAATGACAAAACAAAAACAAAAAATGACTAACAAGGAGATGATGTTCAAGATAATGAGATAATAAGAGAGAAAGTGGCACAGTGGATAGAAGGATGAGCCTGAAGTCAGGGAGACTCCTCTTCTTGAGTTCAAATCTGACCTCAGACATTTGCTAGCTGTCCCACAAATCATTTAACCCTCTTTGCCTTGGTTTCCTCATCTCTACAATGAACTGGAGAAGGAAATGGCAAACCACACCAGTATCTTTGCCAAGAAAACCCCAAATGGGGTCAGGAAAAATCAGAGAAGACTGAAAAATGGGTAAACAGCAAGAGATACATAACTGCCCTTGATTAATTTGTCACTTGACTCAGGTAAACTATATGCTTGGATCCTGAAAGAAATGGCAGATGTGACAGCTGAATCATTGAAAAAGCAATAAGAGGACAGGTAGCACATGATTAGAGAAAGGCAAATGCCTCAATTTTCAAAAACAGAAAGAGAATATCATCTGCAAATTATATGCCAATGAACTTGACCTCAATTTATGGAAAAATTACTTGGTTTCAGTAAGAACAGGTCATGCCAGACTAAGTTTATTTCTCTTTTAAAGTTTTTTTGCAGGCTTTGTTTTAACATTACAAACATTTCCAGACTCCACTTCTCCCCCTCACTCTGATAGTTCTAACAGTTAAGCAAAGTTATCAAATCGGTGCCTGCAACAGTACACATCTGTAGCATTATGCCCCACTGCTCCACCTTCCGGGGTTTTAGAAATTATCAGAAATCTATCTTCCTTTCCCCCTACCTTCTATCCTATTGAAAACAGTGAGAGACATGTACAGCCTGTATTTAATTGCTTGTCCTTCCAGTGGGGGTGGGTGATGAGGGAGGAAGAGAAAGAATCTAGAATTTAAAGTTCTATAATCAAATGTTAAAAATATATGTATATATATATATACAATTATTATTATTATTATTATTATTAACTACATCCAACTGGGACTTAAGATACACAGGCACTGTGGTAGGGAGATCCATCCTGCCTTCCAGAAGGTCAGAGGGGAGATAGGGGAGGACATAGGAGAGAATAGATTGGGGGAGGGGTTATATAATGGGATAGCTGTTTTGGGGTGGTGGGTAGGGGAAAGATGGGGGAGAAAATTTGTAACTCAAAATCTCGTGGAAATGAATGATGTAAACTAAAATAAATAAAAGTTAAAAAAAGTTAAAAAAAACAGTGAGAGAGAAAAGGAAAAAAAATTTGCGATAAATATTCATTTCTAAGCAAAAGAAATTCCTTCATTGCCTATATGATAGACAAATATGTCTGTATGTGCCTATATCTGTATTTACATCTATATATGTATGTGTGTGTGTCTATATCTGCAAATATGGACACATACATCTTTATATATATATCTATATCTATATGTATCTATACAGAATTTGACATATGTATATACCTATGTAACATATGTATCTATATAGATATATGTACATAGATAGACATATACATTTCTCCCTCTCCCTCATACATGTATACATGCTTGTATGTTTGTATGTGTGTGCATGAACGTCCAAAATTTTGTCCATCACCTGTCTGTAGGAGGTTGTTAGCATCTTTCAACACTAGTCTCTGGATGGATGTTATGTATATGACAGTTCTTAGAGTTTTCCAAGATTTGTCTTTAGAGTGTTTTTTGTTGTTGTGTAAATTGTTCTGGTCCTATTCATGTCACTCTTCAATTTCTACATGTCTTCAAAATTATTCATTTTTATAACATGGATATTATCATATTACTTATTCTTTGGGATCTGTCCCCTTCAATCTATACCAATTAATATGTCTTTCAATATTTCTTTGAAAACATCTGTTTCCTCATTTCTTAGAATGCACATATTTCAAAATATTAATATACTACAATCATTTTCATAATAGCAAAAATCAATTTTTATACAGCAGTTGAAAACTTTCTTCTCACACAAGATTTTAAAAGATGACAATGAAATACATGGATGTGTTTGTGTGCAGATGAGGGACATCTTATTTTATCATGTAGCAATTAAAGTTATGCATAGGGTTTTTTCTCATCTTAGGTGTACCCAGCCATGGTAAATTGTTTGTGGATCTCCATAAGTCCACCATGAAGATATTCAGGTGTTGGCCTTAGAGTACTGAACCTTATATAAATTACCTGAGATCTATCGGTATATGTCCCTATATGAAAAACTTTCCTGACTTGGCACTTCTTTCTTCTGTTCCATTAGGAATCAGTATGATGAATGACCCTGGAGATGTGAACTGAAGGGAAATTGCTAAGCTTTTGGAAGAAACATAGAATCAACTCTCCTCCACCCTATGGAGCATTTTCCCCAGAACCACAGCAATGCAGAGCATATGTAATAAAAACATCTGATGTAGAATGCATGTCCAGGAAATGCTATAAAAGTGCTGTCATATCAATGACTTGGGATATCATTTATTCTTTTGCTACACAGAGATGCTGATGCACAGGGTCCTATCATAAGGATATGGGTTCGAGGGCCAGGCATTTTCATTTTTGCCTTGTATCCCCAGAACCTATGAGGATCTGGCACATAGTAGGTGTTTAGTAAAGGTATATTGATTTTTTTAAAAAAGTTCCTGTTCCTTTAAGAAATTGTAGTTTTTTTCTTTAAAATGAATGAAGGAAAAACATTTATTTTAGTAAATTTAGTGTGCCAAGCACTGTGTTTAGTCCTGAGGATTCAAATGGAAAAGTAAGACAGTCACTGTTCTCAAGGAGCTCACATTCTACTGAGGGAGATAACATATATACACAGATTCAGCTGCCAGATGGAGGGGGACAAGGCCAAGTGGTCCTCTAGGCTATGGCAGCAGAGTGGACAGGAATATAAGCAAGATGGGTGGCTAGGCTTTGCTTATGGGAAGTGTATGTCTCTTTGCTGAAGAAATGGAAGCACTCCTTCAATGTGGGCTTCCTTGCTTGTCTAACATAAATAGGATAGCCATTACCACCTGCTGCAACATCCCTAGCAGGGACCACTACAGGCACATCCATGGTCAAGCCTCCTCCACTGCTGCAATGGCCTGGATATCCAAGGAAGCAGCAACTGACGAGGAAGGGGAACCATTGCAACTTGACCCGCTGTAGTCTTCCTCTTCCACTGGAGGGACAGGATGACAGCTGCCATTTAAAAAGCTTTCTGCTGCATAATTATTGTTTGAGCCTCTGTGGTTGCATGAATCAGGTAGGGTTTCCTGGAAGGCAGGGTTGCAGCTGCCACAGAGAAGGGTCAGGTGTCAGTCCTTCATAGTTCCCGTTGGTGACTATTTAAAATGTCTGCCATGGGTCACAAACACAGGCTTCTACACCAGCACTGATCAGTTGATGATAAGTTCAATAAAATGATCTAGGAGATGAAGAACAGAGTGTTGCAACTGGGAAATAGCCACTCTCCACCAATGGCAGGAGGAACAACTGGCCAACCAGATGCCCTTGATGGGTGACAACTGCCTGGGAGCCTACAGTAGCCCTGGTCAGCTGCATGACCCAGCATTTCTTAGAAGCTAAAACTCATATTTGGTAGCTGTTTTACCACATCCCACACCACCAAATCTGCCCAGCAATCGCTTTTCCATGTAGAGTAGTAACACTATTGAGGTGTTAACTGAGTTTCATTGCTGTTTACTCACACCTTCAGAGAATAGGCTTATGTCTCCATTTGTAATCATTTAATTTCAGCTTTGCATGGAGAAATGCTTTGTGTAAGCTTTTGTGCCTTGGAAATCAGCTATAAATCAGGGCTTGATTTGTCATTTTGTTGATTTTTAGACTTAAGAAAGTGATGGAGGAAATATTAACCATATAGATTAAACACAAACATGTGACATGCATAAAATATGACTTTTTCCCCAGGAGTTCCCTCATTTTCAGTTATGTCTGACTCTTCACGACCCCATTCTTGGCAAAGAGAGTAGAATGGTTTGTCATTTCCTTCCACAACTTATTTTACAGATGAGGAAACTAAGGCAAATCAGGTTAAGTGACTTGCCCAGGGTCACACAGCTAGTAAGCGTCTGAGGCCAGATTTAAACTCTGGAAGATGAATGAGTTTTCCAGACTCCAGGCCTGACACTTTATTCGCTGTGCCAAATAGCTGCCCTTTCCCTTGAAGATCCTGGAGTAAGGGGTACTAGGTTCACCTCCTAACCATGTAATCCTGGGTGAAGCACTTACCTCTTTGGGGCTCCATTTCTTCATCTATAAATTGATGTGAATAATCAGATAACAAACTTTTATTAAGCACTTTCTATTTATCAGGTACCATGCTAGATACTGGGAATACAGATACAATGAATGACATGGTCCCTACCCTCAAGGAGATTACAATCAAATGACACTCACACTCCCCCATCCTTTGACCTTCTGTTCCAATACCTTTTCTTAGCTTGAGGGTTTGCCAAAAGCTTTACCTTAACAGCCCAAACTTAGACAGGTCCTACCAATCTCCAAAGACTAAGCATATGATCCTGGTTGGTGATGGTCTACATTCCCGGTGCCTGTTGGTCAAGGACAAATCTCACCAAGCTTAGAGAGACTCACCACCCAGCAATTCACAGAAACCTTTTTCTTGGGTTTCAGAGGCATGATCTTTATCAGTAGAAGGAATACTTATACCGACACAATAAGGAAATCACAAGTCTTGGAAGTATTATAGGATCTGCCTCAAATGACTATGGTGAAGAAAGTACCTTGTGATTTTTCAATACTTCGATGGATCCAGGAACTTACTGAGGTAGCTGGCCCTCCATTGGCATAGATCACAATTCAATCACACCTTCTCGTCCTGTGTAACTTTTGTCTATGTCCTCTGATAAATTATCCACAAGAGGTTCACTAAGTGAACTGAGTGCTCTTTTCCAGGTTGCTTCACATTAGATTGGTATATTAAGAATATATTAATCATAATAACCATCCATTATCCCTTAGTTCTGGACCTTATTATCTTGCTATAATGTATGTAAGGGCAGCTGGATGGGGCAGTAGGTAGAGCTCCAGGTGTGAAGTCAGGAAGACCTAATTTCAAATCTGGCCTCAAACATTTAACTAGCTCTGTAACCCAGGCCAAGTCACTTAACCCTGTTTGCCTCAGTTACCTCATCTGCAAAATGACCTGGAGAAGGATATGGAAAACCACTCTAATATCTTTGCCAAAAAAAAAACAACAAACAACCCGAATGGATCCACAAAGGGTCTGAAATGACGGAACAACAACAAAAATGTATTCCAAGATCTATGTGTACCAATGAACTTTCTCTATTGGTTATCCACCCAAATTCATGTCATAAACATTAAATTATACTTATGGATGAATTATTCTTCTTACTCTGAGTGCTACACAAAGTCATTTGGGACACCAGGATCAGAATGCTTGAGCTCGGTATATAAACTTTTACTTTAGAAAAAAATAAAGGGGCCCATGGAGAGACCCTCTTAGTACATGGATCTCTTCATGTCTCAGCATGAGACAAGACCCTGTGAATCCCGGTAAGCACCACATAAAGAAGAGAATGAACAGTGTAGGACGCACATGAAGAAAGAATTCTTGGGACAGCAGTCTATAGTATGTTGTTAATGGGAAGTCTGACAAAGGCCATCATGACAAGACTAGGCAGCCTTTGTTATTTGCATAGAACAGAAAAAGCATGCTGGTAGCTTCTTCATCACAATTTCATTCAGCTACTTTTTAGTTCAAGGAAGGTAGATCTGGGGATATTTGTCTAGTTATGGAACAGAGAGGGAGGATAGTTATGACCAGACTGAGGGCTCAAAATGAATTTTTGAACCATTAGGTAATAGGTGAACTGAGAAACCCAGGAAAAACCAATGAAGGACAGACCTAATAATAAAGGAGTTCTAAGAACAAACCTGATCTTAGTCTAAGACTTGGTTCAGCCTACTGAAAAAGGGTTTCTCAAGCACTGAGTGAGAGGATTGACTGAGGAGAGCTGTAGCATCTCTCTACAGGTGAAAGGTTTACCAATTTTATGTCGCTCCTAGTACATACAAGACTGAGTATAAGGTAACCTTGAAGCTAGCTCCTTGGCTGGGGACCATAGCTGAGACACAGCAAGAAGCTGAAGGAGCCTAAATGCAAGAACTGGAAGAGAAGGCTGAAAGAGTTCTAGTCCTTCCTGCAGGGGAAGGCTTATTAACCACTTCCCAAGGACAGGCAAAGGTGGCTGGAAGATTGCTGCAACCTTCCCTGATTACTAACTAGAATACCCAGTGGATGATGGAGAGAGATTTGCGTAACCCTGAAGATAGCTGAAGATATGTGAGAGAAGACAGCGGAGGGCAGCACATAAGTAAGAGTAATTGCTAGCATCTGTTATAGCACTGGGAGGTTTGCAAAGCACTTCACAAATGCTATCTTATCTTGCTCTCACAATAACCCTGTGGCTAGGTGCTATTGTTGTTCCCATTTTGTGGATGAGGAAACTGAGACAGACAGAGGTTAAAACAACTTGCCCAGGGCCACAGAGGTAGGATTTGAATTCAGGTCTTTGTGACTCCAAGTCCAGCACTCTATCCACAGCATCACTATGTGGTATCCCCCAATGCCAAGTGGGAAGCAGGTCCAGTAGGAAGCAACATAACAAGACATTACCACGCACTGGTCATTTCTAGCATTGTAGGTATGAACTGGCCTCTGCATTGGCATGCCCTAATCTTTCATGTTTCACCTCTTCATACAATTACCCTGGCCAGATGTGTTTCTTATGTGTGCATATCCCATACATGATTCCTATACTGATTCATTCTTCCCATGGAAGACATATTTATCTGTGGGAAAAGGAGCTTAAGATCTATGGAGAGCATTCTTTGTTGTAATTTTATTAGTACATTATTTCATTAAATACCTTTTTTTTCTTTGTTAACTAAATGTGTCATCTGGTGGACTAGTAAAAGTAAAGACATTGGTAAGGGCTCACGATCTAAGGTTTGGAGATGATTTTGACCTATAAAGTATTTCTAACCTGGGATGGCTACTTGGTAGCTAGTTTCCTGAATAAGATAGAGACTCTCAGGCGTCACATACATTTTTAACCTTTTGGGTTTTTTTCCCACCCTTTTCAAAAGGCTTATATTTAGCTCCTCCCATAAAGCAGTAAGGAAACTAATCATGATTTGCAGAATGAGTTGCTTTTCTTTAAAATGAAATAAGCATTTTCTGGCTAAATTGTTCTCATCTAAACAATTACCACTGCCAGCTCTTAATGAGGTTTTCATAAAATGCACCACCGCTTTCCAAAAGTACTATTTAATTTCAAAAGTGCCTTCAACACGCTGAACTTTTGTTATGTCAGCCAATTTCCACTTGGCAATCCTGTTGAGAAACAAGAACTTCCAACTTCACAGATGATACATATGAGGCTTGATTCATTCCTACATTATGCAAATGTAGATTAAAGAGGAGAAAATAGAACTCTTTGTTGAAATCTTCTTAAACACCACAATGAACTTTATTGTAGATGTCTATATGTGAGTGAAGAGATTTTCAGCAGAAATAGAAAATGGGTAAAATTTTGAAGGTCCCTTAAGACATTCATGACCCACTAGCATTAGTTTAAAAAATTTAAGCCAATGGGCTTCCCACTTTCCCCACTATAAATAGAAAGGCGTTTAGGTATTACTGATAGGCACTTTTAATTCAGACAGGATAAATTGAAACAAAAGGTAGACACTGCCATCTAGTGGTAGAGATGGGGTACAACTCACATTTTTCACGTTATTCGATCTCACCTTTCCATAAAGAAAAATTTAGCGCCCTGAACTTTGACTGATTCTGCCAAAACCTTCAGTACAAAATGATTACAGCCTAAGAAAGTGAAGTTGGAAGTTTCCCAATAGAGATCATAAAAGAAATTGAGTTCCTTATTCCTTTGGCTGACTAATCTACCCACCTCCATTCCTGCCACAATGATATGACTCTCAGAAAGCAGTTTGGGTGACAGCACACTACCCAGGCTCCAAAAGACCAAAAATAAGCCAGAAATTAGCTCCTATCTTCTCCAGTCAGAGAAGAGCCTCTCTCATTTCTTGTGCTGGAGATGGTAAGAGTTGCTCTTGAATTGTGGAGTTATGGAGAGAGGTGTGAGTGACTTGGGATAATTAGGCTATCAGAGAGCCAAACATTCCAGTGATAGGTCTAACTGCAGAAGAGCACTAGGGTAATTCCTAATGTTACTCGCAATAATTACATAGTCCCTTGAGCCTCTGGTTTTCTGAAATCTGAACCCTTGCTGATATACAATACACTCTCTTTACTCCTCTGCCTCTTAGAATGTTTAGCTAGGAAGTTGCCTGAACTCTCCTCAGTTTCCCTCAGAAACAACATTAAATCAAACCTCTAAACAGATTCTAGAGTGACAGAAGCTACAAAAAGAGAGAATGAAACAATTTTTCAAGCTTAAGATAACTTAGACTTTAGGAAAGGTCTGTCTCACTTGGGCAAAAGGGGAATGCAGCCCAGCACAGATGGTGTCCAGACAAGCCAGCAGGAGACTCTTAGCCATAGCGCAGATTAGTAACCGAGGTCCCAAGGTCCTGGCTCAGTAGGCCACTGACACAACAAGCCAGCTGTGAAGCCGTCAGCCCCAGAACAGAAGGCAAGTTGCCAACCCAGGAACCACTGGCACAACAGAGGCAACTAGACTGGGCCACCCCAGAACAGTGGGCAAGCCACCAGCACCTGGCTCACAGCACAAGAAGTTTGGTACACTGCCCCCACCCCCTGAGTCACAGGAGCAGAGCTCAACTTTAAAATTCATGAAATAGGTTAAAAATGAGTACAAAAACAAACAGAGAAAAACCCTAACAATAGAAAGCTACCAAAGTGACAGGGAAGATCAAAACACAGTCTCAGAAGAGGATGACAATATCAAAATGCCTACTTTCAAAGTGTCAAAGAGGAAGATGAATTGGCCTCAAGACCAAAAAGCCTTCCTGGAAGAGCTCAAAAAAGATTTAAAAATCATAAGAGAGGTGGAAAAAAATGTGAAAAGAAATGATATTTATAAAAGAGAGGGCCAATAGCTTGGAAAAGGAAGGACAAAAATTAACTGAAGAAAAAATTCTTTAAAAAAATATGGTTAGACAAATAGAAAAAAATGCAACAAAGAAAACAGCTTCTTTAAAAGTAGAATTGGCCAAATGGAAAAGAAGGTACAAAAGCTAACTGAAGAAAATAATTCCTTAAAAACTAGAATTGGGCAAGTGGAAGTTAATGACTCTCTGAGACATCAAGAACCAGTCAAACAAAATCAAAAGAATTTTTTTTAAATAGAAGAAAATGTAAAATACATCATTGGAAAAACAACTGACCTGGAAAATAGATCCAGAAAAGATTATTTAAATATTATTGGACTACCTGAAAACCATGATCAGCAAAAAAAAAAAAAAAAAAAAAAAAAAAAAAAAAAAAAAAAAAAAAAAGCCTGTACAGCATCTTTCAATAAATTATCAAGGAAAACTACCCTGATATCCTGAAGGGTAAAATGGCAATTGAAAGAATCCACCAATCACCTCCTGAAAGAGATTCCAAAATGAAAACTCCAAGGAATATTGTAGCCAAATGCCAAAATTATCTGGTCAAGGAAAAAATACTGCAAATAGCCAGAAAGAAATAATTGCAATATCAAGGAACCACAGTCAGGTTTGCACAGGACTTACAAGTTTCAACATTAAAGGATCAGAGGGTTTGGAATATGATATTCCAGAAGACAAACAAGCTTGGATTACAACCAAGAATCAACTAACCAGCAAAATTAAGCATAATCTTTGGGCAGGGAGGGAAAGATGGATATGGAATGAAATAGGAGACTTTCAAATTTTCATGATAAAAAGACCAAAACTGAACAGAAAATTCAATCTTCCAACACAAGACTCAAAAGAAGCATAAAAAAGTAAACAGGAAAAAAACACAATGTTATTCAATACAGTTAAACGGTTTACATACTTACATGGGAAGATGATACTTGTAACTCTTGAGAACTGTATCTCTATTAGGGCAGTTAGAAAGAGAATACTTAGACAGTGGTTGTGGGTATAAGTTGATGTTGATGTGATGATATATAAAATTAATGTGTGAAAAAAGATTTGAACTGGAGGCAGAATAGGGTAAATTATATCACATGAAGAGGCACAAAAGATCTATTACAATAGAAGGAAAGAAGGGAAGGGGTGAGCATTATTTGAACCTTGCTCTCATTGGAGTTGTCTCAAAGATGGAATAATATACACACTTAGTTGTATATAGAAATTTATTTTACCGTAAAAGGAAGTAAGAGGGGAAAAGAGAAAGAAAAGAGAGGGGAAGGTTTGTAAAAGGGAGGGCAGATTGAGGGAGGTGGTGGTCAGAAGCAAAACCCTGGTGAGGAGGGTAAAATGAGAGACAAAAATATAAACAGGGAGATAATAGGATGAAGGAAAATACATAGTTAGTAATCATAAACTGTGAAGGTGAATGGGATGAATTTTCCCATGAAACACTAGCAGATAGTGTAGTGGATTAAAAACCAGAATCCTACAATATGTTTACAAGAAATACATCTGTAGCAAAGAGATACACACAGAGTAAAGTAAAAGGCTAGAGCAGAATATGCTTCCACTGAAGTAAAAAAGCAAGGGTAGCAATCCTGATCTCAGAAAAAGCAAAAGCAAAATTAGATCTAATTAAAAGAGGACAGAAACTACATATTGCTAAAAGGTACCATAGACAATGAAGTAATATCAATACTAAACATATATGCACTAAGTGGTACGGCATCCAAATCCTTAGAGGAGAAGTTAGGGGAATGACAGGAAGAACTAGCAAAACTATACTAGTGGGGGACCTCAACCTCCCCCTCTCAGAACTAGATAAAACTACCACAAAATAAACAAGAAAGAAGAAGTTAAGGACACAAATAGCATTTTAGAAAACTTAGATATGGTAGAACTCTGCAGAAAATTGAATGGGGACAGAAAGGAACATATCTTTTCCTCAGTGGTACATGGCATCTTCACAAAAATTGACCTTGTATTAAGGCATAAAAACTTCACAAACAAATGCAGAAAGACAGCAATATTAAACACATTCTTTTCAGATCATTATAAAATAAAAATTATGTCTAGTAAACCATGGAAAGATATATTAAAAATTAATTGGAGACTAAATAATCTAATCCTAAAGAATGAGTGGGCCAAACATCATATCATAGAAGTAATCAATAATTTCATCAGAGAATGACAATAATGAGACAACATACCAACACTTATGAGATGAAGTCAAAGCAGTTCTTAGGAGAAATTTTATATCTGTAAATGCTTACATGAGTAAAATAGAGAAAGAGGAGATCAATGAAATGAGCATGCAACTAAAAAAGAACTAAAAAGAACAAATTAAAAATCCCCAATTAAATGCCAAATTAGAAATTCTGAAAAATAAAAAAAAGATTAATGAAATTGAAAGTAAGAAAACTATTGAACTAATAAATAAAGTTAGGAGTGGGTTTTATGAAAAAACAACAAAATAGATAAACTTTTGATTAATATGATTTAAAAATAGAAAGAAGAAACCAAATTATACATAACAAAAGTGAAAAGGGTGAATTCATCAATGAAGAGGGAAGTAAGGCAATAATTAAGAGCTATTTTGTCCAATTGCATGCCAATAAATCTGACAATTTATGCAAAATAGATGAATGCTTACAAAAATATAAATTGCCCCGATTAACAGAAAAGTAAATAAAATACTTGAATAGCCCCATTTTAGAAAAAGAAATTGAACACGCCATCAATGGACTCCCTAAGAAAAAATCCAGATGGATTTACAAGTGAATTCTAACCAAACATTTAAAAGAAATTAATCCCAATACTTTATAAACTGTGGGAAAGTAGGTGAAGAAGGACCCCTACCAAATTATTTTTATGATAAAAATTTGGAAGAGCCACATCAGAAAGAAAATTATAGACCAATTTCCCTAATGAATATTGATGTAAAAATTTTAAATAAAATATTAGCAAAAAATTACAACAATTTACCATTAGGATAATACTTTATGAACAAGTAGCATTTATATCAGGAATGTGGGACTGGTTCAATATTAGGAAAACTATCAGCATAATTGACCATATCAATAACAAAACTAACAGAAATCATGTGATTATTTCAATAGATGCAGAAAATGCATTTGACAAACTACAACACCCATTTCTATTAAACTCACTAGAGAGCATAGGAATAAATGGAGTTTTCCTTAAAATTATAAGTAGTACCTATGTAAAACCATCAGTAAGCATTATATGTAATGATGATGAGCAAGAAGCTTTCCCAGTGATATCAGGAGTGAAACAAGGATGCCCATTATCACCACTATCAAAGAAATATAAGAAATAGAGAATAAGAAGACAATACTATCAGTCTTTGCAGATGATATGATGATAATAATAATAAAAATGATACTTCTACCTAAATTAACATATTTATTCAATGCCATACCAACCTAACCACAAAAATATTATTTTATAGAGCTAGTAAAACTTCACTCCAAACCCCCTGTAATAGTAATTAGTTTATCAGGATACTTAGCACTTAGTAGTGCTAAGTGCTAGGTGTGGAAGGTGCAAACTCTGTCCCCCTGTTGAGAAGGCATGAACTCCCCTGTTGATATGGAAGAAGGGGATTGGCTGAGGTGTGTATATAAGCAAGAATTCCAGAGACAGACAGACAGAACTGGAATGTTGCTCTGGGTGAAG
>CM053583.1:193803222-193815003 GCA_028627135.1 Pseudochirops cupreus
TGTTATAAGATGTAATGTTGTGAATATTATAATGTTTTGAATGTTTGTCTTGATTTGTAATGGAATAAACAGAGTGTTCACTCTATTTTGTAATCTGAACTCTAAAAGCTGTTCACAGTAGCATTCCTTTGGGAATCTGCTGGTGCATGGCATTACACCCCCACAAGAAATTTTTGTATTGTCCATTTCTCTGAATTATGTATTTCTCCATGGTATTCAAGCATTGGGTATACTTCGAAAACATATTTGTTGAATATATGATATTGAGTATTAACTGTATAGAATGGAGAGAAAAGAATAAATATGTTGGTAACAGTCAGGTGGGGTATTCTTGACAAGACATGATCAAAGCCTTTGACTCTCCTTTTAAACTCTGGCATCTCCCCAGTTGAAATGCAAACCCTTTTCAAGTAGGGATTATTTTGTTCCTTGTATGGTCTATCTCCAATGTCAAGCATACTGTAGGTCCACAGTAGGAACTTAAAAGTGCTTGTTGATTGATTTATTTCTGCATTATATAGACCAAAAAAGATCTTAAAACTTTCATCAAAGTTTAATCCCCTGGTGTTTTTTTAACAATTTTTTTGAAGATTCCTTTATTGAAAGAGTAAATTACTTAAATTACCCACAAGGTGGCAGCATGTTGCTTCTAGAATTCACTCTTAAGTTTAAAAAAAAAAATCATGAGATTTGTGACATGTAGTCTCACCTCCAGGAAATCATGGATCCTTGAAGTCCTAGGTCACCTATTAGAGGTCACTTTAAATTGGATGTTTTATAGGCATTTATATATAGCTCAACATGTCCAAAATTGAACTTATTTTCTCTCCTTCCAACTCCTTTCTGAACTTCCCTATTTATTTCAAGGGTACCACCATTACTGCAGTCACTAAGACTCAACTTCAATGTTATCCTTGAATTTCTCTCTCTCTCTCTCTCTCTCTCTCTCTCTCTCTCTCTCTCTCTCTCTCTCTCTTTCTCTCTCTCTTCCCCCCAATAGATAATCAATTGCCAAATCATTTCTTTTTTTATTTCTACAGTCAAAATATCTCCTATATTTACCTCCCTTATATTCACAAATCACCCTCATCACCTCTTGCTTGGACTACTGTAATTACCTCCTCTTTGTCTCAATTCTCTACCCTCTCCAATCATGTCATCCACAAAAGCGCCAAAGATATCTTCCTAAAACCCAAGCCTGATCATGTCATCACTCCTTCTCAACCAAGTTCAATGACTCCCAACTGCTATTAGGATCAAATATAAACTTGTTTGTTTAGCATTCACTGCTCTAACCACCTGACCTTGCCCTACCTTTCTGGTCTCCTTGTATATTACTCCCTTCCATGCATTATGTGTCCAGTCAAACTGGCCTTCTTGCTGTACCTCATACACAACAATCTATTTGCAGTTTCCATGCTTTCCATTGACTGTCTCCCATGTCTAGAAGGCAATCCCTCTTCATTCCTGCCTCTTAGAATTTCTGGTTTCCTTTAAAATTCCACTCAAATGCTACCTTTCCCAGAAAACCTTTCCTGCTTCTCCAACTCTTACCATTTGCCTTCCCTTTCCACTATCTTGTATCTATTTGTAGGTGTCTTTATTTCCTCATGTATGTTTTTGTGTATCCCCTGATAAATTGCAAGCTCCTTCAGGATAAGAAGTATTTTCTTTTTTATCTACATATACCCAGTGCCCAGCACGTAATAAATTCATGATTGATTGACTAAGCCTTGGCGATTGATTGATATTGGCAATGAAAAAGAAGGAAATAGACTAGCCTAGACTCAAAGATAAGCTGAAGATAAAGCCTTGAAGTCTGGAGTTCCAGAGAAAACAAAATTCTCAGTAGGTCAGGTGAAACTGGAAAAATTCCACGGTTCCATCTTGTTCCCATGTCTACATTCCTGTCATCACCTTTGTAAATATACACAGTTTCAGTATAACCCAGACAAGGTGAAAAGCAGCTAATGCTAGACACAGTATCAGAACTCCTCCCCACTCTTCTTTCTTTTTTCTCCCCTTGAGGTATTTCAGAGTAATAAATAATTCATTCATTTAAGAAATTCATTCAGTATTGGTTAATTTATTCTGTATCCAAGCTAGGAAACATTTTCCATTTAGGAGGGTACAATAACAGGGCGAGTTTAATCACCAGATTGTTTAAATGCCTACTGGGTCCCTAGCTAGAAAGGGAAATGTAAAGAATTAGAAGGCCTCCTCTTCCTCTTCCAGCTATAGGCAGCTCATTTTGGGAGATAAGATCTGTATATAACTAGCAGAGAACAGCACAAGCAAGTGTGTAAACAGATATCAAAATACTTAGTGTCAAAATTTTCTAAGAACCCTTACTCCAAATCCTGTCCTTGACTCAGACCTCCAAACTCAGGTTCAAGGTCAGTCAGCATTTGCTTGCACCCCTCCCTGGATTCTAGAGATTCCTGGGGACTCAGAATCATTGCAATCTTCCAGAGTTTCATCATCAGGGTTCCCAAATGGAGATTAGTGCGGGCAATGGAGGATGCCTGCCTTCCTGTGCTGCCTCCCTTCTCAATCCCTCTCATCCTTCCCCCTGGAAAAATGTTTCAAGGAAGAGGACAACCTGAATCCTCCTGGAATTTATACCCCCAAACCTGAAACGCAACCTCAGATTGCCTGGTGGTCCCCAGGTGAATAGTACCCTCAGGTCACAAGACCCACAATGATGTCACAAATCACTCTTATCTCTTCCAGACTCTCTCTTATCTGTTCTCTGCATATTCTCCACATTCTCCGTCCAAACACCCAAGGGCAAATATCCAACTCTTTTGCTTAGCAGTTACTGGTTCAGAAAAAGATATTGATGCTCTTTTATAGCCTAGGAATGGGAGGTGATGGATTTTAAATCTTATGGACAGTTTCCATGCTCCTTTAATTCCATATGAGGGACTAAGAATTCTTTTTGCGAATCTAATGTTTTCCTTTTTTCAATCAATAAGCATTCATTTCTCCCCTTCCCACCTCTCAATAGGGGGGAAAAAAAGAATGTATGCATAGTCAAAGAAAACAAATGCCCACAATGACCAGAAATGTCCATTTCATTCTATATCTTAAGTTCATAACATCTCTACCATCAGTTCTTGGAATTATGGTTATCATTGCTTTTGATCAGAATTTTTTAGTCTTTCCAAATTGTCCTTATAATGTTGCTGATATCTTATAAACTGTTGTCTTAATCCTCCTCACTTCACTTTGGCCCAGTATAAACAAATCTCCTCAGGTTTCTCTGAAACTTATCATTTCTTACAATGCAATAGTATCTCATTATATTCATACATCATATTTTGTTTCAGCCAGTCCCCAACTGATGGGCAATCCCTTTGTGTTGAGTGCTTTGCTTCTACAGAGAGAGTTTCTATAAATATTTTTTCTGCAAATGGGTCCTTTTGCTCTTTCTTTTAACTCTTTGGAGTATAGACCTGGTAGTGGTACTGGTGAGTCAAATGATATTCACAGTTCAGTGACTTAGGGGGCATAGAAATGTGTGGACCACTTTCAAACTATTAACTCTAGAACATCCCTTACTCTTTTCTCATTTGACTGAACTTGTGAAGAAGTATTCAACTTTATTAAAAATTAAACAGAACTCATGCCCCAATTAATAAATGGTCAAAGGATATGAACAGATAGTTTTCAGAGAAAGAAATTAAAGATATCTATAAACATATAAAAATGCTCTAAATCACTATTAATTAGAAAAATACAAATTGAAACAACTCTGAGGTACCACATCTCACCTGTCAGATTGGCTAAAATGACAAAACAGGAAAATGATAAATGCTGGAGAGGATGTGGAAAAATTGGAACCCTAATGCATTGTTGGTGGAGTTGTGAACTGATCCATCCATTCTAGAGAGCAGTTTGGAACTGTGACCAAAGGGCTATAAAAATGTGCATGCCCTTTGATCCAGCAAAACCACTTCTGGGACTGTATCCCAAAGAGATCATAGAAGTGGGAAAAGGACTCATATGTACAAAAATATTTGTAGCAGCTCTTTTTGTGGTGGCAAAGAATTAGAAATCAAGAGAATGCCCATCAATTGGGGAATGACTGAACAAGTTGTGGTATATGAATGTAATGGAATACTATTGTGCTACCAGAAATGAGAAGCAGATGGACTTCATAATAACCTGGAGAGACTTATATAAACTGATGCTGAGTGAGGAGAGCAGAGCCAGGAGAACTTTGTACACAATTACAGACTCATCATATGTGTGATGACTAACTTGGATAGACTGGGCTCCTCTCAGCAATGCAAGGTTATAAGACATCTCCAAAAGACTCATGATGGAAAGAATATCCACATCCAGAGAAAGAACTACAGAGTCTGAATGCAGATTGAAGCAAACTACTTCCTCTCTCTCTTGTGTTTTGTTTTGTTTTGTTCCTTCTTTCTTGTTGTCCACTCCAATGCTTATAACTCTTCTTTACTACTTGACTAATGTAGAACCTGTATTGGATTCCATGCCACCTTGGGAAAGGGGAGGGAAAGAGGTAGGGGGAGAAAATTTGGAACTCAAGGGATTGTGGAATTGAATGTTGTAAAGCAAAAGTAAATAAATAAATTTTTAAAAATTAAACAGGACCAGAAAATGATTTGAAGCAGCATATGGAAGTTCTTACTGCCAATTAGAATTACCTATCACTAGCATTATGAGCATAATTGGGGGTAGGGGGATAGAGGTGGTTGTCTTGTAGTTGGGTAAATATTGTGGAATGGATTGAGAGACAGTAATCTATATCACAATCAGAACCTGCACAAAATAACTGTAGGACTTTGAACAAGACACTTAACCAGTATTGAACCCCAATTTCCTCATTTATAAACTGAGGAGATACAACTAGATAAACTCCAAGGTGTTATTTGATGCCAGAATTCTAAGCTGACTACCAATAAGAAAAATCATCCAGAGGAAGGCTCACACTGTAGACTCTTTATGGTTTCCCACCCTTCTAATTCACATACTTTCCAATAAGTGAATAACTAAACTGTTTAGGAGAGATTTGCTAGAGATTTAAGCACTAAGAGGATTCTAGTGAATTTGGAGAAGTCATATTCCTATGCATAGTAGAACAGCAGAGACCTTTCCCATCTTCTCAGCATATCCCAGGAAAAGGTTAGCTCATCTCTGAATGTAAGAGGTACTTAAAGTTGATGGCTACAGCAGAAATAGAAAAAAAACGTGGCTATGTTTTGTCGCCAAAAGCTTGCTCAGCAATTATCTTCCCATTTACTCCTGGAGTACACTTTGGGTGAAGCTGGGGTTTGCAAGGTTTGGTTTAAATTAGATTATCTGAAGCATTAAGCTAAAACTCTTTAGGAGGTAGTTAGAGTAGACACGGCTGGGAAAGTTGTTATAAGCCTCAGTCCTGAGAGACTGGTCCAATTTAGGGCTCTAGGGACAGAGGAGGAAAGGGTTAGATGCCTTCCTGGATGGGGGAGGGGAAGAGATCTTTCTGGTATGTACTCAGGAGCAAGGACAGCCTGGGGAGGTAAGTTCTCAGTCATTCTTCTTCTCCCCCTTTGAAATCCTCTACCACGATTTTAGGGGCCCCTTGCCTAAAGTTCATTGTTGCCTAAGACATCCTGAATTAATGTTCTACTCTCTCTTTCCTCCCCACAAACTTTCCCCTTACTGTCTTCTGCCCATTCGTTCAAAGTCCTTCTCCTGGCTACAGGGCTAGGTTAGTCATGGGTTAATAAGTTACCCTTCCAGATAATGCCTTGAACCTATTAAAGGTCAATGCTTCTCAATGCCTTTGGAACTTCAGAAACTATGGGCGGCCAGAAGGAGGCGTTGTTTTTCCTAGACTTGAGAGGTTTCCTTGGACTGAAGTTTTTGTTGCTGTTGCTGGTGTTCCTTTGCTTGTTTCTTCTTTTTTATGAAAATGACGTACTGGACGCACGTCATTAGGACAGTGGAGTAAGGGAACCTCAAGGGAAGGCAATACTGAAGGCTCCCAGAAAGGGAGAGAGAATTAACAAAGATCTTTCCATGCTGCCCTTGCTCCCAAGTACATACTAGACGGACTTTTTCCCCTGCCCCCAAATGGGAATGCATTCAAACCTTTTCTTCCTCTGCCCCTAGACTCCTGGTTTGGACTAGTCTCTCAGACCTGTGAGGTTTGTGACAAATGGTGTCCCCAATATGTTGCTGTCACACTTATTGGTATGGGGAGTACAGCAAGGAGCCCATATTACATTGAATATCAGACTATGAGGTACCATCTTTATCTCTCTCTCTCTCTCTCTCTCTCTCTCTTTCTCTCTCTCTCTCTCTCTCTCTCTCTCTATCTATCTATCTATCTATCCATCTATCTATAGCAGGTACCACTCAAATCTTAGAACAAACCCAGGAAAAAAAATTAATGAGATCCCTGAGATCCTGTTTCTTCAACTGTAAAATAATATAATTGAGTAAGATATTCACAAAGGGCCTTTCTTTTTAGTGCTAACAACCTATGATTACCAAATATTGAGTTCCAGCAACTCCCTTCTTCTGAATTCTCTGTCTTCACTGATCCTTTCTGCTTTGACTCCTTTCTCAGTGGAAGATACAGTCTCCTCACTTGTCAGGCTTACCCTTTACCTGTGCCCTTGATACCATCCTCTCCAGTCTTCTCCAGCCCCTTGCTCCATTAATCATTCATTTCCTTTCTTAGATAACTCTTTAGAATCTCCTAATCAATGGCCTCCTTTTCCTCTGTCTATAAATATGGTCAGGTTTCTCCAAACCAGAAAACAAAATAAAATTTTAAAAAGTTTTCCCTTGATGTAGCTATCCCTCAAGTTCTTTATATTGCATCTGGAGTAAAAAAAAAAATCCTTTAATCAATCTTTGGATCTCTTTGGATTTCTGGTCAATATAACCAAGGTCCTTAGTTAAGAGTCTCTAAACAGCAGGGAGAGGTGGTTCAACTTCCCAGCCATGAAGGGCTAGGTTCAAACAATGCAACAATAAGGTTTTCTCCCAATACCCACAATTGAATAAAGCTTTCTCACAGGGCAGAATTTGGACTAGAGTCATAATTGAATAGAAAGGGAAGTGAGCTAGCTCCAGAACTGAGTCACAAGATGGAATCACTGTGGTTCACTCCGTTCCCACAATTAACAACTTTCTGCCATAATCCCCTCAATTCCCTCAGTGTCAGGAGCATAGCTCTAACTCCAATATACTCTGACTTCAGATATGATTTAGAGATGAAATGAAGCACTGATAAATCCTTGAATACTTTGAAAGGGATATTCACTTTGCCATTACATAGCAAGGATATGCAACAGGGATACAGTGGCATTTAGCTTACCGCCCATAGAGGGTCTGTCCCTTGCTTCCTCACAGAAATGTGTCTGATCAGCTAGCTCATCATTGGAGTATGAGACCTTATGTGATCTTAGGCATTCACCAAGTCTGATAGGTCTGGACTCATTGTGGCAGGGAACTTTTATGGCTCTAGATGACCAAGACATTATCTCAGGAAACTGAGACCAATGAGGTCCCAGGGATTAGCTTTGCCTTTATAGTGAATGTCTCTCCATTTTGTGGGTAGGGGCTATTATGCTGCACCAGTAAATGTGGGTCTTATCACACTATCTGTTGGGGAATGGCTAAACAGATTATGGTATATGAATTGATAGATTTCTATGTGTGAAATGATGAAATAAATGGGCAGTTTCAGAGAAAATTGAGAAGATCACTATGAACTGATGCAGAATGAAATGAGTCAGGGGAACAATTTATATAATAAAAACATCATAAAGGAAAAAAAAACTTTGAAAAAGCTTGAGAACTCCAAGCAGTACAATGACAAATCATAATTCCAGCAAGCTAAGATGAAGCATGTTACCTACCACTTGACAGAGAGATAGTGGACTCAAGATGCAGAATGAGACATACTTTTTGGATATGGCCAGTATCAGAATTTGCTTCATTTGACTAAATATATTTGTTACAACAGATTTCTTTTTTTTTCTTCAGTGAGGGTTGGGAGAAAAGTAGAGAGAGAATAAAAGAAATTGTTAATTAAAAAAACTTTAAAAATCAGTGTTCATTTCACTGTATTATACCACCTGCAAATATTAAATCCTTGCAATCTTCCCTATAGGACTCCATCACTTTTAGACCTCTACCAGTATAAATGCAAAATTGAATTTATCAGCTTGTCTAACTATGTAATTAATGAATGAAGCAATTAGGGTCAATCCATGACCCTAAAAAGTCAAGGCTTTACTGAATATAGAAACACTTAATATAATAAAGAAGCAGTCTTGTAGTAATGACTAGAGAGCTGTCTTCAAAGTCAGGAGGACCTTGGTTCTAGTCCCACCGGCATCTACTGGTTGTGTTACCCCAACTTAAACTCTCAGTGATCTAGACAATTCTCTAAAACTATAAATCAAATGAGAACCAAATGAAATAATAATAGCAAAGTACTTACCATAGTGTCTAGCATATAGAAAGTGATATGTAAGTATTAGCTGTTCGCTATTCTTACTAAATTGTAGACAAAGTGCCATCTTCATTGGTAGAGGAAGCTTCCTCACCAGACAGTCAGGTAATGTTTTCCTTTCTATTAATGAAATCACAGATCCAATCCCTATCCCTGCTACTAACATATGCCTAACAGGAGTGGTTATTGCTTAAAGTTACTGAGGAAAAATTAGTGGAATTTCATTGAGTCTTTGGTAAATCTATGGTTGCTTTGATATATTTCTAGACTGATAGAGATTTTAAGTTCATACTATCTCTTCCTCAGTGAAAGACATAATGAAATACTTGAGCCTGCAGATGTTTCATAATGATAGAAGCCTTAACTTTAAAATTTGGAATCTGTAAAAAATGGACTGACAGTTCATTGGGGCCTTTCCATGAACAATCCTAGACCACTAAAAAGCAGATGCTTTTCCTGTGTATTCTTATCCATCATCTAATCTCCTCCCTTCATAAATCTTTTTGGATTGCTTCAAAGAGAAATGACTAGTCTTGGTCTCATGTGATCCTTTTATCTATACATGACAACAAATGTGCTCTAAGACCGGGGTTCTTCTTCCCCTGGATGCTCTATTCATAGAAGCGTCCCTGGTTTATGCTTTTGTTGAGAACTATTTTGTCTACTGGCTGTCTGCTGATGTGAAATACGCTGGTTGGGGCTTGCAAGCTATAATGTTATGAACACAGGTCTACATGGTAACATGGAGCCTACAAGTAGCAGCCACATTCTGGAAACCCAATCCACCAGTACAAGGGTTAAGGACATGTCACAGAGGAAGTCCTATAGATCTTATGTAGTCAAACCACCCCCTCCTCATTTTATAGTTGAAGAAACAGGTTCAAAATGGATAAGTGAATTATCCCGGATCATGAATAAGTAGCAGAGCCAGAACTGAACTCATGTTTTTTGATACCAAATCCAATGTTCTTGCTATTACACCATGACTGTAATATCCGGTAGAAAGAGTTACATAAGATCCCAGTACTTACCAAAGTGTCTAGTACATAATAGATGTTTTGAAAACATTTATTAAATATCCAATTTAACTCATAGACTGAGGGTAAGGTCAACCTGGGACAAAATTACTGAATAGATGATATTAGTCTTTGATATCTTTCCATTCTTAACTCCTATATCCTGGTAATCTGATTTCTCTGATCACCTTCATTTCCAATAGCTTGATGTTTAAAATCCCAGACTCCAATCTTTCACCACTCCCACAAAAAACCACACAACAGGTGAGCCTCCTTCTTTTTCAAAAACTCACATTCTTTTCAGAGCTTGGCATTAGAAAAACAAACCGATTATAAGAGTCTTCAATTGCATTGAAAATCAACTATCTTTCTATCATCCTGTCTCCATTTGCTCCTTCTATCCCTTTCTTTCCCCACCCCATGCCAGTTTAAACGGCTTCTCTATATATTAAAAAGCTCTTCCCAGAAGACTTATCTCTTAATTCTTATCTCATCATAGGGAGGATTTAATCTGTCACTTTATCTTTCTAATGAGCCTTGAAATCAGATCTCTCTACAAGTTAGTTCCTCTTTGTTTCTGAAGGACTGAATAATGGTACCTACAACCCCAGTGTAAGAAGGTTATGTGGTCCAATGGTCTTAGAGTCAGGAGACACATGGGTCTGAATCTTGCCTCTGGAATGTACTAGCTTTCCAACTATTGGCAAATTCTATAACCTCTTTTAACCTCCAATTTCAGTTTTGATAATAAGCACATGAAAGCTTCAATGCTGACTGCTTTTTTAACTAGTAGCCAGGAGGATATGGTCAGCTGGTCTCTCTTATAAACCTTTACCTATTATGCAGACAGGAACCAGGAAATAAATAGAGAATAGGTGACTGAGCTAAGAGGGAAGCAAAGAGTTCTGACTGCTTTGGCATCCTTTACTTAATGTACCTTCTACATCTGCCCATCAGCAGCACCATTCTCTGGCTAGTTCCTTTAGCTTCCTAACTCCAAAATTCACCTCAATATATTTCAAAGGAGGTAGAAAGTAGAGTGGGGATGTGGTACCATAAATTCAAGCATATGGCTAGTTATTCTTTAAACTGATTGATTCTATGAAATAGCAGAAACACCCCAAAATAGGCTTGTAACTGAATGGAAATTTGGTTTTGGTCGCATAAACCAATTCTCTCACAATTTAATGAGCCAGATGTCCCTTTGAAGGATTAATCTTTCTAGATATAAGGTTGGGCTGGGGAAATCAAAGGGCAATGGATTAGGTCCAAAAATGAGGGGAAATGAGAAAAAGGACTTTCTTAAGATTTTGTCCTATCTGCCCTTTATTAAACTAGCTTCTTTTCAACAATCCAATTTGCAAATATAAAAGCTTCATTGTAAAGGTAGAGGAGACATCATCAAATGAAATATGCCATGCAATGAAAATCTTTATGCCATCTCCTCTTACTTCCACATCTCCATATAAGTATATTTCAAAGACTCACACTTTCAGTTCTGCCAGTACAGATGTGAACTTTTCCAGGTCTTAATGGACTTTGAGGAATTGCTGTGGCCAGAGATATTCATCAGCTAGTGGTGAACCACATAACAATGACTGTCTCCAAACAGAATTATGTTGGCCTTTGAACAAGAAATACACTGTCTGAAGTCAGGAACATATTAAAAGTCTTTCTAACCTAGTACAACTTGCCAGTGCATATGATGTACTAGAACAACTTTAAAGAACTTAGTCTTTATAAGCACATGAAAAAATGCTCTAAATCACTATTGATTAGAGAAATGCAAATCAAAACAACTCTGAGGTACCACATTCACCTGTCAGATTGGCTAAGATGACAAAACAGGAAAATGATAAATGCTGGAGAGGATGTGGAAAAACTGGAACACTAATGCATTGTTGATGGAGTTGTGAACTGATACCACCATTCTGGAGAGCAATCTGGAACTATGCCCAAAGGGCTATAAAAATGTGCATGGCCTTTGGCCCAGCAATTACAACTCTAGGGTTGTATCCCAAAGAGACCATAGAAGTGGGAAAAGGACCCACATGTACAAAAATATTTATAGCAGCTCTTTTTGTGGTGGCAAAGAATTGGAAATCAAGGGGATGCCCATTGATTGGGGAATGGCTAAACAAGTTGTGGTATATGAATGTAATGGAATACTATTGTGCTACAAGAAATGAGAAGCAGATGGACTTCATAATAACCTAGAGCAACTTATATAAACTGATGCTGAGTGAGGAGAGCAGAACCAGGAGAATTTTGTACACA
>CM053583.1:193825379-193861793 GCA_028627135.1 Pseudochirops cupreus
AATAAAAATAAAAACTCTCCCTTGTAACAAGTAACTACAGATAAGCAAAAAAAAAAAAATCCACCTATCAACCAAGTCTGAAAATCGGTATCTTATTCTGTATCTTTGGGACATTACTTTTCTACCAAAGCATGAAGTGTTATCAGTGTTACAGACTCAAGACTGGCCATTGATTATATTGATTTGATCAAGAAATATTGAACATATTTCTTAAGTCTCTGATAGCTATTTTCCTGTATGATGTCACAGTGACTGTATAGGGTCGGCTAGATGGCATAATGGGTAGAGTGTTGCGCCTACAGTCAGGAAGACTCATCTTCCTGAGTCCAAATCTGGCCTCAGACACTTATGAGTCCTGTGACTCTGGGCAAGTCACTTAACCGTGTTTGCCTCAGTTTCCTCATCTGTTAAATGACCTGGAAAAGGAAATGGAAATCCCAAATGGGGTGATGAAGAGTTGCACAGAAGACTGAAAATGACTCCAACAACAAAATGATTATAAATTGTTCACTTGGTTCTGCTCACTTTACTGCGCATTGCTTCATAGAAGTCCTTGCAGATTTCTCTCAATCTTTCTCTCCATCATTTCTTATCATTCACTAATAATCCAAAGTTTTTTCAGCTATTCCCCATATGGTAGGTACTCACCTTCTTTCTGGTTCTTTGCTACTTCAAAGAACATTGCTAAAAAAATTCTTTGGTACATATGGGTCCTTTTCCTCTTTCTCTCATCTCTTTGGGAGTATAGACCTAATAGCAGTATCTCTAGGGCGTAGTTTAGAGACTTAAGGCATATAGTTCTTTGTTTTTGATTTTTGGAGGGGGAAGGCAGGGCAATTGGGGTCAAGTGATTTGCCCAAAGTTACGTGGCTAGTAAGTGTTAAGTGTCTGAGACCAGATTTGAACTAAGGTCCTCCTGACCCTAGGGCTGGTGCTCTATACACTGCCCCACTTAGCCTCCCCAGGAGTACAGTTCCAATTGTTTTCCAGAACAGCTGGATCAGTTCCTATTCTCATTAGTTTGTCTAACCTCTCCAGTCCTACCAGCAATGACCATTTTCCTTTTCTGTCACATTTGTCATTTTGATGAGTAAGGCAGCTTCTTGACATTGTTTTCATTTATACTTTTCCTCTTATTAGTGTTATTAATGTTGTCCCTTCTCTAACACTATCAGCTTCAGACCCTATTGGTTGTGTTCCCCTTCTCAGTTAGTTACTATTAAGTATCTGTTACCAGTTCCATTTAGCTAGTTAACAGATTAACTTTTACTTTGGTTGTTCATGCTAAATCTATAACAAGAATAAAGATATAGATATTTCTCCCCAACACCTTAGGAGCACGTTCTCCTCTATCATACCTCAGTCTTTGGGAAGAGTGGGATTAAGTTTAGCTCAGTGTCCCCATAACATTGATCTTCCAACTCTATGTTCAAATGCAGAATTGACTATCATATGAATCCTGGGCTTGGTCATCCTGGGTTAGACACTAAAGGTCACTTTATAAAGCATCAGCAATGAGGGGGCTGCAAAAATCTAGATCCTGGAATGACATGAAACCATTCTCACTTCACTTAAAATGAAAAAAAAATGTTGAGGCAGGTAAAGAACCCAGCCCTGTATTCAAAGTGCCAAAAAGTTGACCTTTCCTTTCAATTCACAGTATTTACCCTTACTGAGTAAGATTCCTAATGAGTCAAAAAGATCAACCAAAAGCACAGTCAAAGAGACTAGACCACAGCTTATTCAGGTCTTCGAAGATGGCTCAGTCTGGCTATTCAACCATCCAAAAAAAGTCTTCTAACCACAAGGTTAGCAAACAAGACCCAGGTACAGAACATCTATACGTGCTTCTCCTCCACAGTTTCTATAAGGTATTTCCACTCCACATCATTATGTCTCTCCCAGAAGTAGATTCCCCACATGGAGAGAAGCTGTCAGAGGCACTCTGTAACCTTACCAAATCTCCTAACACTTGATTGCTTAATTCACTGATCTATTCTTTATTTCCTGTGTTGGTAAAGCTACTCAGGAATAACTGTGCCCCTGTGGACTGCTCTGGCTGCTTCTCAAAAGTCTTGCAATATTATATTGTCTCATTGTTTTCATCTTCTTTGATTAAATTACCTTTGTTCCCTGGTTTCTTCTCTGACCCACATAGTCTTTAGTATTAAACAATTTAGTCTTCACTTAAGGTTAAATATTTTCTTCAAATGCTTTTTCTTTATTATAATTTTTATTGAATTGTGGTCAGTAAAGGATGAGTTTAATATTTCTTTATCTGTTTATGAGATTTTATTGCCCTGGCATGTGGCCAATTTTTCTAAAGTAGCCATGCAAAGCTAAGAAATTTATACAGGACTTTCTATGCCCATTCAGTAATCTCCACACGTCTATCATATTCAACTTTTCAAAAAATCTATTATGACCTTTAGCTTCTTCCTTGGTTAATTTTTGGATAGATTGGTATAGGTATAAGGGAGATTGAGGATTCTGACTATTAAGTTTGATTGTCTATTATCTCAGTAATCTAATTTGCTTTTCATTTAAGTAGATGCTCATGCTATGCAACCTGAGGCATATGTTAATTAGTGATATTATTTTATTGTTCATGGTAGCATTCCCATAATGTAGTTTCTGACCAAATCTGGTTTAACAATGTCTATTTTTGTATTAGCTTTGTCTGAAGTCATAATTGCTACTCGTGCTTTTTAAAAAATTTACCTGAAACATAATAAATCCTATTCTGGGCACTCATTTCAATGTTGTGTTAACTTTTCTATTTCACACAATCTTTAGGTTCTTGTAAGCAACATCTTTCAGATTATGCTTTATAACTGATTCTGCTTTATACCTCCATTTTGTTGGCAAATTTATCTCTTTCACATTAGCTGTTTCTGATTGTTATCTATTTCTCTCCATCATTTCTTCTTATCCTTTTTCTTCTTTTTTTTCCCATCCCTTTTCTTTGTAAAGAAGGAGGTAGAAAAATATGGAATCTTATAAACATAATTAATTCTTGGTTTCAGTGCACTTTCTTTTTTTTTTTGTCCCAAATCTATTTAACAAATACAAAAAACATTACTTACTTTAGAAAATTTCTTTGTGAGCTAATAAGATAGCAACTTGGGCAAAATTTAGAGGCCTGAATTAAAATAAAGTCATGCTCATTGAAAACATAAATGCTATCTTAGCATGAAACTGGAATCTGAATAAATCTCCTTTCCCCTTAGGAAAGGGTATACTTGTGAAAGATGTAACTATGGAAAAAATTGATTCTCTCATTTCCCATTGCCTAATAATAACATTTTTTTTAAAAAAGGAATAATCGCAGATAATCACAGAAGAGACTTTACAAGTCTCTTGCCAAGTAGGCAAGAAGTAGAAAAAGTAGAAAAATCCCAATGTGGTATTAGCTAATGGTAATTTGGGACAAAAGTACTTCATAACTGATTAGTTATTCACAGAAACAAACAAGCAACTTACAGTCACAATAACTTAAGGGAGATCTAGGGAAAGCATACTTTCTTCCATCAATACAGGTTGGCATCTTCACTGAAATGTATAGTACTAAGGGATTTAATCTAAAAAGTCAAATTACTTTCCCAGACTCATACAGTCAGTATATGTCAGAATAGGGCTTCTCAGCTCTTCCTCACTCTAAAATTATATCTGTCTACTATATTGCTCTCTGTTAAAGATCTATTCTAATGAAGCTATGTTTTCCTTCCCAGGAATATATATTGTTTTTTTAAAAAATTATTTTTGTTTGAAAGCCTTTACTTTAAAAATCATCATCAGATTCCAAGATTTCCTCTCCATTGCCATAAGTGCAACCTAGGTTTGGATGATCCTGACTGTGGCTCCTTGGTACTTGAATTATTTCTCTCTGACACTTATTCTTTGATTTGAAAGCTCTAGATTTTGACTATGGTATTCCTGAGTGTTTGCGATTTGCATTTCTTTCAGAGAATGAAAAGTAGATTGTTTCTACTTTCATTTTTCCCTTTGAACTACAATAATAACTATAATGAACTATATGGTTTTTTGAAATATAGTATCAAGGCTGTTTTGTTTTCTTTTGTTTTTTGGATTTATTTTCTCATGGTTTTTAGGAAGACTGATAATTCTTAAATGATCTCTTCTAGATCTGTTCTCTAGGTCAGTTGTTTTGATTGTATTCTCTTCTATGTTTTCTTATTGTCTTATGGAGTCATTGAGTTCTGATTGTTCCATTCTATTTTTCAAGTAGTCTACTACTTAGGTAAGATTTTCCATTTTCTCTTTTAAGCTACTTATTCCCCTTCTTTTTTTGTCTAGAGATCTTATTTCACTTCTCATTTCATTTTTAACATCTTTATTTCTTTCAATCTTTGTAGCAAGACTTTTTTTTTTCCTTTTGAGGTCCTTTCTTTGGTTTTTGTGGAGTTAATCTCTTCTGAATTTTTCCCCTTCAGCTTCACTAAAGCCATCGAACTTCTTCATTTTGTTTTATGAGTGTTTTCTTCTACATACTCTTATTTTAGGCATCATTTCCTGGATTGGGATTTGTGTGAAAGTCAGGCTTCAGTGCCTCCAGTACTCTAGAATAGCTTGAGTAAATCCTGTTTGGGCCATTCCCCTCTCCATCTTTGATGTCATTCCTAGTTTCTTTCTCTATGGGGTAGCAGGTGCTATACCTCACCCCACCTCAATCTCTGAATTTTGCACCCATTTCCTTATGTTCCACTATGGGTGCTGATTTAACCTCATTTCTGTAGTCTTCTTTTGACCAAACTTGGATCAAGAATTGTTTAATTGATTATATCCTCTGCTGGCAAGGACAGGCTCCATTTGCCTGCCAAAGATTATACAAGTCTCAGACCTTCTCCAAGACTCCCTAGAATAGGTATTCACATTCTGGACTGACCATGTCTCACTCTTTGGTTCCCAGAATCCCAAGAAGGTCACAGTCTAATTTCCATAACAGATCTATAAAGACCTTAAAGGCTAGCTCTGCCCCACGATTTGTTTGTTTTTTCCCTGACAATCCAGATCTGGAAGATGGTTTCAGACCTCAATTACCAGAGCTCATGTTGGCTTCCAAACCTTCTACAGCAACCTCATTCAAAACTTCTGCTGATTCAGGACAGTTTACCAGAGCTGATGTTGGCTTCTCTGTCATGGTCTGCCTCCCTAGAGTTCAAAAGTTCCTGTCCATTTACTAAATTATTCTGACTTCCCAGACCCAATCTCTTTCACACTGCTAAGAGAGTTTTAGAACCTTTTACTGGAGCCTGCGCTGGCTTGTCTGGTGTGACCTCTCTCTAATATCCCCTCAACTTCTGATCCCTTTTGTGTAGTTATGAAGCACATGGAAAAACATATTTGTTTATTTTGGGGTTTCTTTATATTGCTTTATCTGGTGTCCTTTTCAGATAACTGTTGAGGTGTCTAGGAGAAAGATGGGCTCCTCTACAACCTGTAGAGGTCCTTTAAAATGTTGAAAATTCTTTATGGAGAGACATGTTAAAATTAAAGGATTTTTTAAAATAATGGAAATCTATTTTCTCTTCTTCCTACTCCCAATCCCATTTAAAAAAAGAAATTCTCTGAAAAAAGTGCATGGTCAATCAAAACAGATTTCCTCATTGTCTATCTCTTATTCTTCACCGTGAACCTACCACATTTTTTCCAGGAGGTGCACCCGCCTCTATATCAGCATGTCTCATCATCAGTGCTCTGGAATTATGAATGCTTGTCACATTAATCTGAGTTCTTAAATCTTCCCAACTTGTTTTTTGCATTGTTCTCATTACTGTATAAATTGTTTTCCTGGTTTTGCTCAATTCATTCTTTGCCATTCTTTATTTAAAAAAATCATCAAAATTATTCATTTTAATAGCCTGGATAGATCTGCTCATTTCACTTTGCATCAATTCATAGAAATCTTTGAATGTCTCTTTTAAGTAATCTAGTTCCTCACTTTTACAGCACAATAATACTCCATCACATTCATGTGCCACAATTTATTTAGCCATTCCCCAGTTAATAGATGCCCCCTTAGGTTTATTTGGGTTTTTTTGCCTATACAAAAAAAAAAAAAACAAAACTATAAATATTTTCTAGTAGTGCCAGATCTCAAGCTGTACTAAAAACAGCAATTCTCAAAACAATTTAGTACTGATTAAAAATTAGAGAGACCAATCAGTGAAATATACAGAAGCAAACTTATCTACATATTTAGTAACCCAGAGTTTAATATATATAAGTACCACGGTTACTAGGATAAGGACTCACTTTTTTCATTTTAAAAGATGTTGAAAAAATTGGACAGAAATATGGAAGAAAATATTTTTATTAAGATAATTTCTCTTTATCGAGCATATTCTAAGGATACACGGTGCAAAACTGGTCCCAAGATCATTTGACCTTGGTTCCCCATTGGGCTTCGTGTCTTCTCTACTCTGCTATTTTAAAATTTTGGTTTTTTGGACTCCCTTGTTCCCAGATTTTTCCTTCTTTCAACCTTGTTTGGAAGACAATATTAAAAAGACATCTAAATCATTAGTTGATCAGGAGATATTGAGTCAACCTGGATTATTTTTCCCATTAAAGTCAAAAGTGTCAAATATCAAGCGGATCTACAGAATTTTGATAGGGCAACAAAGGTTTCTACCATAAAATGAATATGAACTAGGCAGCTTTGCTAGGTCCATAGATAGTATTCTTCTAATATATAACTTGACCAAAAAGCCATGGTAGTTGTTATCAAAACACCACAAATGGAATCTTCCTGGTAAGTGGAAAAGGAATAAAGCATTGTATATTTGTGATCTACAATCCAATATATACTTCTTTTTTTAACCACATTTTTAACCATATTTTTAAGCAAAGGATGAATATCAATTGAATGATTGAGCATTTACATTTACCCTGTGGATTAATTAATTAGCACATCATAGGTAATTCATGACAGTGCAAGTTGGTTGCCATACCATGTGAACAAACCTCTGTCACATTCTTCCCCCCTTGAATGAATAATTTAATGTCTACATTATATCAATTCATGGCATGTCTAGGGTTGGATAGCGTGTATGAGAGAAAGCATCCCAGACTAGTACACATGGGAAAGAAGAAAAAGAACCACTCATTCCTCTAATTTTCTACCCCAAGTCATAACCAAGCCTTGCTTTCATCCTCTGAAAAGGTCTGATCTCAGCTGTTTACTAGCTGTGTGACCTTGGGTAAGTCACTTAACCCTGTTTGCCTCAGTTTCTCATCTGCAAAATGAGTCTGAGAAGGAAATGGCAAACCGCTTAAGTATTTTTGCCAAGAAAGCACCAAATGGGGTCATGCAAAGATGGCTGAAACAACTGATTAAAAATGTGATCATTTGTGATCACTTGGCACAATTTTGATAATGGACTTTGATGTCTTTTCCAAATCTGTACATTTAATTAAAAAAAGTTTTTGACATCTATTCTGACTCTCAGTCATAAGGACGGTAGAAAATTAGACCTAGTATGAGGATTATTCAGATGCTCATCCCCTGTGTTTTTTCTTGACCCCCCTTTTCTGTCTTTCCTCCTAATCTGAGGCCTTCATTAGCAGTACCATTTAAGATTAGACAGGAAAAGGTATGTGAGTGAAAAGCAGAACTTATCTATAAAGCCATTTACTTATGGTTCTGTGAAAAGTTTGGTAGGAGAAAAGTTTGAAAGTCTAGACAAAAAAATGCAGATTTTAGATTGTCTGTGGATTCCATTTGTTTCATATTAACAAAGATAAGTGGGAGATGGCAGTAAGCCACTAGTAACACAAGACTCAAGACACTCTCTTTGAATCATCTGAGCATTATTGTCTCTTTATAATAGTTAAATAGAGGCACAGAGTCTATAAGTAACATCATAGGAATTCTGTGGTCTGGCATTTTGGCCATGAAAGCAAACCATCTCATATCAAGTAGATAATTGTGGGAAATTTTAGAAAAGTAGGACCCCACAGGAAACCCTGAAGAAAAACAAATCCCTGAATGTTATTGTTGTTAGAGCCAGAAAAGGTGTACGCCTGTGATGTGTTTAAATAAGTTGGAATGCGTGTTTCTGGATGTTTTATAGAGCTTCAAAGTACTTTAAAATACTTTCAAATGTAATTGATTTTCTGTGTTAAATGGTCTTAAATGTTTCTCAAGGAAATTAAAATTTGGATCTCAGAAAATAAGATTTTGAAAATCAGACTACACAATAGTAGGAAGTGAAAAAGCATCAAACGTTGTTTCAAATATTATGGGAGCACACATCTAGATTCTAAGCTCCCTGGAGGCAGGGACTGTCTTTTGCCTCTCTTTGTATCCCCAAAGCTTGGCACAGTATCTGACGGATAGTAGGCACTTAATAAATGTTTAGTGATTGACCGAGAAATAGTTTGTCCCAAAGAGATTTCTTTTTGTCCAGACACGTGGTTTCATCAGTGTGAAGATCTACTCCAAAGCAGGTCGGCAATCTGCAATTTGCTGTTTTAGTGAATTGCCTAGACAACTGAAAAGGTAGATGACTTTATCATATGACCAGTATGTATCAGAAGAGGAATTTTAACCAAGGTTGTCTTAGCTCCATGGTCAGACCTTTGATCACTATACAATGTCACCTCTTTCCAAAGCCGCGGGAAGACACACGATGGCAAAGTATATTATCTCCATTTGACAGTTGAGGAAATTGAGGCAGAGGTTAAGTGACTTCTTCATGCTCACACAGCTAGTAAGTGTTTGAGACCAGATTTGAACTCAGCTCTTCCTAACACGAGTCCCAGCCCTCTATCTGCTGCACCACCTAGATGTTCTGCTTCTAACTCTCTATATTTTGCCACCCTGCCCTATGTGCACAGCACTCTGCTAAGTGCTTTACAAATATTTCTTTTGATCCTCACAACAACCCTCAGGGCGAAAAGGCAGATGAACTGTGGCTGACAAATTACATGGACAGTCCAAATTAGAGCCTTTCACTCCAGACAGAGGTTGCTCAGAATCCCTACTTGAACGACAGCTCCTTATATCCATCTTCCTACTGCTATTATTTCTCAGCTCTTTACTATTAGTCTGAATTATCTAATGATGCTCTTTCCTTTTCTTAGGCTGTCATTCTATCTGCAGCTTGATCAAAATAAGAGAAAGCAAAGCCAAGGGATTTTCGGTCAAGCATGTATCCTCATCCCCAGTGGGCCAGTGAACAGTATCTAGAAAAGGGTCTCACACAATATTCTCTGTGTGTGTTCAAGGTCCCTTCAGAAAGCTAATCTGACTGACCTGGTTCCAAAAGTTCAGAGATCTGTATTTACTCGCTGCTCTGGGGCCAAGTTTCGAAATGCCAAGCCCAAGGATTTGTCTGAAATGATTACTACTTCATCAATTTGGTCAGAGACATGGAAACCTGAAGTCACGAGCCCCATTATTGCATTCTCTATAATCCAGCCTGTTTTCCCTTTGACATTTGAAATGCTAATCAACTTAAAAGTATGTCCCCTTGGAGTCATGTGGCAAACATTAACATGCTGCAACACCCAGGTTAGAAAGACATTTCATTTTGCCAAATGCTTTATGAAATTTTAATTTACAAAGAAAATCAACTGCAGAGCACATTCAATTCAGAATTTAAAAGGAGAGCTGGCATTCCTTAGTAAGCTCTTGAAACAACACGAAAGTCAGCGAGATGACTTTTTTGATGGCCCAGAGCCAAAGGAAGCCAGCAAGGACTGAACTTGGAGAATAGAGCTCTGCAGGGAAAGACAGTGTTTGGCTAGCTGGGAGTTGATCGAAGAGTTCATTAGTAAAGCCACATAGTAAAGTACTCCAATACTTCATCTGGGATTTCGTTTATTTGGGTCATCCCTCCAATGATGCCACTCATAACTCATCCATGCCTACCCATCACATCTTGTTCCCATCCCTGTCCCATAAATTTGCCACAAAGGGTGCATCCAATAAGCTGGGGGCTTTCCTTGACTTTTCTTTACTTTGCATAGATGCCTGCTACATAGCTAGGTAGTGCAGTGGATAAAGTACTGGCTTTGGAGTTTGGAAGACTTGAATTCAAATCTGACCTCAGACACTAATTGTGGGACCCTGGGCAAGTCACTTAACCTCTATCTGTCTCAAGTTTCTAATCTATAAAATGGAGACAATAATAACACCTACTACTTGGGTTGTTATGAGAATTACGTGATATAGTATTTATAAAGTACTTAGCAGAGTGCTTGGCACATAGTTGGGGCTTAATAAAAGAATGTCCCCTTCCCCTTCTTTTCCCTTCCAACCACTGTCCCTCACTCTTGCAATGTGGTCAGAAGATATTTTTTTGTTTTCCAGTCATAATGTATTGCATCCCATGCCAAAATTGTTGAATCCTACTATCCACAAAGGAAAAAGTCAAGTGTATGGAGAACGTATATGTGATTATATGTGCTAACCTCTGGTGATTGTGTCACAATAGAGAGATAGATGGATGGATGGATAGATAGATAGGTAGATAGATGATAGATAGATAGATGATAGATAAACTGTAAAGACAGAAATAGATAGATAGATGGATAGATAGACAGATAGATAGATCGACAGATAGATGAAGTTACACACCTACATCTTAGAGGACAACACATAAAGGACAACAGAAAGGCATATTACAGGCATAAGCAGCACATTACATATGAACAGAGTATGGAAAAAATTCAAGGTCATTAATTTCGTATGTTTTTATTTGCTTTGCAACAAAAAGAGCAATGTGTCAGTCCTTTTCTTGGTAAATTAAGTGTCAATGACCAAATTTTAATGATAAGCAGCTACATGAAGGACTATGTTCAATTCTTCTATATAAACATGCCTTACTGTGGTCATGTATTAACGCTGCAATTTTCTGTCTGTTTACTTCTACACCAATGAATCAATTAACCAGCATTTATTAAGTGTCTGATATTGTACTCATTGGGCAGCTAGGTGGCCATTTGGATAAAGCATCAGACCTGGAGTCAGGAAGATTCATCTTCCTGAGTTCTAATCTGGCCTCAGATACTTACTAGCTGTGTGACCCTGGGCAAGTCACTTAACTCTCTTTGCCTCAGTTTTTTCATCTGTCAAATGATCTGGAAAAAGAAATAGCAGACTATTCCCATATCTCTTCAAAGAAACCCTCAAAGGGTGTCACAAAGAGCTAGTCAGGACTGAAATAATTGAACAACAAATGTGCCAGGCATTGTGCTAAATTCTGTAGATACAAAGAAAGGCAAAAACTATCTTTACCCTTAAGGAATTTATGGGGAGGAAACACATGTAAATAAATGGGTACAAACAAGATACATGTAGGTAAATGGGTGGCAATCTTGGAAGGGAAGGCATTGGTATCTGAGAGAAGCAAGGGAGGCTTCTTACAGCACTTGGTGCTATAGATGTCTTATGGGAAGCCAGTGATTCTAAGAGGTGGATGCTGAGGAAGGAAAGCCTTCCAAGAAAGAATGGCAGTTGGTGTAAAGTCAGGAGAGAGAGCATCATGTGTGAGGATCTGAGTTTGACTAGATGTCCACCGAGGTCTCTTTCAGTTCTCTGTGAACATGTAAAACACTACGATGACTATAATCAATCAACCAAAAAAACCATTTACTGAGTGCCTGTTAATGTGTCAACCACTGTGCTGAGTGCGGGAGACACTGTACTAAGAGTATGTGGGAGGACAAGGGTGTGAGATGACTAGAAAGACAAAAAATTGCCAGATCATAAAGTCAGCAAGTCAACAAGCATCTGTTAAGTGCCTGCTATGAGTCATACATTGGCTAAGCACTTAAGGTACAACAAAAAGGAAAAGGTTCCTTTGTCCCCAATAAGCTCATAGTCTAATGGGGAAGATCAAATGCAAACAACTATTTACTAACAAGCTTTACACAGGATTAACTGGAGATAAGCAATGGTGCAAAGGCACTAGCATTAAGAGGGAAGGGGAAAGACTTTGTGTAGAAAGTAGGATTTTAGCTGACATTTGAAGGAAGCCAGGAGGCAAAGGTAAGGAGGGAGAGAATCCCAAACACAGGGGTGGGGAGAGAGGGAGGCAGCCAGTGTAGTTGGGAAAAGGAGTTTGTCTTCGATCCTAGAGGTGAGAGAGTCATTGGAGTTTATTGAGTAGGTGGCAACATATCAGCCTTCAGGAAAATCACTTTCTATGAAATGGGAGTGATTATAACACTTCCCAGGATTGTTGTGAGAACCAAATTAAATAGCACAGGCTTACAAACTTTAAGTACTATGTAAATACCAGCTATCATTCTCATCATTCTCATTACTATTATTGTTACTGCTACTATCACGACTACCACAACTAACTACTATTGCTGCTAATACCACCATCACCACTATCACTCTTCCTCTTCATCCTCCTCCTCTTTCTCCTCCTCCTCCTCCTTCTCTTCCTCCTCCTCCTCCTCCTCCTTCTCTTCTTCCTTCTCCTCATCCTCCTCCTCGTCCTCCTCCTCCTCCTACTACTACTATTACTGCTACCACCACCACTACCATCACTCTTCCTCTTCATCCTCCTCCTCTTTCTCCTCCTCCTTCTCTTCCTCCTTCTCCTCTTCCTCTTCCTCCTCCTTCTTTTCCTCCTCCTCCTCGTCCTACTACTACTATCACTGCTACCACCACCAGCACCACCACTATACTACTTCAGCACCTGAGCAGAGGATAATTTGGAGTGAAAAGAAATTTCAAGCAGAGGGATCAATTAGGAGGCTCTCACAATAGCCAAATGTTGACATCCTGAAATGGGATGGTGGTTATCCAAGTAGCAAGAAGGGGATATTTGAAGGGACTATACACATGGCTTGTATGCATGTATAAATACTTATGCATGTGGGTATATTTGTATATTTTTATTTATTTTTTTAAATATTAATTTATTTTCTTGTTTACATCATTCATTTCCATGAGATTTTGAGTTACAAATTTTCTCCCCATCTTTCCCCTAGCCAACACCTCAAAACAGCTTTTCTACTGTATAACCCCTCCCCCGTTCTACTCTCTCCTATGTCCTCCCCCTCGCCCCTCTGACTTTCTGGTAGGGCAGGATGGATCTTCCTACCACAGTGCCTGTGTATTGGGTATATTTTTCTATAGTGCAAATTTCATGTTTACCACATATCTTTATAGAACTTCAGTTCATAAGCTTTTTTACTAGATTATAGTACTATAGAAGAAATCTGTAATATTTTGCAACGTGAAGCAAACCAAGCAAATCCAAAGTTCCACTGGGCAGGGGCATGAGACCACAAGTATATCCCTGCTTTCCACTCGCACAGCTGCCATCTTGGTATAGTTTCATCCCCTCATGCCTGAATGACTTTCAAAGCCTTCTGGATGATTTTGCTGCCTTAGACCTCTCCACTTCAATCTCTTCACTCAACTGCCAGAGTAAATAATAAATATCACTTTAAGGGACCTTAGGTTCCCTAAAAATATTTTAATATAACTAGACTTTGGATATAAAACAGGTTTTATTTAATTGAACAAAAATGGAAAATGGACTCTTCTCTAAGCCTGTCAACAGCCAAGGAGAACTCTCCTCTCCTTACCAGAGAGCATCAAGCAATTCTCTAGTGGTACCCAGCTCCCTTCCCACCCCATTTAGTCCATAAAACTTACAGTACCAGTCATGGAATAGGTCCCAGCTTTTCCTTGGTGTACATAGTTCCTTGCCGAGCTGATTCTTCTTCCCCTTTAGGGATATGCAGGGGTTATGACTTGAAAACCTTCTTCCAATTCCAACTAAGGATGGATGTCTGTCTCCTCTCTCACTTTTCTCAATTGGATTCCAAGTTCCTTCCCTCTGTTTCTGAGGGTCTTTCACTCCCCATATCCATTCAATAGTGATCCCTAAGCATGAGTGATTGTCTAGAGAGACTACATGTATATGCAGTCTGCTCTTCTAACTTACTGTTTGTATGATTCTGTTTCTTGTTATTTTGTTATCTTGTTATCCCCTGGGAATGGGAGGGTCTCTGCCTCCTCAGAGTGTGTGTGTCTGTGTCTGTGTGTGTGTTCTGTATTTCCTTCTGTATGTTTCCCCTACTAGATCCTTTTCTCTTTTGAAAGCCCAAGCCCAAGGCTCCATTCAAATGTGTCACCAATTAATGCAGCATTAACTCAGTGATCCCCAGTGTTGCTGCTGTCCAGACAAAGGCCACAATTAGATAATGATGACGCAGAACAGTCATATTTTATTTGGAAATTTACAACTTGTTCGGGAGATAGCAAAGGGAAAAGGACTAAGCTTTATTTCTATTATATATTTATATGGGAATGAAAGTTTGTGTATATATGAACCATGGACCAGCCAGTTGTCAATTTCATTGTTGTTTCCAGGACAAAGCAGAATGAAAGGAGAAAAAGAAACCCACCACTTGGATAAACTTTTGTAGGGAAACTGAGTCATCTCTAATAACTCAATTAAATCTTTTTAAGTGATAGGTACAGAAGCTGGAATTTCACTTGGAGAGGAAGCTCCCAGGTGAGAAAGCCCCCACCTATATAAACTATAGTTTATAGTGCCTGAGTACTAAGAAGTTAATTGACTAGACAGGGTGGCAAATGTGTCAGATGCAGGCTTCGAAACCAGGTCTTCCTGGTTTCAAAGAGAGTTCTCTATCCACTGTGACATGCTACTTCTTAAAGATTTTCAATTTTGGGGGGGAGGGAAGTATAAGAACAGAAATCGACCCATGAATTCACTTAGTACCACTACCATATTTCCTGCTTACAGAGAAAGGATTTATTTCATTTCTTTGAGGACAGAAAATGTTTCTCATAGCTTATATTTGTTTCTGTGCTTCCGAATTCTTCAAGCACCTCTATTCTGAAATCTTTAGCAAAAGACTATATAAACAATGACTTCCCAGAGAAGGTCACTGGCCTCCTCCAAGTGTAATCCAGAAAATGCAATTCTCCAGGGTCAGGCAAGCAGAAAAAAAGGAGCCCATGGTTTGATCAATAATATTACCAGATATAAAGAGACCTATCTTGTAATCTAGAGTAAAAAAGACTATTTGAGGTACAATGGGAGATGAGGTGAAGGTCATGGGAAGCAAGGCTCATATTTGCTATGTATGGTACCCTCAATATTTTTAAAGATATTTAAAGCTTTTAATATGAGGATCCAGTTCAGTTCAAATCAGCACTGCTCATCAAATTTATTGTTTGAAATGAAAAATGATCTCTACAGGATTAAAAAAGAGATAGGGAACATTGCCACTCTGTGGGAGGCAGAGCAGGGAGGGCTGAGAGCTCACCACTTCCAAATCTCTTGGGCTATTTTTAAACCAAAAGCCTAAAAAACAATTTATCTGTACATGGCAGTTTAAAAAATATGCAACAAGCACAGGTCTAAAGTCAAGGGGAAAGCTGTAACAAAACCCTTGTATTTTGGCATGTTAATCCACATGTTCCTGACTAGCTATTAAAATAAAACTACATCAAGGGAACTTTATAATATGCAACCCATCTCTCAACCAAGCTGAGTGGGGAAGGGGCAGTCCTATGTTGGGTGCTGCCTGAAGACTGATTGGTGAAGAGGAGGACACCACCTTATGGGATTGCATGAGGGACAGAGATTGAGCAGAAGCTTTGGAGAGGAAAGGCATTCTGCTCCGGCTTCAAGAGATGGCATCCAGGCTCCAAACTTTCTGGGGACCTACTCAAGACATCTGGAGAGAGACAGAAAGACAGACAGACTTTGGAAGGCAGAAGTAGAGGCAAAGCCGGCTCTTTGTATGTCCCTGATTTCCAACTCACCTCTCTAGAGGCTTCAGGGAATAGTATTATATCTCACCTCAGCCAAGAAAGAGGTCCCAATCATATCCAAGGACAAACTGATCAAAGTCTCCAGTGTGACAAGCTGGAATTCAGAGACATATGGAGGAGCTGCCTTTTCCTATATGTTTGCCTTCTACAGCTTCTCCTCAATCTATTCTTTTCTTCATCATCATCATCGTCATTTTCTTCTTCTTTTTCTTCTTGTTCTTGTTCTTATTCTTCTTATTCTTGTTCTTCTCTCTCTCTCTCTCTCTCTCTCTCTCTCTCTCTCTCTCTCTCTCTTAAGTTAATGCCTTAATGTCTTAAGTTAATGCCCAAGAGAATCTGGAGTCCCAAATAACCCCTCTTGGAGTAGGAATGAAGAGACTCTCCTCTCCAAAGCTTTCACACCAACTCCTCCCTTCACTCATTCATTCATAGTTGTATCACTATTCTCTCTACCAATCCATAATTACGTATGGTTCCTGTTCTTACAGAAGAAACAGGTCCTGCTTCTCCAGGAGAGAAAGACACTTCAACCCCAGTTAAGGAACCCATCATTCTTCCAGGGGATGACGTCTCAGAACCTGGTAGAACTCAAGCTTGGTCCAATATCAGAAATGCACTGTCTCCCCCCACGGACCCGCCTTGTTAATGAAGTGATAGAAAGTCTAAATTTCATCAGAGTTATGAGTGCCATTCAATTTCTACAAGAAACATTAAAAAAAATGAGGCAGGATTTATATCAGAAGAAGCAAGAGAAGACTGAAAAATGAAAAAGTCATGGTACATTCAAGTATATTTGAAACCCTAGCAGAAATATTGCAGAAAATAGCCACTAAATTGTAGTGGGAGATTCAGCAACTATTGAAGCAATGATCCTGGATTGGACAGCCTAACACTTTCTTTGATTTCAACTCCAAGAAACAACACACATCACCTAGGACAAGCTGATGGCCTGAAATCTCAACACCATGCCAATGTACTCCACACCTCCTCAGCCTCGTCAGTCACCTCTCCCTTCTGATTGGGGAGCTGGAGACCAGGGCAATAAACTTCTCCCCAAAGCCTTCCTTTATAGAGGGCTCAGATCTGAACTTTCCAGATCATTCCCTTCTTTGTCTCAGCAGTTCTGCTTGGTTTCAACTCTGTGGAACGTCATGTCCCCATAGGTACCCCTGGTGACCCCCTTTTCCAGCCTCCTCTTATGCATTGTCCTCCCCCATTAGACTGTAAGCTCCTTGAAGGCAGTGTCTGTCTCCACCTTTATTTTTCTTATTTGTATCCGAGGGCCTAAAAAATGCCTGGCATATAGTAAGCACTTAATACATGTTCGCTGAATTGAGTTGAAGTGAATTGAATGCTGCGTGAGACAGCTATGTTGGGAGTCAGATTACAAATAGAAGTATCTGTTGAGTAAAAAAAAAGAGAGAAAGATGAGAAAGGAAAATGAAAAGACAGTGTGCCATGAGTCTTCCATTCCACCCTGAAGTTCAGTGTGGAAGAAGGAACATTATGCATGTGTGTGTATATATACATATTACATACATAATGGATTAATTGTTATTGTTCAGTCACGTCCTACTCTTTATCACCCCATTTGGGGTTTTCTTAGCAGTTTTATTGAAGTGGTTGGCCATTTCCTTCTCCAGCTCATTTTACAGGTGAGGAAACTGAGGCGAGCAGGGTTAAGTGACTTGTCCAGGTCACACAGCTAGTAACTCTCTTCCCGACTTTAGGGCTGGTGCTGTATCCATTGTGCCACCTAGCTGCCCATAATATACATATTTGTGTGTGTTTATATACACATATTATCTTTAATTGCATTTAATTGAACCAAACTAATGAAAGAACCCACTGTGCTTTGCACCACCAGGTGCTCTTTCTGGTTATGGATAGATATGACTTCTGGAATGGGCAGCCGATTGGCACAAAGGATGGAGCCCTGGGTCTGGAGTCAGAAAGATTCATCTCTCTGAGTTCAGATCTGGCCTCAGACACTCACTAGCCAGGTGGTACTACGTGTAGGGCAATGAGAGAGACCTTGGTCTGGGTTAGTGGTACCTGGATGTTTCCCCCTGTCTCTCCCCCCCCCCCCCCGGGAGAAGCCACTCTTCTGGAGACTCTTAAATACAATCCCTTTGGGAACAAATTAGCCCGCGTATACAATGTTGCTTTTTTCCTTATTACTTTACATTTAGATTTTATTTAGAAACCATTAAAAAAACAAACTGACCAAAGAGTCTGACCCTATTGGATGATTATTTAGTAAAAGTTTATCTTCCTCAGCTACTATAGCTAAGCTGAGGGCTAGAATCATAATTTCAGAGAGTTAGAGTCCTACTGAGTTTTTATTAAAATCTGCAAAGTCACTTGGGGCAGCTAGGTGGCATGGTGGCCTGGAGTCATGAAGATTCATCTTCCTGAGTTCAAATCCAGCCTCAGACGCTTACTAGCTGTATGACCCTGTGCAAGTCACTTAACCTCATTGGTTTCAGTTTCCTCATCTGTAAAAGAAACTGGAAAAGGAAAGGGCAAATTGTACCAGTGTCATTGCCAAAAAAACCCCAAGTGGGATAACAAAGAGTCAGACATAACTGAGTAACAAAAAGCGAAGTCACTCAGGATGCATAAACATATCCATTGGGAAACACAAACTCATGTGGCTTCAGAAGGAAGCAAGGAAAGTGAGCCTGTCTGAAAGGCAAAATGTGTAGGTTTTGGAAGTAAAACCACTCCCCCAAAGAGGAGTGAATTTCCCGGAAGTCTTACCCATGTGATGAGGCTCCCTAAGATGAACTGAGAGGTGTAGCACCTGGCTCAGGGCTGAGTGACCATGCAACTTCATGGTGGCACCTGGCGGGTATGAGACTGAGAGAAGGTGAGGGATTCTGACCCTCTACTCCCAAAGGAAGCTCTATGTCCCTAGTACAGCTAAAACATCTTTTGAGAAAAGAACTCTAGAAAAGTGAAGAGGAGTCCATAGGCTACTGTTGCCAAGGACTCCTTTGCCTGGAGCAGTTTCATCCACGAGGGGCTCTACACTCTGCCATTCTGTGACTAATGGAGCATAGGGAAGTTCAGGAGAAATGGCAGGTCACAGACTGAACCAACACTCTTGGGGAATACATGCTTCAGGGGCAGCAGCCTCTCAATTCTACATCTGAGTAAGCTGTGCGATAGGTTGGGGGAGGAAGGGTAAGTCCCAAGAGACAATGCTCATCCATCAAGCTCCTCAATCATCTGTCACCAGCTCAGACAAAAAGCAAACACCAGCTTTTCTATCGCATCTAATTTGGTGACATGTTATGGGTTGGTGGCTGGGGGGGCAGGAATGAGACCACTTGTATACTTCAGAGGATCCATTAGCTTTAATCCTGTATGTGGAAGGATAATTATATATTATTTAAATGTGTTTGGTGGATGTGGTTATTCAAATAAACTATAGGGATGAGATTATTATTTCAAGAAATCATGAATCATTTCTATGAAGAGAGATTAACCTTGTGCTCCAGTTTTGAAACTACATTAATTTTAAAGATTTACTGGAAAGACAGGTAAGAGATATTCCTTTCAGACTCCAACTCCAGACTGAAAGGGATCAAAGACACAAGAAGCTACAGAGGCCGCGTGGACTTCCCTGGGATCAAGCCTGCCTCCCAGTCCTGTTTCATTTACTTATTTGAATATGACAGACTGGAGAACTTTCGAGTTAATAAGTGAGGAATTCTGAATTTCAGAATTGTTTTATGATTGTTGCCCAAATGCCTGATCATGGTTCAGCTAGCAGAAATGAAAATTTCATTACTCTTCATAATAAGATGGAGTAATATTTCTCAGGGTTAGCACCCATTTCTGAAATGGTCAGAATAAAGAATACAAAAGAATACCTATATAATAAGACTAAAGAATAGATGTCAGAATTATGAGAAAATGAAAAAAACTAAAGAGTGCAGTTGCTGTGCAGAGGACAAGTCAAACTGTGGAGTAATGGGCCAGCTCATCACAATCCATCCAGCTGAGATACCTAGTGAGGAAGCAGCCCACTTAGCACTGGAGCTGTCCATCCAGCACAGGTGCTACCCAGTGCTATGCACTTGAGAAGGACAGTTCCTGAGAAAGAGCGAGGACGTCAACACTCACATGTCTCGAGCTGTGGTTGCCCTGGCTGCACAAACATTCGCCACACATCTGCCTCTTCATCATACTAAGTGAAGCCCGTGCCACTCTCCCCCATGGACAGTGTATACAATGGTAGGACGATGTGCCAGATATGTACGGGACCAGTGATGTGCAATTGTGATTCTTGGTTTAGTTACTGTTCAGTAAATGCTCTGAGTAATAACAAATGGACTCATCTTGACTTGTTTGCTAATGCAAACTGCAGGGACTCAAGAGCTACAGTGTCACTCACCAATGTTAGTGCTGGAAACTTCCCTCTTTCTGAGGGGGATGCTAGTGCAGAAGGATGAAAGGAGAAATGAGACAACCAGTTCAGAGAGTGATGAAAGCCCTTAAGAGAGGAAGGAGAAGTTCAGACAAGATTGAGAGCAATGATGGGGGTGAAACTGTATTCAGTTGTTTCAGCTGTGTTCAACACTTCATGACCCCATTTGGGGTTTTCCTAGCAAAGATATTGGAAGGGTTTGCCATTTTCTTCTCCAACTCATTGGATAGATGGGGAAACTGAGGCAAACAGGCTTAAGTGACTTGCCCATGGTTGCACAGCTAGTAAGTGTCTGAAGCTAAATTTGAACACAGGTCTTCCTAACTCCAGGCCTGGCACTCTATGCATTGTGCCACCTGGCTCTATGCCCAGCACTACATCCCATGCTACCAACTTATTTTAATGGATCAGAGAAAGAAGAAGGAATTATTCCAAGAAAAATCAGTGCTAATGTCACCAAGTGCTATAAGCAATAGGGGATCCATAGTTTGAGGAGGGTATAGGCAGTGCCCAATACTAAATCCTGGAGAGCCTCTGGGATGCTACTGTATAGACGGCTTCTGGTATTGGGGCAATGACACCAGCTTTCCACAAGGACATTCAGAGTCAAATTATAGTAAGGTGGGCTCATCTATTTTGGACAGAATCTGCCTCTGTGTTCTGAAACCCCAAGGAGTGAGTACACAGAGAGGTCATTGGGGCTAAGGAAAGGAGTGTGGGAACAACTCAAACTGGTGTTTGGGACATTGCTAGGTTAAGCAGCTTGCCCAGTGTCACACAGCTTATGTGACTGAGGTGAGATGAGAACCCAGGTCCACCAGACTTCTGGTTGAGTTCTCTGCTCACTTTGGCTTCTCCTTCTGTGTACAAAGCAAAGTCACAGTCTTCTCAGGGGGTGGGTGGGGGGAAGTGTTTTCCCTCCAGGCAGAAAGGAAAGACCAATGGATGAAGTCAGAAGGTCTGAGCTCAAGTCTTGGGTACTCACTAGTAATGCAACTAGATCAGAGGAGGTGAAGAAGGTTGCACTAGATGAACATCTATTGATAAGAGAAGATATTTTGAGTCAGAAGGACCCTTATCAATCTTCTAGTCTAACCTATCCTTCTACAAATGGGGAAAGAGAGGCCCAGGGCATGACTTCACCTGCTGATGGAATCATATACTGATGGATGCATATGGAAATTTACTGGAAAAAGAGCATCAAAGATGGCATTTGGGGCATGTCTGGCTAAAGGAGAAGGGGGGTTTATCAAGTGCTAAGAGCAAGGGATGCCCAGTGAATAGCCTTTGGGCGCCATTGCTATAATACACTCAATGCCAAGAGCTGATGATGGGAGGAAAGAAGCATTTATGAAGCTGGTACCATGTGCCTGGCACTGTGCTAAGCACCCTACAAATGTCATCTCATTTGATCCTCACGACAACCCTGAGGTATAAATGCTGTGATTCTGCCCATTTTACAGAATGGTAGGATCATCCTTCTTCCCTATCCATGTCATGTTGGCTTTTTTCTCTTTTGGTTAAAATAAATTAAGACTTTGAAACTTTTCTGAGGATTTTTAATAGAGAAACCCCAAATCAGGCAGAACTGATAGGTTTCAGACAGCATACACACCTGAATACTCCCGATTAGTGGGAAAAAAAGCAAGCAAGGAAGAATTTTCAGAATTGTACTATAATGGATTTGGACTTCAAGGTAAAGTTAGTATTTATACCTTAGTTTTAAGATTTGCATACCACTTTACCTATGTTGGACTAGCTAGGTGGGGAAGTAGATGATGCACCAAGCCTGGAGTCAGGAAGACTCATCTCCCTCAGTTCAAATCTAGCCTCAGACATTTATTAGGTGTGTGACCCTGGGCAAGTCACTTAACCTTGTTTGCCTCAGTTTCCTCATCTGATGGTCAAATGAGCAAAAGAAGGAAATGGCAACCTACTTCAGTGTCACTGCCAAAAAATTCCCAAATGGGGTCATGAAGAGCCAGAGACTAAAAAACAACCAAACAACAACTATCTATGTCATCTCATTTGATCCTCACAAAAACCCTGGGAGAGATGCCATTATCACCCCCATCTTAGAGGTGAGGAAAAGTGACTTTCCTAGGATCACACAGCTAGGAAATGTCTGAGACTGGATTTGAACTCAGGTCCTCCTGACTCCAACCACATCCAACGCCATCCATCTAGATGGCCAAAGTTAAGAGTTGGGAATAATTTTTACTTTTTTTCTTAATTGATTTTATTGTTTTTTTCTTTCCTAAGAAGCTGCAAATGTCATCATGTGAATGAAACCCAAGATTGTAAATCCTTACTTTCATAGACCAGGATACCTCCAAAAATATAAAACCTGTGATAGGTTTTTGTTGTTAAGTCATTTTTCAATAGTGCCTGACTCCCCATGACCCCATTTGGGGTTTTCTTGGCAGAAATACTGGGGTAACTTGACATTTCCTTTTGCAGCTCATTTGACAGATGAGGAAACTGAGGCAAACAGAGCTAAGTGACTTGTCCAGGGTCACATAGCTAGTAAGTGTCTGAAATGGGATTTAAACTTGTGCAGAGAAGTCTTCCAAGCCCCATGCTCTATCCATAGCACCACCTACCTACCCTAATAAAAACATGAAGAAGGTACAAGTGTGAAGTGCAGAACTAGGGAAGAGAACAGTAATTAGATGACTTCCAAGCTAGTCTTAAACTCTCCTCAATTTCCTCCACTGCAAAATGAGAGTGTTGGACCAAAGCATACTAATGTCCTTGCAGCTCTTAAATTCTGGCATGTGATCATCCCATCTTATTTCTTAAAACTTCCTGTTATTTTATTGTTACCTTTAATTTTTACATCATATTTGTTTTTTTTTAATTTATCCCCTTCCTCTCCCCTATGCAGTGAGCAGCATCACTTCTAAAATACTAAAAAGGGGGGCACAGACCTACATAATTAAGTGCCATTTTTAGCATATAAGATGGTATATGGAACATATTGTCTATAGTCTTTGACCTTTACAGTGACAAGGGGGAGGTACGTTTCCTCAATGCTTTCCGATGGTCTAGTTTGGTCATTTTAATTACATAGCTCTCTGTTTCAGTTTTGTTGCAGTCTTTATATCTCTTGTTTACCTGGTTCTATATACTTAATTCTTCATCACTTCATTTTCCTTCCTATGCCTCTCTAAAATTCTCATATTCATTGTTTCTGACAGAGCCATAATATTCCACTACATTCACATAGTAAAATTCATTTAGCCATTACCCAACTGATGGGCACATACTTTGTCTTTGGTCCTTTGCTACACAAAAAATGTTACTATGGATATTTTGGGAGTGTTTTGGATCTCCCTTTCTGTCTTTTTCCCTCTTCCTTTGTATCTTGAGCACTTAGCACATTATCTGGTATGTAGCTGGTGTTCAATAAATGCTTGGTGGCTTGACTTGCCTTCAATATCTTTGAGGTATAAGTCTGGGTTGAAGAATATGGTGGTAATGGTCTTCTTTTTTTAATCATAATTCCAAATTATTTTACAGAATGGTTGGGCCAATTCACAATTCCACCAATAATGTACTATGAGTTTACTTTTTTTTTCCCACAAACCTTCCAACATTTACTATTTCCATAATATGTGATCTTTTACAACTTTCTGGGTAGAAAAAGAAGCTTTTATTTTATTTTTGTATTATTCTCTTTTTTGTAATAATCTGCAGTTCCCCTTTAAATTTTTATTTCCTATAATATATTGAGGAACAACCATTGGTCTTGTGTGTTTGTACGTATTAGTCCCCTATATATCATGAGTATCAGATTCTTTTCAGAGATATTTGCTACATTTTTTTCTTTCCAAATGGCAATAGCCCTTCCTATCATAGCTGCATTTATTTTATTGGTGCAAAATCTTTTAAGATTCACATAATTGCAATGAGGAAACAGATAAAGCATATTTTTATGTGATCTCTTCTATCCGTGCTTGGTTAAGAATCATTTCCAGATTAAGAGTTGTGAAAGGTATTTAATAAGGCATGGCACAGTGAAAAGAGTCCTCTGGGTCTGAAGTGAAAGGTGATTTAAATTCTACCTCTCATACTTACTACCTTTGTGATTGACCCAATCCTAATTTCCATATATTTTTTTCATTCTCCCAGAAGTTATTGTCCAATAAAGGGTTCTTCCTCTTAAATAATTTATGTTTTAAATTTATTGAACCCTGGGTTATTGAATGAATGAAATACATGAATGAAAACATTTATTATTACTTCCTATGTGCTAATCACTGTAAGTCCTGGAGAAAGTAAGACAGTCCCTGCTCTCCAGGAGCTCATATTCTAACAAGGGAAGAAAACACATAAAGGAAGTTTTAGCTGCAGGACAGATGGAGAAGTCCTATGGTCCTTAGGGTGAAGTGGCAAACATATGGTAATTCATTTTCTTTAATGTAATAAGACCATACCATTTTGGAAATAGAACCATTTGACCATGCCAAGGGTTTTGGTGGTGAAAACATTCTTTTCCAGGTCTTCAGTAGCTATAGCTGCCAAGGAGGGGAAGGGGACAGCTGCTCATGCAGAAGGGTTTGCTGAGCAGCAACTCCACAAGGATGGAGTTGGATGATGCCAAGAAATTCTTTGTCTCTGATTTGTCCTTCTTGAAGAGCTTTCACTGCTGTACTTTTTCATTTTTTTAACCAGAGTTTCCAAGGAAATGTTAATGTTCTCTATATAATGAGTTCAGGTGGGTGCCATGCTTCTAATTCTTATTGATTACACCCTACTCTCAACATGTTCTCTCCTGGGAAACAGAGGCAGGTGGCAGATCAGAGTCCAATTATTCAAGGTGGGCTCTTCCAGCCTCATTAAGAAAAGTAAGAAAATGTCCCATTGTTGGCACCTGAGCTTGGAGAGAGCCACTCACCTTAACATAACCCCGGGTTAGTGAACATTTCAGCTTTTCGTCCCATGGGATGACCGACCCCTTTCTTAGAGATTCCTTTAAGAAACTGGATCCGTATATAACCAATAATTTTTTAAAAAATTAGTAATATGTAGTTAGATAACTAATTGTCTTCCAAGCTATTCTCCTGCTTCAAGACAGATTCCTTCTGATCACTTGACTTCAACTCATCCTACCTACAGCAATGTGGGCAGTAAGTTTCTTGCCCTTTTCTTTAAATGGACCTAGGGCAGCTAGGTTACTCAGTAGATAGAGTGCTAGGTCTAAAGTCAGAAAGAGCTGAGTTCAAATCTGACTTCAGACACTTGCTGTGTGACCCTGAGCAGATCGCTTAACCCTGTTTGCCTCAGTTTCCTCATTTACAAAATGAGCTGGAGAAGAAAATGACAAACCACTCCAATATCTTTGCCAAGAAGACCCCAAAGTGGTCACAGAGAGTCAGACATGACCGAACAGCTACAGCAACAAATTATTTCACTGCTGTAGCAGCTCCATTATGAAGAATTTCACTCTACCACTCTAGGTTAGTAATTATTCTGGCTTATAGAGTTGTCTAGAACATCTAGAAGTTGAGTGACTGGCTCAGGGTCAGATATCCAGTACAAGTTCAAGGCAGGACTTGAACCATGATCTTCTTGACTCCAAGACTGAATCTTTCTCATTGGTGTGTTGGTGGTAAACATTTAACAGTTGACTCTCCTAAAATGCATGGAGGGTACACTTTAAATTTAATCTGCACTATTCACATTTTCTCCACCATTTTAAAAGTCTAGACAACTAAAAAATAAAATAAGTCCTGATTTATAACATTTACCAATTCCAAAGTTGTAAGTACTCATACTTTCCTGAGCTGGTTCAAGCTGACTGCAACACACTCTTGTTCTCTATCCACTATACAACATTACTCAATTAGCATTAGGTAATATTAACAAGTATGCCCTGAAAGGAAGAAAGAATACTCATTGACATTGTACATAGATTATGTACCTACACCTTACAAAATAAAACACATACATATTCCACATCAAATGTTCTTTTGGTCTCTTGTGAGAGCTCAGCTTATTTCTGGTCCTCTTTGCTAAAGAAAACAGTATCTCTCGACATCTGCCACATAGACTAAACAAGGGGGAATCAGCCAACTTCCAGGTTGCTTTGAGGGGAGGAGAGTGAAAAGGGACAAATGTTCAATGATGCCATCTTGGTTTTGTTTTTATTCGTGTGTGGGAGGCTCAGCAAAAAAGTGCCATGTGTCTTGTCTAGAACCAGTAAATAGGCAAACAATGAAAAGAAATGCATGTGGCAAAAAAGAAATATATATATATATATATATATATATATATATATATATACACATATATTCTTTGGGGGGAAAAACGACATCACAGTTACAACTCTCCAAAGGAGAGTATAGTCCATCTTCCCAGACAAAGTGAAGAATCAAACTAAAGGTTCTCTGAAAACTTTTCAAGACTTCTATAATCTCATTAAATATTATTCAGCATGAGTTGGAATACACCATAAGGAGGGTCTGTTATGGACTCATAAGGGGTTAGTTCTTAAATTAACCATAGAATAATAGGTTGTCTTGCCTTCTATGTAACATGGGAAATGTTAGGCATATTTCAAGGCAAAGCAGATGTCAAAATTTGATACAGTATAGAGAGATTTCAGCTCTCACTTGTTCATCTCATAACCCAAAGGCACAAAAAGAAACAGTATAATGTTATTAATATAAGGTACTTGACATAGGGAAGATCTCAGTTCAAATCCTGCCTTTCACATGCTATACCTTTTAATTGTAATAAGGGGATAATTATAGCTGCAGAACTTACTGAACAATTTGTTGTGAGAATTAAGTAAGGTAATGTATTTAAAACATCATACTATTGTCCTTAGCATTATCAATGTTATCATAATTATAGTCATTATTTGGATATGCATAAATGAGAAGACATTTTCTCATTATAGACATAGATTGAGAGAACTCTCCTTTACCCATATGTACAAAAATGTTCAGAGCAGCATTAGATGTGATCACAAAAAGCTCTAAACAAAATATATTCTCAAGAATTAGGGGATGGCAGAATGGATTGAAATATAAGGGTGCAATGGAATATTACTGTGCCTTAAGGAGTGATAAATATGAAGATTCAGGGAAAATCTGTATGAAGTGGTGCCAAGTGAAGAAAACAAAGCCAAAAAAAAAAACCGTATTGATGTAAATACAGTCCACATGGAAAAATAAGAAACTTTGGTCAGCTACAAGGCTCAATATCAGTATGATGCTGTCAAGGTTAAACACACAGCCCTCTTATCTGTTAAAAATAGTGAAAATGTTGTGGGGGGGGGTGGGAAACATAATGTGCTTTGTAAGAAAGTTTGTTTGGTTTTTTGTTGGGAAATATCTTCTGTGTCAAAAAATGTATCAATATATTTTTAAAAAATAAAAAGAGAACGATCCCTTAAAATATGACCATTTTGGATAGATACTGTTGTAAGGCCTCAGGTAAGAAAGAAAGAGGATCTAATTAGGGTGGTGACAAAGGAGGGAATGGATGGGATAGATATTGTGAAAGGAAAATAGGGTGTGCTTCTGTTGACATGTATGCAGGGAGTAAAGAAAAAGGGGAAGTCAGTGATGAGTCAGTTGCACCAAAAATCTGAGTGACTAGAAGAATGGTGGAGACTATAAAAGGAACTGGACAGTCAAAAGGAGAAGCTCATTGGAGGTAAATATAATGGGGCAGTTAGTTGGCATAGTGTAGAGAGTGGTAGGCCTAAAGTCAGGAAGAGCTGAGTTCAAATCTGAAGTCAGACACTTGCTGTGTGACCCTGGACAAATCACTTAGACCTATTTGCCTCAGTTTCCTCATCTATAAAATGAGCTGGAGAAGGAAATAGCAAACCACTCCAGCATCTTTGTCAAAAAACCTCAAAAGGGTCATGAAGAGTTGTAAACAACAACAATAGATTTTGTTTTGGCCATAATGAAATTGAGATGTCCGAGGAAAATCCAGTGTGCAATACCCTTCAGACAGATGGAAATTTAGATGTGGTGCTTGGAAGAGAAGACAAGACTATAGATATAGATCTGCATAAACATGGTGGGTGAAGTCATCAAGTTGGATGAGATTTCAAAGGGAGAGCACATAGAGTATAAAGAGAAAAGAGAAATCCAAGGGCCCTGGGGAAAATCTATATTTATTGCTGGGAATAAGGAAAAGAGAGCAGGAAAGGAGCCAGTGAAAAGGAGACATCAGAAAGGTAGGAAGAGAATGAAGTGTCTCTGAAACCAAGGTCAACAGGGTCAGTTACTGCAGAGTGGTTGAGAAAAGGTCTTGGGATTTGATGATTTAAAGGACCAGTTTTATTCAAGTGGCAACTAAAATTTCTGATATTTGAAGATGAAAGGGAAGAAAAAGCGTCATTACTTCAGGGGACATCAGAAGGAAAGGAAGTGTTTGATTTGGTTTTGGAGCAGGGAAGACCTGAGCATACTTATTAACCAGAAAGGGTCAATAAAGGTGGAGAGATTAAGGAGAAAGTGTGGTATAGTGGGAAAGGGAGCTGAACATAAAATTTTAAGACCTCTGACAAGTCATTTAATCTCATCTGTAAAATGATGGTGTTGGACTAGGTGCCTTTTATGCTCATTTCCAAGTTTATGACTCCATGATAAGACATGCAAAATAGTGAGGGATGGAGAAGGGGGGGAAGGGACAAGGAGGATCTTGGCAGGGAGCAGATCATTTTGATTAGAGCAGAAGGTTTGTAAAGGAGAATCATGGAAGATGGGGCTGGAAAAGCAGAGAAATTCAATAAGAAGGAACTCTAAGGATATAACTTCTAGGACTTTAACATTGACCAGAGGAGATTTTTAAAGAGCAAGACCTTTCAGTATCCCTCAAATCACATTTTGCAGGTTACTTCTTATTCTATTTATCCATAAGGTTGACCCAGCATACTATCCATCTTGGTCTCAAATATGGATTTCCCACCAAAGCTTCATGCAGAATAAAAACACCTAGGGGTAAAGGCAAACAAGATTATAATAGAAAAAGCCTTTGAGAACTGTCAAGATGACAAATTCTTTGTGCCCAATCATACCTCTCCCTTTCTCTACTTCCTTCTTACCAGACTTAATGGGACACCCTTCCTCCCCTAAGGACATGACTCATTCTGTGATTTTGTGGTTGCATCAAGGCACCCCCTTGAGATCTTCAGTAATATCCTCAGGAGAGGGATGGGGTCTCAAAACCAGAGTTGGAAAATCCCTGCTAGGGGCTTTACTGCTTAAGCTGTTTACATGAACCTTAAAAAGAATCTCAACCCTTAAAGACGGGGGTTCTTAGCCAGGGGTCCCCTTGAAGTTTATAGATTGATTTCAGGGAGTCTGTGAACTTGGATAGGAAAGGAATCACATGCTTATTTTCACTAAGGAATATTAAAATTTAGACTTTCCTTCAATTATATAATAAGTTTTGAAAAGTGAAAGGGTCTCAACTTTGGGATATTGTCATTTGTTACCATTTTGTTTTACTTTGTTTTTAAAATAAAGCTATATAAAGCTTGTGGATTAAACAGAATACATTTCCCAATTTAAAAGCAAAAAGCCCAATATACAATACAATAATACAAAAGAATACGAAACAATAATGCAAGTGAATTCATTATTTTAAGAAGGGGACCATAGAGACTTGATCCAAGACATTGAAAAAAAAACAAACTAAGAATGCTTTCTGATCTTGAACACAAATTGTGCATTCGCACAGATGCACTTTGGCGGCAGAAAATACAGTTGGTAAATTTAGGGGCTGAGAACAAAAAGAATCGGATCTCCATAATCTCCCCATTTGGTTAATAACTCTCAGTCGCCAGTGACAGCTGATACTGTTCCACAGCAAAAGAAAAAGGCTGTGCCCATTTCCATTTGATGCGCTGATGCTAATATGTAGCAAAACAGCAAAATCTGAGCTGAACAGAGGCTTAGTTGGTTGTTTTTCAGTCTGTAGAGATTAGGGGATTTTAATAATTTCTGATAATCAAATAAGAAAAAATCAATAAAGATAAAAGACTTCTCGACTACTTTCCGGTCCCCTTCCCTCCCCCCAAATGCTTTACTCTTTTTAGCTATTTCCTTTATCTCTAGCCAATTAAGCATCATCTTTGTAGGATGTGCTTTTGCAAGTCCTAATTTCTTTAATGATTAGTCTGGGGATTGTTCTCATGGTACATAGTTTACAATTACCAAAAACGTCAGGGTAACAAGGGTTATTAAACCTGTGCTTTTCATCCCTTTAGCTGCAGTTGACATGGTTTCTTTGTACGTGGTTCCCAAAGAGCAACAGTCTTGGACAATTTATTTCTTATATCCAAAGGAATTAACAAGATTTACTCTGGTGGTAAACCATGAAGAAGAAGGGAAGGTTTAGAGGCTGCCTTAGTTTCTTTAAGGGAAAAAAAGATATAGTGTTAATTTGATATATTCTTTGCTTTGTCTCTTAGCTGTTCAGGCTCGTTTAATGCAGCGTAATCCTGTATTCTATTTAGAACCACTAGATCAAGGGGCTAGATCAAGGCATCTGAATAATGGACCACCACAGCAAAACTGTCTCCACCAGCAAGTCAAACAACAATTTTAAACTCACATTGTTTAAGGTGAAGGGAAAAGGGACTGGATTTATTCATTCTTTTTTTTTTTCTTTTTGGAGGGCAATTGGGGTTAAGTGATTACGGCTAGTAAGTATTATGTGTCTGAGGCCAAATTTGAATTCAGGTCCTCCTGACTCCAGGGCCGATGCTCTATTCACTGCGCCACCTAGCTGCCCCGATGTATTCATTCTTTACCCTGATTTGTAAAGTTTATAAACAGCAACAGCTAATAATATTGTCTTCACACAGTCTGAAAGCCTCCAGCCAAGGACAACTGCTTCGCCCCATAACGGTGCAGATAGAGAGTCCACATTATCTGTCCCCTATTCTCACTTATGTAGACTTTTCCCAGCTACCGTGTCCTTATCTCTGACTCCTTTTCAAAATAATGAAACAAACAGACCAGGGGCAACTACCAACAAGCAAACTTTATCCGAACTGGCATTAATACTAATTAAACAAAAGTACAAACCAACTTTCAAAAAACAGACAAGCTTTAGACTTTTCATAATCCCTCCAGGACAGGTTGCAGGGGGAAAGGAGGAACAGGTAAAATCCTGATGATCTTAGCCAGGTCTCTCAAAAGGGCGTTTTAAGAGTTATCAGTCCATGGCAGGCTCTCTTAGTCAGGCTGCCCCATTGTCCATGATGAGAAGAGGAGGCAGCTGCCACCTCTAATGCATCACTCCAAGTCTCCTGTCTCTTGCCACAGATTCCATTCCATCTCTCTTACTCAAACCTCAACTCCATAGTAGAATGGAATGCTTACACCTCTGCAAGGGAATTCTGTCCAGACTTCTATAATTTGTCTCCCTTCCTGTAGTCCATCAGCTTTCCATCCTCAAGGGTGAGAGGAAAGCAACCAATCACTTTAAGACTCACAGTCTTTCTTCCTTCTATAAATAAGCCAAAAACCTTCATTCCACAATGTGGATTTCTCCTTGTGGAGAGAAGTATACATTCTTCATATTCTTTGTTCCTTACCGTACATTTAACCATTCCCCAATCACTGAATACAAAATATCTTTCCAACCTTTTGTTACCATAGTGTTACTATGAATATTCAGGGGCAGCTATCACATTTCTTTCCATCAATAACATCCCTGAAGTATAAAACCAATGGTAGGATCTCTCTGTCAAAGGGTATGAATAATTCTGAAACCTTTTTGGTATAATTTTAAGTTGATCTGCAAAATGGTCTAAGCCATTCACAGCTCTGCCAGCAACAAATCAGTATTCCTGTTTTCCCATATCCATCCCAAAATTGAATTTTTACATCTTTTCTCCACCTTTGCCAATTTGATAGAGATAAGGTAAAACCCTGGAAATGTTTTAAATAATCCCAGACCTGGATTACTCCCACCATCCACCTGCTATGCTCACACTCACATGCAGCTTAAGGTAGCTTTAAAAAAAAAAAACCTGTACCGTGATGATATTTATGCAATTTAATCTAAACTGAATGCTCATTAGGTCAAAGGAATTCTTTGACTTTTGATTGATTTTCTATCCCACTCTGCATAGCCATTGTTCCAAAATTTCTCATCTGAAACCTCCAATGACACTCCCTTCTCCTACCTTCTTAGTTGAGGTACTCACCTCATATTTTGGTCCACATTTCATGCTATTTGGTAAGGACTCTCTCCTCTCCCTTCCTCTTCATCGAACAGTATCCTTCCTCTTCTCACAACCCCTTTGATACTCCTTTTACTCTAGTCTCTGGAAGAGAGATGGCCACTCTTCTCTCCCAGACCAACTACTCTGTATGCCCCCTTGTTCCTATGCTGTCTGATGTTCTCCAGAAGATTACCCCATTATTCTCTCTCTCTAATCTTCAGTCTGTCTAAATAAATAAACAAAATCCCTGGGCAGGTAGGTGGCACAGTGAATAGAGCACCGGCCCTGGAGTCAGGAGGACCTGAGTTCAAATCCGACCTCAGACACTTGACACACTTATTAGCCATGTGACTTTGGGCAAGTCACTTAACCCCAGTCATCCTCCAAAAAGCAAAAATAAATAAATAAATCTTCAGTCTCTCACTTTCTACCCCTTCCTTGCTGCCTATAGACATGCTCAAGTCTCGCTCATCTTCATGATGGTGGGAATCATCTCCTAGAGAAGATGGGATGGAGGCTGCCTCTAGAGCAGCTCATCCTGTCAAGAAGAAGAGACACTTCTCAGTCAATTGATCACCCATTTCATTTGCATTAACTATGGCCATACCCCAAGGGGCTGCTCTCAGCCCTTTTCACTTATGTCTGGACAATCTCTCTTTTGGTGATTATATCAGCTCACATGGATTGGTTGATCATTTTTATGAAAATGAATCTAAGCTCTAAAACTCTAATCTTCCTCCTGAGCACCAGCCCTTCACCTCCAACTCCCAACTGGACATTTTATATTGTGTGTTCCAGAGGCATCTCAAACTCAAAAGGTCCAAAAGAGAATTCATTATCTTCCATTCAAAACTCAGCCCTCTTCCAAAGTGACTTATTCCTGTTAAGGATATTGCCATTGTTCTTGTCACCCAGAATTCCAGCCTTGGTATTGTGCTTGATTCCTCACTCTTTTTCATGTCTCATATTCAATCATTTGACAAATAAGTAGATAGACAGGAAGGCAGTCAACAAGCAGTTTGAGGGGTGACTAGGTGGCCCAGTGAATAGAGCACCTGCCCTGGAGTCAGGAGGACCTGAGTTCAAATCCAGCCTCTGTGTGACCTTGGTCAAGTCACTTAACCCCAATTGCCCTACCTTCCCCCCTCCAAAAAGCAAAAAAAAATTTTTTTTAGTGAAAAAACAAACAGTTTGAGGAGTCCAAAGTCTCCTTAAACAGAAGCATAACATAGAGAAGTATGCAAGGAAGATGGAACTTTACTGCTGATGATTCATTTTAGGAGTTTATTGGATGAGCGATCATTTCTTAGGAGCACAGCATCCTCAGAAAATATTAATATTTAAAATGTGGATATTATTTTCAAGGAGAAGCATATATGATCAATGTGACAGAGGGAACTAGGTAGGGCACAGCATGTTTGACGGGTTATACTAGACCTGAAGGAAAAAAAAGAATGGCATCTAACTAGGATCAGTTTTGTCTTTCCAAGATGTCACTTGGGGTAGGGACCAAGGCCAATGAAAAGTACATAATCCACAATGGAAAGAGACTAAGAGAACTTTCAGGTCCAGTCCCTGGGGGATCTGCCACCAAAGGAGAATAAGGAATATACATCAGAATGAGAATGGAAGGGAAATATATGGACAAATGACTAAAATTACCAAAGATCTGGGAATAAACTCTGTTGAAAACCTTGAGCATAAGCAGAAAAATCAACAATGAAGACAATAATAACAGAGGGGAAGATGGCTTCCAGGACTTCTAAATCAGCCCAAGTATCTCTGAATAAATATTGCAAGGAAAAAAGGGCGGGGGAATGAATCAATCTCTAATGAGCCAGAGGACCCTGTGGATTCCCCAAAGGTCATAAGATGGCAGCAGGATGTTCCAAAATGGTTTCAGAGAGAAATAAGAATAGGGAAGGCAGATTTTTGGCCTCCTTTCCCAACCAAAATAAATGGAAGGACAGGAAAATTAGCATCTCTGGTGGCAAGTTTCACCAAAGAATAAAAATAGAGAGTAACTGACTGAGAATGCAAATACATGGAAGTTAAGGATAATCTGGAAGAAGAGAAGTAAAAGTCAACATTTATAGAAAACATAATCTCCATACAAGAGAATCTTATTCATCTTGAAGATAAGACCCAAGGAGACAACTGAAGCCTCTACATAGATCTCCCAGAAGAATATTAAAAAAAAAACAAAACAAAACCCTAGAACACAATGCAAGAAACAATGCAAGAAAACTGCCCAGAACTTCTGAACATAGACAACAATGTACCAATCAGAAGAATACACACATATCTGCAGAAAAGAGGCACATCCAGTGGGAACAAAAAATTGGAAATAAGGTAGGTGCCCATTGATTGTTGAATGGATAAACAATTCTGGTGACAAGGATATAATAAAATATGACTGTGCTTTAAGAAGTGAAAACAATGTGATGAATGTAGAGAATCCTGGAAATATCTACATGAACTGATCCAGAGGCAGGCAGGCAAGAAGAGCCAAGAAAATAATAGATGGAAATAAATAAATGGAAACAAGGACAAAACAATCAAAAGTGAATTGCAAAATTACCAAGAATGAGCATGGTTCCAAAGAAGAGATGAGAAGATGCCCTCCCTCAGCTTTTTCTGAGAAGGTGGGGCGTCCAAGGTCATTGCACACATTTTCAGACGTTTTTATGTACTGATCACCATTGTTGAATTTTTGTCTCTTTTCCCTTTTTTTTACTTTTCAAAAATATTATTTGTTACACGGGATGACTCTCTGGGAGGGGGAAGGGAAAGGATACTGGAAGAAATTCTTGTGATGTAAAAAATCAAAAGACAGCAATAAAAATGATTTTTTTAAAAAGTGTTATGCAATTTCCCAAATGCAATCTTGCCCTTTCCTTTTCTCCTGTGCTATTTTGTGTTCAGCTCTTGGTCCATTTTCAGCACCTATTCAATAACTATGTATTCTTTTATTTCTGTAAAAATTGGTTTAGTCAAACTCTGCATTGCTTTGGTAAGTTAAATACAAAATATTCAATGCAACCTATTATTTTAAAGGTATTTCTTTGATCCATCTGTCCGCATTTTCATTGGTAAAAGAAATAGTGATGATTCTTATAGATTTCTTTTTTATCTCTTACTTTGAAGAAACTATAATCTTTGTTGAATTTTTGGGGAATTCCTTAGATTTTTCTAATTAAACTATCATGTTGTTCCAAAAAGAGATAATTCTCTCAGTCAAATCAGTCAAAGATATTTCCATTAACTTATTTTTGTTGCTTCACGGCTATACATAGCATTTCTTTCAAGTAATAGTGGTGATGGTGGGCTTCCTTGTTTCACCTGTGATCTTCCTGGCAAAGCTTCCAGAGCAAGTCAGTCCAGTTTGGGGTTTGAGATAATATATTGGATCATAAGATGGAGAAGGTCTATTTCTTTCCTAATCTTTTCAATGTTTTGCTGAACTATAAATCATTCAAATATAAATGAAATATAAATCATGGTGAAGTATAAATCATAAAACACTGAAATATAAATGAACACTTTAGCAAGGGCTTCTCAGCCTACATTGATGTGACTGTGTGATTTCTGTTGCTTTTGCACTGACTGCCCCCTATACCTGGAATCCTCAGCCCCCTCACCTCTGCCTCTTGGTTTCCCTGGCTACCTTTAAATTCAGCTCAAATCTCACCTTTTCTAAGGGGCCTTTTTCATTCTCTCTTGCTAGTCTGTTTCATTTTTAGATGATTCCACATATTCCCTAATGCAGACAAGGAGGGGGAGGGGAGGACAAAGAGGAAAAGCAAAAGGAAGAAGATGAGGTAGAAGAGAAGGAAGGGGAAGAGGAAGAGAAGGAGGAGGAGGAGGAGCAGAAGGGGGAAGGAAGGGGAAGGGGAATGGAAAGGGCAAGGGGAAGGGGAAGGGGAAGGGGAAGAAGAAGAAGAAGAAGAAGAAGAAGAAGAAGAA
>CM053583.1:193862293-193882739 GCA_028627135.1 Pseudochirops cupreus
TCTGTGGGGCTTCCAGAAGGGAAAGCTCTGTCCCAAATCGCTGGGGTCCTCCCGGCTGCCATAGCTCTCAGGAAGGTGCTGGGACTCTTCTTAATTACTTCCGGCTGACTGGATAATGAAGACTCCAAGATGGAGGCCCAAGATGGCCATCCGGATCCAGGCCGCTCAACACGAGAGCACTGGCCTGAGAACAATTGCTAAGTCCCCCTGCTGTCTGCAGGCCGCGAGCGGGAAGCTACAACGCAGAGGCGGGTACAAAACCTCTGCCTTTCGCTTTTCTGCTCTGGAGGCCTTTCGCTGGACTGCTTATCTCCCCCTTTTGCAAATCCCACTCGCAGCTGCTGCTAATCCGCTCACCTGAGAGACTCCTCCGCTCCTCCCGTCCAGCCCCGCCCCCCCCCCGGGGCGCAGCCGTTGCTTCAGGGCAGGCTGGTTTCAGTTGGCAGTGCTGATATGGTTCCTCGTACCTGAACTGACTTTAGTGGGAAGTATCTTTGTGTGCGTTTTGGAGTTCTAGGATTGGTTTAGAGTCCTGTTTTATGGGTATTTTGGGGTGGCTATGTGAGAGCTGCGATATATTGCCGCTGCTATGCTGCCATCTTGGCTCCGCCCCCAAGAATTTCTGTACTAATTTAAGGTTTGGAAGCACTTCACACATTGTCTCATTTGATCTCTGTCTTTCAGATGAGGAAACTGTCCAGGGTCACACAGCTAAGGTGTGCCTGAGGTGAAATTTGAACTCAGGTCTTCCTCACTGCTAGGTCTAGCCCACTATCTACTGCACTATCTTGCTATCTCTTGTACTTACCTAAGCTATATGTGTAGCTTGCCTGCTGCGTTACAATGCAAGGTCCTGAAAAGCCAGGAGCCTCTTCTACTTTTCTTCATCTTTAAAATTCCTTTTAATGTTTATACTCTACTGTCCCAGGCACATAGTAAGCACTTAGTAAAGGTTCATTGACTTGATTTTATTTTGCTAATAGTTTTCCTAATGTTGAACCATCTTTGCATCTCAGGTATAAATATAACTTGCCCATAAGGAATGTGTGTGTGTGTGGTGTGTGTGTGTCTGTGTGTTGTACTGGGGTTCATTAAACTGGCCTTTAGATGCATCCCACACAAGTTCAGAGCTGTCATGCCTGGGTCTTACAGAAGTTTTGGGGCCTATTTCTGACCATATGACCCCAAGTTAAAAAGTCTTACATTGTCTGAGGTCGGATTTGAACTCGGGAATTCCTGACCTCAGACTCCACTCTTTAACCACTGTGCCAAAGTCAAAGAGACCGTATTTAAAATCTGACCTCGCTGTGAGACCCTGGGCAAGGCACTTCACCTTTCTTTGATTCAGTTTCTTCATCTGTAAAAAAGAAGCGGGGGGCGGGGGGGGATTATAATAGCACCCACCGCACAGGGTTGCTGTGAGGATCAAATGAGCTAATAATCATGAAGCACTTGGTATAGTGCCTGGCATGTAATGGGCGTTATCTCTCTATATCGATGTATATGAATATATATGTTAGCTATTTTTATCATTTTGTTTGTTTTTGCTTTTTGGAGGGGAGGGAAGGCAGGGCAATTGGAATTACGTGACTTGCCCAAGGTCACATTGCTAGTAAGTGCTAAGGGTCTAAGGTCATATTTGAACTCAGATCCTCCTGACTCTAGGGCTGGTGCTATATTCACTGCGCCACCTAGCCACCCTTTTTATTATTATTTTTAATGAGGATAATCAGAGCACCTACATCCCAGGATTGTCAAAGGAGATCATAAATGTAAAGGGTTTTTCCTAATTTTAAGCCATTATTTTTAATCCATTATTTTTATATTATTCCTAGTACTACTCGCAAAGCTTTGTACATAGTAAGTGTTTAACAAACATTTGTCTAAATAAATCACTGACTTTCCCACTAGACAGTGAATGCCTTAAGGGCAGAGCTCATGGCCATACAACTCCTGCCTCACGGGACCTGAAACCATGCTGACTGGATAGCACATGCTCCACACATTCCTTTGGTCGATTAATTTACAACGGTCATCTGACTCCCTTACTGCAGTCATCAGATACAAAAGATTTCAGTCTTCCACTAAGGGAAAAGATAGAGCCCTGAGTTTGAAGTGAAGACATTTAGAAAAGATTCAAGAGCTGGCCTTTTCATTTACTAACTAACTTTGGGCAAAATTAGTGGACTGTTCTGAGTTTCTGGGTCCTCATCTGGAAGATGGGCGTTCATACCACATAGATTTATTTTGAAAATTCAGCGAAATTATCTATATTGATGTACTTCAGGGGAGGGGCAGCTAGGAAGTGCAGTGGATAGAGCACCTGGAGTCAGGAAGACCTGAATTCAAATCCAAACCTCAGACATTAGCTGTTTATAACTCTGGACAAGTCAATTTAACCCTGTTTGTCTCAGTTTCCCCATGATCCAGAGAAGGAAATGGCAAACCACTCCAGTATCTTTGCCAAGAAAACCCCAAATAGGGTCAGGAGGAGTCAGCCTCGGCTGTACAACAAGACTTTGGGGGACATAAAACACTGTCCTGTAAATTATTGCTGTTTTCATGATAATTTTTGACTTTCTAAAAAGTCTAACCCATTTAGAAACCTTGAAAAAGATGAACAATTATCTTCATGGAACGAAATATCAGCAGGCTTGGAGATGGGTTCTTGTCAGTAAAATGCTTCAGGCTACTCTCTTCGAGGTGTTACTGGGATATGTTGAGAAAGTATATAGCTGTGATTTTGCTGAGACGACGGGTACAATGCTAAATCAAAACACATTTATTATAAACAGCCTATACACTAGCAGGGTGGGTTCTGTAAGACTCCAGTACAGTGGATTTCTAAATATCAGCCCAATTCTCTAACTCCTGGGTTGATTGTTAGCAAAATGCCAATAATCACGATCGTTAGAGGTGATGTCCAATCCGTCAGTTTCAGATGAAGAAACTTTGACTAAGAGAAGCAGAATCTCTAAGTTATAGTCGGCCAGGGAGTAAGGAGCCGAGCCACGACGTGGTTCCCAGAACTATTGCCCTTACGTCTTACGTTCCCTTTTCAGAGGTCTTTGCAGCAGACAACTTGTCTCCCTTTGCGCCTCGAGAGGGCTAATGGAGTTAGGGATTCCTAAGATCTTTATCTATGCGGCAGATGTCAAGCCCAGTGACAGAGAAGCAGCCACCAAACAGCCTAATCCAAATGCTTATCTTTAGAAATAGTTCCTAGATTTTGCACGAGTTCACACGGATAATGGGTATCATAATGCTTGCTTTCTTGGGGGAGGGGGGGGAGAGAATTTGGAACACAAAAGAAAAAAATGTTAAAAAAGGAAATCAACAACATAATGTTTCAAAGATTAAAAAATAAAAATAGTCCTTGTGTTCTGTTCAACGTTGAAAGTGCGAGTTCCATACCCATATGTCCTCCCGAGGATTCGCCCGCTCGGCGGGGAGCTGTTCAGGATCCTTCAGCCTGCTATTGGAGGGCGTCTCAGGTAATGCGAGCTTTCTCTTTTTCTCATTACATCATCGAGGCTAGAACAAGCAAGTTAAGAGCCTGCTCTGGGCAGCTTATCTGAGAGGCCATTTACTGGGATTTGGGAGCAGGGCCCTCTCCAAGAGCATTGTCTAAGAGAGAATGAAAAACCTGCTTTATGAGATTAGGGGATCCGAGTGTGTGTGTGTGTCTCTTTTTAGGCTGGAGAATCGAAAGCCAGCGTCATGATATCGCCGGGAATCAAAGGGCTTATGCTGCTAAACATAAACAGTTTTGTCAAGCTTCCCGCTTGCACAATCTTCAACACCTGGGTGCCTTACCAGGCCATGAGAAGTCTGTATCCTCCTTGGAAAATGCTGCCATTCTGGCCATTCCCCTGCCGTGACGGCATTGTCTTCAAATCAACGTACACAATGGTACGTATCTAAATGAGCCTAGAACCCTTGAGCAATACTGTAAAAAATAAAAAAAAATAATGGCATTGATTTTTTTTTTTTAGATAAATGGTGATGGGAGAACGACCACCTGAGTAATTCAAAAGGAGTACAAAAATACAGAACTTTCAAAATTCGTTCCTTTAAATTACTCACTGTGGCTGTGCTGCGTAGTAGAGATGCTCAGGGGACCTGCTTTAATGAATGAATGCATTAGGTACCCGAAGGTGAAATGCGTTCTGAGGTCCTGAAGAGCTTGGCAGTTGCGATTGATGAGCTCCTGCCAGTGACCTCTGAAATATTATGGAGCAAAGGAGGAACACTACAGAGGTGGGAAAGGGCAAATGGTCAACCCGCCCTACACTCCCCCGCAAAAAAGCAGCAAGAGAATGGGCAAGCCAGGGTCTGTTGAGCTTGAATTTTATGTCTAGTGAAACCACACTCACAGAGATGGTTTCAATTGATGTTCGGTTGTGTTCAACCCTTCACGACCCCGCTTTGGGGTTTTATTAGCAAGGATACTGGAGTGATTTGTCATTCCCTACCCCGGTTCATTTTCCAAATGAGCAAACTGAGACAAGCAGGGTGAAGTGACTTTTCAGGATCACACAGTTTGTAATTGTCTGAAGCCATATATGAACTCGAAGGCAAATCTTCCTGACTCCAGGACCAGCATTCTATTCATTGTGCCACTTCATTCCCTCAAAGAGATAGTTAGTGAACATTAAAAAAAAAAAAGCGGGGGGCGGGGGGGGGGAGGGGAATCAGGTGTCACAAATGACTCCTCCAAGAGATGGCCATGTCAGATAAACTATGAAAGCAACTTGAGGACAGGGACTATCATGTATTCCCAGCACTATCTCTGTATCTCCAGCACTTAACACAGTGCCTGGTGCTTACTAAATGCTTTATCATCTATCTATCTATCCATCTATCTATCTATTTATCTATCTCTTCATCCTTTCTCTTCCTTCCTTCTTCCCTTCCTTTCTTTTGTTCTCCCTCATTTCCCTTGTTCTACCTTCCCTTTCATTCTCTCCCTCACTCTCTCTCTCTCTCTCTCTCTCTCTCTCTCTCTCTCTCTCTCTCTCTGTCTCTCTCTCTCTCCTTACCTCATTTCCATTTTTGACAGATTACTAGACTGTCAAATTAGGAAAATAGTGTAAATGGAATGTACTTAGATTTTGGCATAACATCTGACAAAGTCTTTCTTGCTATTCTAGTGGAAAAGTATCTTTTTGCTCACAATAATTTATTATTAATTCTACTTTAATACAAACAATCCAATTGTGCTTCACTATTTTTTTAAATGTAGTTTAAAATTTTGTGGCACAGTTTGGAGGTCAGGTTACAAGTTCAGTTTATTTTGATACCATATTTTAATGGTCATCATAGTAGATAAAGACATCTCACAAAGACAGATCAATCTGAATGGAATAAATACATTATTGGGCATGGTGACTAAATCGTGATTCTTATTTGTCAATCTCTCTACACATACAAGGGTCTTGGCTGAAATTTTGCTGTTAATTTCCATCTTTTTCACATTGATCAGTTCTTCTAAATCTACTGGAAGGCATTTTAACAAATGTATTCAAAGTTTATGGAAACTTATTTTGGGATATTTTAAAAGTTTAGAAGATTTTATTTCCAGATTTGATGGTGGGAGGTGGGGTTTAAGAGGGCAGATAGCAGAGTTTTTGTAGGTAGCATACTTACATCATGTTCAGCAACCCAGAGAGGAGAGGGCAAGTATCCAAGAGGAGAAGATGATAGTGTTAAAGCCTAGGGAGAGATCAAGAAGGATGAGGCCTGAGAAAAAGCCATTGGATTTGGCAATTAAGAAATCATTAGTTACTTTAGGGAGAGGAGTTTCAATTGAATGAGTAGTCAAGGATAAGTAACTGGATGCCTAAAAGGATGGTGGTTACCTCAGGAAAAAGAGGGAATTTTAAAAGAGGAATGGGTTTTTGGGAAAAGATAATGGCATGATGTTTGCAAAGTAGATCAAAATCCATTCATGTATGCTCATCCTTTGTGGATGAGTGTCCTCTGCCCCACTGAAAACACAATAAAGGGAGTGGACTCTTCCTCACCTACTATTACCCCAGAGTGCAGAGTCTGCCCAGTAGTTTTCCTTTACAATGTTACTGTATACCTTGTTCTGCTACTTCACACTTCATTCTACATCAGCTCAAACCTTCCCAGGCTTTTCTGACACCATCCTTTGCATGGTTTCTTACAGAACCCTAATATTACATTACATTCATTTATCATAACTTCTTCAACCATTCCCCAGTTGATAAATATTCCCTTTGTTTCCAGTACTTTGTGGATAATAGCTAACCTTTATACAGCTCTTTAGGATTGTATCAACAAGCACCCTAGCATATCCAGGATGGCTGCTAGCACAGGTTCTTAGATCTGCTTTTCTAAAGGAAAGTGACTCAAAATGGGTTAACAATCTTACTTTAATCAATCAAACACATATCATTTACCTAGTTCAGGGGAAAAAGTCAGCACCCTGAAATTCAGAGAATACAAACAGTTACAAGCAGAACTTACAAGCAGACAAAGAAACAGATCAGCAGGCAGGCTTCCAACCATCTGACCATCACATCCATAACTAGTCAGTTACCAGAGAGGGAGGCATCAACATATGGGTTTTTCAAAGCTGGGGGACTCAACGGCTTCCCAGAGTCTCATCTGGCCACATCACACAACTCTTTCCAAAGTGAGCCTCAAAGCAAAACCTCACATCAGGGCATATATAGTCTTCTCCTGGATCAGAAAATGTCACAGCCCTCTTGACCCACTGCCCAATCACAAAGTAATAAGGTGTGGGCATTCCTGAAGAACAAGCATCTCGACACAGGTTCCATGTGACCACATTCAACCTATTAGGGGGCAGAGTATACTTTCAAATCAGGGAAGATCAGAGTCACTTAAACCACTTAAGCAAAGGGCCTAAGGGCAGGGAAGATCTTCAGATTCCCATAACAAGGATTTGCAAAGTACTTTCCAAATATTATCTCATTTTATCCTTACAATAATCCTGGGAAGTGGGTCCTATTATTACTCCCATTTGCAAATGAGGAAACTGAGGCAGACAGAGGGTAACTATTTTGTCCAGGATTACACAGCTAGTGTCAGACATTGGAGCTGAACTTAGATCTTTCCAACTCTAAGTTCAGTATTCTACACACTGCACCATCCATCTGCTCACAAACAGCAAAAATGACGAGAGCTGCTGTAATTTTTTTTTTCATCTGTGCTCTTTTCTCCTTTCTTAGATCTCTTAGGCATATAGTCTTGCAGTGGGATTGCTAGCTCAAAGGCTATGTACAATTTAGTGACTTCTTGAGCATAGTTCCAATGGCTTTCCAGAATGGCTGAGCCAATTCATAGTTCCCCCAGCAATGAATGCATCATTGTGCCTGTCTTCCCGTAACCCCACAATTGTCAATTTCTTCATTTATCAGCTTTGCCACTCTGACAGGTACCTCTGAGGTGTTTTAATTCAAATTTCACTAATAATTGATGATTAAGAACATTTTTACATGACAATTGATAGCTTGGTTTTTTTTTAAAGTACCTATTAATATTCCTTCACTCTCTATTGGATAGTCACTTCTCATTCTCTTCTATGTGAACTCATTCCTTATATATCTTAGATATTAGGCCTTTAATATAGACACTTGATACACATATTCTCCCCCTCCCACCTAATTGTTTTCCTTCTAATCTTCATTGCATTGATTTTACAAGACTTTTCACTTTTATGTGTAACTCTCCTAACACTTTCCATTTTATCCTCTATGACCCTTTCTATCCCTTATTTGGTTATGATTGATCATGAATCCACGTTTATGATGTGAGCTTTTAGATATATAAAATATTTCTGTGGTATAAATTATTCTTATTCTGTTAAATTCTCTCTGAATCAGTCCATACAATTCTTCCCATGTTTCTCTGAAAACACCCCTTTCATTATTTCTTACAGCACAAGAGCACTCCATCACATTCACATACAATAACTTGTTCAGCCATTCCCCAACTGATAGGCACTCCCTCAGTTTCCAATTCTTTGACACCACAAAAAAACTGTTCTATACACTCACATATCTTTTCTTCTTTCTTTTTCTCACTTTGGAGTATAGATCTAGTGGCGGAATGCTAGATCAAAGAGTATGTACAGCTTTTGGGACATAGTTCCAAATTGTTTTCCAGAATGATTGGGGCAATGCACAGCTCAATCAATCGAACATTAGTATACCTCTTTTTAGAGGCAGCTGGTGGTACAGTAGATATGGTGCTGGGCTTAGAATCAGGAAGATCTGAGTTTAAGTACAGCATCAGATATTTTCTTGATGTGCGGCCTTGGCTAACATACTTAATCTCTATCTCAGTTGACTCATCTGTAAAGTGGGGATAATAAAGCACCTGCCATGAAGGGTTGCTGTTGAGGATTGCATAAGATAATATCGACAAGTGGATAGCTTAGTGGCTGACGTATTTCCTCAGTCTTCCCATAGTCCCTTTAACTTTTGTCATTCTCTTTTATTGTCGTTTGACAATCTGATAGCTATTATTACCAATTTAGAGCATTTTTTTTCATATAACTGTTGATATCTTGGATTTTTTTTCCTCTGAAAACTTCTGGGTTCTATCCTTTAACCATTTGTCAGTTGGAAATTACATTTATTCTTATAAATTTAAATCATATCTTAGAAATAAGACCTTTATCAGAGATTGCAAAGCTTCTTTTAATTTGAGTTGCTTTGGTTTTGTTTATGCAAAACCTTTTTCATTTTCCATAATCAACATTGTCCATTTTACCTCCCATGAACCTTTCTATCTTGTTTGGTGATGAATTCTTCCCCTATTTGTAGATCTGACAGATATTTTCGTCCATTCTCCTCTGATTTATGACATCACGTTTTATGTCTGAATCATGAACTCATTTGGAACTTGTCTTAGTACATGGTGTGATATGTTAATCTATACCTAGCTTCTGTCAGACTACTTTCCAGTTGCCCCGACAATTTTTGAAAAATAGTGAGTTCTTGCCCCAATAATTGATATCAAATACTTCCATACTTTGTATATCTAATATGTTCTGCTCATCAACCTGTTTTTTAACTTAAATATCAAGTAGCTTTGATAAAAATGATTTTTTGTACAGTTTGCTAAGCTGTCTTCCTTCACTTCTTTTTTTCATGTTTCCCTTAATAATGTTGACTTTTTGTTCCACCAGATGAATTTCCTCATTATTTTTCCACCCCTACAAAGTAGACCTTTGACAGTTTGTGATGTGGCAGTTAATGGGTAAATTAATTTAGGTAGTAATGTTGTTTTTATTATTTTAGCATGAACTAACCATGAACAATTAATATTTCTCTGATTATTTCATTCTGTATTTATGTGAAAAATGTTTTGTCATCGTATTCATATAGTTCCTCTTTTTGTTTTGGCAGGTAATCTCTCAAGTATTTTATGTATCCTGTAGTTACTTTGAATGGAATTTCTCTTTGTATTTCTTCTTGATGGATTTTGTTGTAGTATACAGAATATTGAGGATTCATGCTAGTTTATTTTACATCCTGCAATTGTACTGAAATTGTTAATTATTTCAATTAGTTTTTTAGTTGACTCTCCTGAGTTCTCTAAGTAGACCATCATATCATCTGCAAAATGTGATAATTTTGTTTCTTCTCAGTTTATGCTTATTCCTTCTATTTCTTTTTTCTTATTTTATTCCTATGGCTAGCATTTTGTATAATACTGAATAGTACCTCTGATCTTATTGAAAAGACCTCTTTAGCTTATCCCCATTACAGATGATTCTGACTCTTGGTTTTAGGTAAACATTATTTATCATTTTAATGAAAGCTCCATTAATTACTGAGCGCTTTAGTGTTTACAAGAAAGGGTCTTGTATCTTGTCAAGAGCTTTTTCTGCATCTGTTGATATAATCATATGATTTTTGTTGGTTTTGTTATTAATATGGTCATTTGTAATTATAGTCTTCCCAATATTAAACCAACACCACATCCCTGGTATAAATCCAGCCTAATCATAGTATCTGATCTTTGGCATTAGATTTAATACAATTATTGTTTCTATGATTTGTTCTTGGAATTCTTAAAGGTTCATTTATTTTTCTTCTGTAGGATTATACTCAGTTTTTCCAAGTAAATTACTCTTGACTGTGTTGTAAGTCTAGAGCTTTTGCCTCTTGGAATATCATGTTCTAATCTTTCTGTTTCATTTCAGTGGTGGTTCCTAAATACCAATAAGTGATCTTTACCTAGCACTTTGTGTGTGCTAATCACTGTACTAAGTACTCTCCAATTATGACCTTATTTAAATGATAATCCTGTGACACAGATGCTATTATTATCTTCTTTTAACATTAAGGAAACTGAGGCAAATGGAGGTTAAGTGATTTGCCCAGTGTCACACAGCTAGTAAATGTCTGAGGCCAGATAGGAACTCAGGTCTTCCTGACTCTAGGTCCAGGGCTCTAGCCACTGCTTCATAAGAGGTCCTAACTGTGGCTCTTCAGCCTTGAATTCTTTCTGGCTTGTGGCAGTATTTTTTTCCTTTGCTGTAGGGGTTCTATATTTTGACTAAAATATTCCCGAGCATTTTCATTTTTGAATTTTGCAGGAAGAAATCACTGAATGCTTTCGTTTTCTACATTGCCCTCTGGTTCTAAGAGATATGAGCGATTTTCTTCATGACTTATTGGTGTATGACATCTAGACTTTCTTTGTGGTCCCCTTTCATGCAATCCAGTGGTTTTTATTGTCTCTCCTTAATCTTTTCTGCAATTCTGTTCTCTTTGCTAAGATATAGCTCACTTTTTCTTCCAAATTTTTTTTAGCCTTTTGACTTTCTTTTAATATTTCTGGATCCCCCATGGAGCTTCTATTTGGCCAATTCTAATTTGGGGGAAGTTCTTTCCTTGGGTAAGGTTTGAACCTCTTCTTCCAAGCTGTTAATTCTTTTTGTATCTTTTTTTCTACAGTGATTATTTGTCTTCCAACTTTTTTGTCCACCACTTCCATTTGGTTTTTAAAATCATTTTTATTACTCAACTGAATTTCAACTCTGGACATTCTCTTTTTCTTCCATGTCTGGAATTCCTTTCCTCCTTATCTCCATCTTCTGGATTCCCTGGCTTCCTTCAAGTCCCCACTGGGATCCCACATTCTACTTTCTGTCATTTCTGATCCCTCTTAATTCTATTGTCTTTCCTTTGTTGATTATTTCTAATTTATCCTGGCAATAGCTTGTTTGCATGTTGTCTCCTCAGACCATGACCTTCTTCAGGCCAGGGACTATCTTTTGCCTTCCTTGGTAATCCCAGTGCCTAGAATATAGTAGGGGCTCAATGAATGCTTGTTAACTTAATTTGACTTGAGGTGTCTTTTTTCTTTAATAAACAGAGAAGAAAACTCAGTCTCCCTCAATTGCCTCAATGGTAAAATTGGGCTAATAATAACCCCTAGCCTGCAGGGTTGTTGTGAGGATTAAATGATATTTATAAAGTGTTTAGCATGGTGCCTAGTACATAGTAGGTATCATATAAATGCTAGCTATCATCATCGTTATTCAGAACAACACTTTCACGTACAGTCCTGTTTTCCTACATCCTACTATAGAAATATAAATGTCCATTTTATTGAGTGTTAATTAAATTCTGGATACAACTAGGTCCAATAGTAAAAAAAAAACAATGACTTTCAGTTGGGGCTTTGAATGTGGAACACTAAATGAAGAATTGGCATTTATTTTCTATATGACATTTTCTACAGTAGTAAACTACTGGCAAATACAGTTGTGGTAAACATGAGGAATTAAGTTGCATGCAATGTTTCACACAATTTATTCAGAGAAACAGTCCACAAGCTTTACCAGACTACTCAATGGGTCTACCAAAAAACAAGGACCCTTCAATCCATTTATATGATTTTTCAACTGTTTCCCCTTCTCCCTTTTGATGATGGCTCCAGTAGGCTCCATTAAGGTCTTTGGAGCTGTTTTCTCCTGAGTCAAAAGGCACCAGACCGTTGTGTTGTGCTCTTTGCCGTGATGTTTCCTCATTTGCCTGTTTCTAATCTAGTCTGTCCTTGTTCTGTTATTCCTTGATCTTTTCTACCTTCTGTGTTCTTTTCCACCTCCAATCACTCCTCATTCTCTGGTTATGACCTAGAACAGGAATTCTCAACCTTTTTGGTCTCAGAACCACTTTACACTCTTAAAAACCATTGAAGATTCCCACCCCCACAAACTTCTGCTTATATGGGTTTTATTTATTGCACTTTACTATATTAAGATTAAGATGCCTTGGCATTATTATAAAAATAATTTTGGACCCATCAACCCTCTAAAAGTGGCTCAGAGAGCCCGGGAACCTCAGACCGCATTTTGGGGACTGTTAATTTGCAACAAAACAGAAGTTTGCCAGAGGAAGTCAGAAAACCAACTGTGTTGCATGGACAATGAAGCCAAATGAAGAGAGAGTGGGGGTTCCGTACACTTCCCATACAGAGCGAAGCTCATCGGTTCTCTCCACTTATTTTCATCTTTGTTTATGGTCAGATGGTTTCTTTTTCTTTGTTTTATTTTTACAAGTTTTTATTTTGTTTATTTTTGTTTTGTTTTTCTTGTTGCTTTTGGTTTATTTTTTAAGTGTTTTTTTCCTATTTTATTTTATTTTTAAAAGTTGGCCCTACGTGGTCTGAGACTGTGGCAAATTGCATCCTTTTATTTTTTCTTATTTACAATAATAGAGATTGCGACAAGAAAGACACTGGATGCCTCTAAATGCATAAAGTTATTTATTTAAGTATACATTTAATTTTGAAAAATATAAATGCTAAAATATCTCATCTTCTTCATCTCTTGATTCCATAAAAGTCACAAATAGAAAGCTTCATAAAACTGTAAAATACTATAATGTTATAGGAATTTCATGTTTTATATTGGAAAAAGTATCATTAGTATATTGAAATGTTTTCTGCTCTTTTTTTCAATTTGTTCCAGCATGTTGATCTACTTCATTTAAAATAAAAAGAAGCATCATTTCTCCAAAGCTAACAAAGACTTTTAAGAGAATAAAAATAAGAGTATCTGAAAGTGCGTATCGATTCCAAAGTCATGTGTATGGAGATGCATTCGCCAAGAAAATGGCTAGAAAGGTGAAAAAAAGTGGCAAGGATTCATTCACCCTTTTCACATTGTAGGTCTGGGACAAAGTTATTTCTGGCTCTGAAAGTTTGACTGGATGACTTTAGCCCTGAGTTTGCATCTCTTTGCAATATTTGCCAAGGAAGTAAGTATCAGAAGCTTGCATTTTGATGTGCTCCCACAGAGCACAAAGTAATGAGCTGAGAAATAAACCATATCCCAAATTTCTGGTCCAAGTATATTTGGACTGGTTAGCATATATTGCATAAGTTGTTGTTTTTCCCCCTAATGTCAAGGCTGAAACAAAGCACAATGAATTTCTAGATCTGAAAAATCCCAAGGTTCTCCTGATAGTTGAGTGCCATAGAAGAGACCACTGGGTGGTTTCCAATCACCTGGAGCCACCAGGTTTTCTATTCTTGCTGTCATGAGCTAATGCCAACAAATATGCTATAATGCAAGAAACATCCCAGGCTCCAGCAACAAAGGAATTGAGTTGTGTGAAGAGAAATCCAGAAATCTTTGTCCCATCCCCAAACAATGCCAACCTCTGCATAAGAGAGCAATTATTATCTTTTATAAACATAGAATTCAGCAGTCAATACATTTCAAGTACTTAAACATGGTTCAAACTCCCTGGAAGACTAGGTTTTTCTGGATATTGATCACAAGCTAACTGCCAATAAAATACTTATTCTGTAAGTGTTGTTGTATTGTATGGACATAGGCATGTATATATGTATGTTGTAAGCACGTATATAGACATGTATACTCTTTAATATCCAATGCATTGAAGTCAGGCTGTGGGGTTTCCTTCCTCTTTCCTCAACCCCGAAGAAAATGTTTTTCATTTCTTTCTTCACAAATAAAAAGGTATGAGTGTTTACCCACTGTCCCCCTCCCCCAGTTGCTTAAAATGGAAAGGGAGGAGGGCAAGACAAGCAGAATACCAGGATTTAGAATATACTTTTTGATGAATCTGATTTTCAAGCAATGAGTTTTGATAAGAAATGTGTACAAAGCCAGATGTGTCAGGTGTGACTGCCTTTCTCCCTACAGCATTGATGATGCATCCATCACAAAAGGCCTTGGCTTATCTACATTTATCTGGCATCTCACTAATAAACACTTTTAATTCATTCACTGTCTGGTATTTGCTTCTAGCAACTTGAATCTTCTAGTGCTCACTTATTTACTTCCAATGGTGCTAGACATTGGGAGAATAATTGGGTTTCATCATGTAAGCTCACTAAGGCTGTGTCTAACCAATAACATGACAGCTGAGCAATTTGCTACATTTACTAAAATGAATTGCTCAGTAAAAGCACGAAATAGTCCAGCAGCTCTCCATGTACAGAAATAGCCTCCTTCATGTAAAGTGACTCCTTCTTTGAAAATAATGACTGAAATTTCTTTTAAGGGGTATCAAGATGATGAAAGGGTTAGATCTTAAATCATTTCCCTAGGAAATGAAAATGGAGTATTCTCTTTTTATATCATCTATGCCAACTTTCTTCTTAATAGAAATCAGCTTTAGTATCTAATTATAGGCAGATATACAAACAGTCATTGCCATTAAAGATGCAGAAGTGACATGTAAATTGATTTCAATGGCTGGAATTTCATGTATGCCAATGGTGTCTTTCTATGATCTTGAAATTCTCTGAAAGAACAAAAAGATGGCAGACAAGATTGGAGGCTCCAGGAGAGCAGGGACCAAACCTTCTTTAAACTTTGTGTTTCTCCCAGGACCTAACCTAGAGCTTCGGTCATGCCAGGGTACTTTGTTAAATTAAACTGGTGGTCAAAGAAGGCCACATTCTTATCATCCAGATTGCTTACAAAGCAAGGATCATCAATATATCAAAAGTTTCTTATGGATGATTTATTTTAAACATTCAACTGAATGTTTCCTTCAATGAGACAGGGCAGATAGCATTCTCAGTGTTGGGTGAGGGGAGGCAGGGTAAAGGACCTAGATAAATACATTTAATTAGTGGTTGTAAAGGTAGTGATCATTTTAAATGTGCAGTAAAAACTCAACATGTGAGGTCTCAGCACCATAAAAAGGTACTTTCTCCATTGATTCTTAAAAATGAAACCAATAGAGGCCATCACTAAATCCATATTTTACACTGGATTCCACTGTTAAAGTTATTTGGTACTGGGAAGGTAGCAATATTTCAGGGTGAGAGCTGTTCTGAATGTGGTCTTTTCACAAGCTGTATTTTTCAAAAGATATTCCTGTGGGACATACTTCCTAGTCAGGTTTATGGTATTGGAAGGGAACCCACAATGCAACAGGTCATCACAGAACTAAAGCCAGTGGTTTCCTTCTGGTCCCAGTCCTCCCCTCCCTGTTTATTACAGTGTGTATGCATCACAAATGTGGTTATATGACTCTTAGATTGTAGACATTTAAAATGTTATGTCTAATGCACATTCACAATATATAATGCAACCTAGTAAAATGATATGCTTAAAATGCCATGCTAGATTTGATAACTAGATGCCCAATTTCCATTATGCTGTGTTAATTTAGAAACATATATACAAAACCCAACTTTAAAAAGATCCCAATCACAAATAATATTCCTCTTGTTCCTTGAAAAAAAATCCAAAACAGTGTATATGTACAGTGTATGTTGCCTACACCTATATACTTGCAGATCAGCTCACACGGGCATGGTAACCAGTCTATTCCTGTAGACTTTTCATGGGCCTTTTGAAATATCCCATCCATAGTGGTGACAGGTAACTGGGAAATAAAGTATATCCAGCCACATTGGCCAAAGAGAGAGGCCACTCCCTCCAACTCTTGAATAGTTTGGTCAATTATGAGTCAGACCATGTTTTGTGGAAACTGGTATGTGAGGCCCAGGAACTCACTCATTCACTTGCCAACATTCTTGCTCTTTCTGTCTTTGCATGCAGGGTGTATCCATGAACATACATAAAAACACAAGGGTTTTTATGTGAAAGAATTCTAAAAAAATACTGCATAGGATATCAACATGAGAATACAGTCGCATCTGTGAATTATTACCAGTCAGTACATTATTAATCGCCATTATGTTTACTATATTCTAACACCACAAAGTAGTTAACTGCCCCCATCTCTCATCTCCTTCATAGAACATTTAAAAAAGGAAAGAAAAGAAAGAAGAAAGAGATGAAAAGAAAAGTCAATGCTTTAGAAACAGGGTGCTTATTATCAAATCCAGCCCCACGACTTGTCCTGGAGGTTGTGTGCGTGTGTGTGTTTATGTGTACAAAAATCACATTATTTACAATACATTTTTTTACAGAAAGCCTGGCAGCTACAGATAAGAGGTAGAACTACTCAAAACTATGTTTCCTGCTGCAGGAAAAAATTCGTTTTCTTTACAGTAATTAAAAAAAAGTTTAAAAAATTGACAAAAAATAAGTTGCAGGTTAGGCCCCCATAATTTAAACAACAAAATCTCAGAAGAAAAATATTCTTCAAAAGACTCAACAGATAAGCCCATTAGAGGTTTAAAAAAAAAAAAGGTTGCATAGGAAATGGGACTTCCAAAACGTGCTACAATAATGGCCAGAGTATCTCTGTGCAGGGAGTGAAATTAGTACCTTTAGCTCGCCTTCTTTTCAGACTACTAGGGAAGAGTTGAAGGGCATGGGCTAGGTAGGGTAGCAGCATTTTTTTAGGTGTGGGAATCTCTGTCAGCAAAGACACTAAACTCATATGAAGTTCAGTGAGGCTTGGTTCAACTAATCAGAACAACAAGCAAGCAAACATAACTCCCCTATTAAAGTTGTCAGTCATCTTGATGCTTTAGTAAAAAGTTGTTATAAAATCCTTTTTAAAAAGAACAACACATTTGCAGTCCCTGCAAAAGGGAAAAGAATGGTGATGGTGGTGGTGGTGGTGGTGGGGTGTGTGTGTGTGTGTGTGTGTGTGTGTGTGTGTGTGTGTGTGTGAATTGGGAAAGGAAAAAAAACTACCAAAAATATAAGAGATAGAACAGAAAATTCTTCCAGGAAAATTCATCTTTTGAAGGTGCACTCTTGTCTCAATTTTCCCTACACAGGATAGAAGCAGAGGGCACTGGGATATTTGGCTAGTCACAAAAAAAAAAACAACCAAAAACAAACTGAAGAAAATATCTTCCACACCAAGAAAACAATTCAGTGTTAAGAGACAAACAGGTTACAACGTAGTTTCTGTTCCCTTGCTCCTCCAGAAATAACCATCGTCTTCAGGTTCAAGTTCTATTAGAATTTGAGGCACGACTTTGACTGGAGTCCTAGGAGGGCTAAATGGAAAAACAACAAGAGACAAGGAGCTGTAAGTGGCCCATCACCTTCTCTACATGTGCATCGATTGCTCAAGAGAAGACAGTATCTGCCGTCTCCAATTTCATAGCTTTTCCCACTTTTGAATCCCTTTGGAGTAATTATGACTTTCTTGGAGCTGAAGCTTGACTGGATGGCAGTGAACTCAGGGAGAATACTGAAAAGTGAAATGTTCTCATTGCTACAGAAACCAAAGGGAAAAAACCAGCAGAAATATAGCTGCCACTGGCATCCCTTAGCAGAGATTTTTACCTTGTGAACTATCAGAAATACCCGAAGTGTCCTAAGCTTTGTTAAGTCAAGTCAACAGGTATTTGCTAAAAACTTACCACATGCCAGTCACTGTGCTAAGCATTGGGAATACAAAGACATGTAGTTTCAAAGAATTTACACTCCAATGGGGGAAGATTACAAATAAGAGAAATCTGAAAAAGGGTAGGGGGAGGTGAAGTCAAAGGAATGATGTCATCCACCATTGAGTGGAGAATTTGCTATCATGAAACTCCAACCCATAGCTTGTTTTTGAGTATGTTCTTTAAATTAATGAATGACAACTCTGATACCACAAGACTGAATGCTGACGCAAGAATCTGAGGTCATGGAACTGGGAGATCCAATTACTTCTAAGAAACATGTTCAGAATCATTATTCTCACCAGCAGAAGCTGGGCACACATTGGTTCTTGGACAACTTATTATCTGAAGAAGAATTAGAACAAGAAGTTCTGCCCAGTAACTTGTGCTCTTACCACATTTCTTGGGGCAGACATCCTATGGCACTGCCAAAGTGCAAAAAAAAAAAATTACAAAACAAAACAAAACATCGTACTACTTTTTACCTTGGTATCCCAAGCGACTCAAGGAAAGGAATTTTATCAGCATGATGTGTGGCGTTCAAGGAATGTTGGTGATTTTTCTCCTGGAAAGATTAAACAAAAATCACAAGTAACAGGTCTTCGGAGGAAAGCATATTATTTTACTGAAAATGAAAATGTTAGCCCAGAATAAATCTGAAATATGCCTCCCCACCCTCAGAAATTGACAGTGATTCATTTTAGTCTCTCATTAATGCCTTCTTCACAAATGGAAAAGTGATGGAGATGAATTTGTGAAATTCACACTCCCATGTGGTTGTCTTAATATAATCTAAATAGTAGGATTTGAAAATACAACCTCCGTAAGGGTTTCAGAGTGTGGGTACTGGAGCAGTTGTGAGGCCAAATGGCAGGAGCAGAAATGGACAAGGAAGAAACATCTCATGTTAATTTTCTAGCCATTCTTTTGCAATAATCTTTTGTTCTCCCTCTCTTTTAATATACTGTTTCATTGATCTTTATCAGATAATAAATGAAATATGGACAGATAATAAATTCATTAGCAGCCAGGATCTAATTTTTGTTTGGCCCCAGCAACCCGCAAAAGTGACAGACTTACTAAATGAGAGACAAGATTGCTAAAAATAAGATCCTTTCAGATTCAGGTTGGGACTTTCAATTAAGTAAGAATATTCAATCAAAACTCACACAGATAATGCTTAGGAAAATTTAGCCTCTGAATGGAATCTTATAAAGTGCAGTATCTTTTGGACTTGATGCTACATTATTGAACATCAATTTTCAGTCTTACTGAATTATAAAAGCATCATTGTCACAAACATAATACAAATGGCCATCCTCTTTTCCCTATAAAATATGAGAAGGTATTCAAGGACATCTGTTGACCTTAAGGAATAAATTCCCTACTACAGAAAAATGTAAGTAAAGAGAAAAGCAGCAAGGAAGAATTTGATAAAAGATAGAAAAATATGTTCAGATGGCTATCAGGGCATATGGTGAGATTTCCTTTCTTTCAAAACAACCTATTGCTTCTGTTATACATGTCAGGTAACATGCTATGAATTATTAAACCCTAGCCACCAAGCCCTGACATCAACAGGAGGGAATGCCCCAGGTTGGAAGTGATGAACAATCATGGCTGAGCAGTGATTCTTCCATCTAGGGAAAGGGTTCTTAACCTTTTTGGTGTCACGGATCATTTTGGAAGTCTGTTGAATCCCATGGACACCTTCTCAGAATACTGTTGTTAAATGCATAAAATAAAATTTGTGGGATTCCAGAAGAAACAATTATATTGAAATAAAGATTTTCCACCCATTCAAATTGATGGACACCAAGTTAGAAATCCATATCTAAGGTATTTTCTAGAAGTAGCAGTCAGCATAGGAAGGTCAAAGGTGATGATTAACCTATTACCATCTAGGGGCCTTCTTAATCAAAAGGTACAGGGCAGTTCTTAAAAAGTGATTGTTTCCAGTAAAAAAATTTTTTTAATCAACAGACAAATATTTGTAACTTTGATTAAAAGTCACCAAGGAAGTATGCAAATGTTTCATGATTCCCCATTTAATTGGAGATTCAAATTAATCAATGCTTTCCAATTTATTAATTAGTGATGAAAAGACCTGTGACATAGAACTTAAGAGGCAACTGGACAACTGATTGGATCTAATGAAAACAAGCAATAACAGTGATGAGGCAGCATAAGCAACTGCTCTAATGGTAAATGGTAGAAAGAGAAATTACTTCGGTACCATGGTTAGCAGCAAATAGAACTGGGCTTTGGAGAGTCCAAGAGAACATAAGAAAGCAAAAACAAGTTTTTAGTCACTGGGACAAGGCTGTTAAGGAGGCAACAAGGGAAGTAAAAAAGCAAGGTCTTCATGGTTGTAAATATTCTTTTTAAAAAATTGATTAAAAAAAAGGCAAAAAAATAAAGGACAGTTGCTTTGGATTTAATGTCACCACCCATGGTAGCACAAGTCAGTTTCAAGCAGGCATGAACTAAGAGGTTAGTTCTACTCACTGTCAGCAGGTTTGCTGTCACTTAGGAAAGGCTGTTGTTCCATGATGTCCATTGGAATTTTAATACTTGGAACTTTTTCGGAGTAAGGGCAGTCAGACTGTGGATGAAATGTGGGAGAGGT
>CM053583.1:193882839-193941729 GCA_028627135.1 Pseudochirops cupreus
ATATATATATATGTATATATGTATGTATATACATATATGTGTGTATGCATATATGTGTATATATGTGTGTGTATATATATATACATATACATACATACATATATATATATATATACATATACATATGCCCCACAAATATCAAATTGATTCATTTGTCACCTAAAATATATTGGAGTTTGAAGTAAAGTATATTCTCTCCCAGTTAATCAGTTCATAGTATTGAACCAGGGTCTGTTACTCAAATAAATAAACAGAAATGCCTTCTTTGGAAATTTCACTACAATGTGGAGGACATGAGTAGCCACCGAGGATCAAAAAGTGACCCAGTCCTTGATCTCAGCACGCTTACACAATATACACAGAGATACATATAATCCACAGAGAACCATAACTGGGGAGGACAATTGGATTCTCACACAAAATGTCCTAGGAAAATTTGAGGAGAGCAGATCACTTTTTGCTCAGATCACAGAAGGTCCAAAAGGAAGTGGTTCTTGATCTGAGACTTGAGGGGAAATTATAACACTGAAAGACAGTGATAAAGAAGCAATATAGAGTTAGCTAGCAGGTATAGTGACAACACTGCTGGATTTACAGGTGAGAAGGCATGAGTTCAAATCCCACTTGGGACATTTTCTAGCTGTATACTTTTCACTTCTCTCACTCTCAGTTTCCTCATCTCTAAAATGGGCATAATATTAGCATCTGTTTCACGAGGTGAGAATCAAAGGAAATATATGTGTATAGTGCTTTGCAAACCTTTAAGAGCTACATAAACGTTAGGCCATATTAGAACATCAAATGCACAAAGGACACTAGCCTAAGTGAAATGTGCGGGGCAGGAAGACCGCAAGTGAATTCAGGGTACTGCTCATAATTCAGTTTGTATGGAGTACACCTTGCATAATAGGGAGTAATGTGAAAATGAACTGAAAAGTCAATTGTGGCGTATTTGCCAGAAACTCATGTCAGCACACAAGCAACAGAATGCACAGAGAGCTGCCCACTGGCCATATTCAGACAATCCCCTTTAAAGGTGGCAATGTGACAGAGGACAGAGGGGTAGAACACAACAATGTTTACTTTAGGCTTAGAGCATCCCAAGGGTCAGACTCTAAATGGTCTCAGAATAAATGTGTTTAACTCTTAAAAAAGAAAAGAAAAGAATCATGAAATTTTAAAGCTGAAAGAACCCTAGTCCAATATAAGACGTTTTACAAATCTTTTACTTCTAAGACCTCTGTGACAAATTTGGAGGGCTGAAGATGTGTGTTCAAATATGAATATTTTGTGATGACAGAAACACTTTCATCACGAATGCTCCATCCTGATGTGCATTTCTTACTGACCAATAACACTGGAAAGTGTCACAGCAGGACATTGGGTCCATCTCCTCACCTCCAAGAAGAATTGACCTTAAACTGCTGCAAAATGATCTGTATCCTAAATATTTTCTTTGTTTTCAGAAAATCTCCAAATGCCTATTCAAAAAAAGTTTTCAGCCTTTGTTGTTCTAGTTTCACAGTCCCAAACTCAGAAATTCCTTTATCTGATCATAACCCTCTACCCTTTCTTCTTTCCCTGGACTTCTGACCTCTAATCCTCTTCTTTATCCTTACCATGGCCCCCAAGTCCGCCTCCCTTCAGTTCTTTCCCAGGGTATCAACCCTGTGATGTTTATCCTTTCTTCCCTTCCCCATCTTGACCCTTTGGTCCCAATTCCTTTCTATCCTTTCCTCTGTTCTCCAGGTCCTTGCCCTCTTATACTATGAATTATCCCACCCTGACAAGACAGTCTTGGGTGACTCCCACCATCCACTGTCTTCATTTCTATTTCTGTGCTGCTAAAGCAAATCACAAAACCATGCTGACTCCATCCACTACCAAATTACACGAACATAATTTCAACTGGGGCCTCGCTGCTGCAAGGGAATCCTTTGATTCCCTAATTGATTCACTATCCCACTCACCATGGCAGTTCATCTAAGCCTTTTCATCCCTCCTTAAATATCCCATGGTTCCTCCTCCCTCTTAGCTGAGAACTTAGCCTCACATTTCACTGAAAAAATCAAGGCCACTCACCAAGAGCCCCTCCTTCTCCATTCCTCCTCATTTCATATCATTTCCGTGCTTTTTCCTCACTATCTCCTCTTTTATCCCAGTTTCACATGAAGAGGTGGCCCTCCTTGCCAAGACCAACCCCACTACATGCACATGGGATCTTATTCCATCCCGTCTTCTCCAGATTTCATTCTCTCATTTCCTTTTTCTCAATACTTTTCAATCTCTCCCTGTCTACTGGCTACTTCCCTGCTGCCTACAAACACACCCATATCTCCCACGGCCTCAAAAAAACCCGCCCCTGATTCCTCACTCCCTGAAAGTTATCATCCCATAGCTTTCTTCTGGCTAAATTCCTTGGGAAGAGTGTATTTCTTTCCTCTCACTTTCTTCTTACCTCTCTGCAGTCTGACTTCAGACACATTTATTCTTCTGGAACTGCTCTGATCAAAGTTACCAGTGCTCTCCTAACTGCCCAACTGAATGGTCTTTTCTTAATCCTCATTCTTGACCTTTGTCATCATTGACACCTCTTTTCATTGGGTTTTTACAACACTGCTCTGTCCAGATTGTCCCCCTCCTTGTCTGACCTCACCTTCTTGCTCTCCTTGATCAAATCCTCATAAAAGTCCTACCTGTGAAGAGGAGTGTCTCCCAATGCTCCTCCACCCCAGGTTTTCTTCTGTTTTCCCTACATACTACTTCATTTGGTCTCATTGGCTCGAATGGACTCAATTATCTTTCTATATAGACGAGCCTTGGAGCTGTTATCCAGAATCTCCAAATGCCTATTGTATTGGATTTTTCAAACTGGATGACTTATGGACAGATATCTACATTCATCTTGAATGTACTGAAGGAGCTATGTTCCACCCCCAACCCTCACATCTCCCCATTGTCAAGGGCACCACCATCCTCTTAGCCATCCAGGCTTTCTATTTAGCTCTCACTCATACTCATCCCCTTGGAGTCTGTTGCAAAATCCTATAGATTTTATCTTTGTGAAGGGAAGAAATTAGATTCTAGCTCACTCCACATCTGCTGCTCTGCCTGGTTTCAGCTCCATGGAACAAGTTGCCCTCACATTAGATACCCCTAATACCTGGCCTACCCATTCCATCCCATCCTTATTTCCCTGCCTCTTTTTGTGTGTTATCTCCTTTTTTAGATTGTAAGCTCCTTGAGGAGAAGAACTATCTTTTTTTATTAATTGTATCCCTAGTGCTTAGTACAGTGCCTAGCACATAGAAGGAAGATAATAAATCCTTTTTGGAGTAGATTGCACTTTTGTAAAATCTCTCATACATGCTCCCTTCTTTCCTTTGATGCTGCTACCATTCTGTTGTAGACCCTCATCACCCCACACTTGGACTACCACAAGAGCTTGCTCCTTGGTCTCCCTGCCTCACATCTCTCCCTACTATGACTACTCAGCAGTCAGGGATCTTCCTAGAGCACAGGGCTGCGATGCTTCCACTCAATGAACTCCAGGGGCTCTCCTGCTCAACTCTATCTCCTGATTGTCCCAGCTAAAATCCTTCCTCCTTGGGGTAGCTAGGTGGTGCAGTGGATAGAGCACCCGCCCTGGAGTCAGGAGGACCTGAGTTCAAATCTGGCCTCAGACGCTTACTAGATTGTGACCCTGGTCAAGTCACTTAAGCCCAATTGCCTTAAAAAAAGAATGTTATCATCTAAGCCTTTTTTGGTCCTTCTTAATGCTATCACCTTCCCTCTGAGACTGTGTCCCATTTACCAAATACGTATCTTGTAAATACAGTTATTTGGTTATCATTTCCCCCCATCAGTCTATGAGTGTCATGAAAACAGGCATTGTTTTTACCTTTCTTTGTATCCCTAGAATTTAGAACAGTGACGGGCACACAGTAGGCACTTAATAAATGCTTCTTGCCTTGCCTTGACTTTATAGCCCACTGTGACACAACATACATTGTCACTTGTGTGATCCCTTTTAAGCTCTGGCACTGCACTCCTGGAGAATGCACACGGGACGGCTATAACCAGAGATTTGTTATTAACCAGGTTTATGTAAGGTCAGTCCTACCTCATCTTGCACTCACTGACAGCCCATTAGAGCTATATAAAGTCATTTCTTCCTACTCATCTGTGAGCAAAGTGAGCAGACATTTGATGATCTCTTTTGTAACAAATTCATATACATATATATATATATATATATATATATATATATATATATATATATAGACAGACAGAGAAAGCAGAGAGAGAGAGAGAGAAAAGAAAGAAAGAGAGAGAGAGGAAGACAGAGAAAGAGAGGAAGACAGAGAGAGGAAGACAGAGACAGAGAAACAGAGAGAGAGGGGGAGAGAGACAGAGAGAGAGAGGCAGAGAAAGACAGAGAGAGAGAAAGCAGAGACAGAGAGAGACCATAAGAGAGAATGAGAAACAGAGATAGAGAAAGGGGGCGGGGGAGAGAGACAGACAGAGACAGAGAGAGAGAAAGACAGAGAGAGACAGAGAGAGACAGAGAGAGAGAAAACTTGCTTCTAAAATGGCTGTGACTTGGGATAATCCTGCAGGTCATAGCATAATATAGGAATATCTCCCAACGAACATACCTCCTAACTGACAGCAATGGCCTCATAATGCAGAAGGAGACATTTATTTTTGGACAGAGTCAATGCAGGGATTTGTTTTGCTGGACTATGCCCATTTATTATGAAAGTTTTGTTTTGTTTTTTTTCAAAGATGGGTGGAGAGTGGGAAAAATACTTTTTTGTTAATTTTTTAAAAACCCACATTTAATTTTAAATAAATTGAAAACAAGAGCCCAAGAACAGTTCCTTTGTGACTAGCAGAGACTACCAGCATAATATCATTGTAACCTGGCTTCTCTGGCCTCCTTCAACTGTCAGCTAAAACCTCACCTTCTATGAGAATCCTTTCCAGTCCTCTGAAATCTCAGCGCCTTCCCTCTGAGATCATCTCCAGTTTACCCTGTCAATATCTTCCGGTACAGAGCTGTGCGCACATTTCTCCCCTATTAGGCTGTGAGTTCCTTGCGGGCAAGAATAGTCTTTTGCCTTTCTTTGTATTCTCAGTGCTTGGCAGACTGCCTAGCACACAGTAGGAGCTTAATAAATTCTTGGCGACTCGATTTGACTAGGAGCTTCTATTTATGATAGATAAATCAATTCATTCCTATAAGAAAAACAATCATTTCTTTCCCAAACATTTTGAGGAGCTGTTAGGATAAACTGTGCATGCTTTGCTTTTGAGTGTTTCTAAAACAAAGACAAGTTCCAGACTGCCTAATTGTGGTGACTAAACAGTCCTTATGGAGCATTGGCAGCTCTATGAGACGGTCTCCTCCCGTAGCAAAGGAATGCAGTAACCACATCCCTTCTGCAGAAGGCAGCAGGGGATAGGAGAATGGCTTGGTCGATGACCGGGCTGGGGAACCTGCGGCCTCGAGGTCACATGTGGTCCTTGAGTGTGACTGAATTCAAACTTCACAGGAGGTTTGTTCTGTGAAGTTTAGATTCATTCAAAGGGCTGCACTTGAGGACTTAGAAGGCCACATGTGGCCTTGAGGCTGCAGTTTCCTCACCCATGGTTTATACTATCGATCCCTGCATCTTTTTTTTAAGAAATTCGGATTCTAATGCCCTTTACTCTTTATTAAATGGTAACAAAATCTCAAATCAGTTGGCCCCAATTGGTCAGGAAACCACAAAAGACATCATTCTCAAGTGAATTTTGAAGGAGATAGCATTCAAGTGTGTGCACAGATGAAAGTCATCCACTATGCTTAATGACTATAATATGTAGGGTGTCCCAAAAGTTCTGGTGAAGTTTTAAGCCTTAAGAACTTCAGAAGTATAAATTCAACAAACTTTACAAAAATGTCATTTAAAAACTAAATTATTTAAATTTCTTTTACATTTACTTGGTTTTGTGAACTTTGGAGGGTAAAATTTTCATTTTAACAAGATGAGGCACCTTGACATTAGCAAATGTGTGTGACAGTTTCTGAATGACATTTTCTCGGTCCAACAGATTGGTAGTGGACAACCCCTTGGTCACTTGCTCTATCTCTATTACACATTTTTGTGAGGCTCACATCAAAATTGTCATGTATGCATTGAGACCTTGTTCTTTTCAAGATCTTGAGGCTAAGATGACCAATGGAATCCATTCAGTCTGAGCAGCAAGAACTCCCTAGCTTGCTTGATTGAATTTCTAACTAAAATCCCATCTCCTAACAAACCCCTCTTAACTCTAGTGCCTTCCCTCTGTTAATTATTTCCATTTCCACATATACACATGTACCCACATGTGCATGTGTATAGAGCTATACAGAGCAAAGGGGGGCACACATGTGTGTGTAGGTCATGTACCAGCCTCCACTCTGTCTACAGACCTCCCTTGTTTCCATTAAGTCCTAACTAAAATCTGATCATTTACTGGAAGTCTGCCCCAATCTCTTTTAATTAGGTTGTCTTCCCTCTGTTAGTTATTTTCTATTTATTATCCCATATATTGCCTACTTAGCATATCTTGGTTTGCTTATTGTCTTCCCCATGAGATTGTAAGCTCCTCAAGGGCAGGGCTTGTCTTTTCCCTCTTTTTCTATCCCTAGTGCTTAGCACATATTAGGTGTTTTATAGATATATAATTTATATTATATATAATTATATTATGTATTATTATATATTATATATTATTATATATTATACATATAATTTATATATATACATTAATAATGGCATATATATACTATATATACATAGTCTATATAGTAATTATATATATACTATGCATGTGTGTGTGTGTGTGTATATATATATATATATATATATACATATATATATATATACACGATATATATATACAAACATACACATATATAGATGTGTGTGCATCTGTGATTTTGATGGCCTCTGAAGAAATCCCCTTTCCACCATTGCATATTGGCAACTCACAACTTAGAATTTTTTTTTTTTTGAGCTACCTGGGGTATTGCAGGGCTGAATGACTTAGCCAGGAGTCACACTAGCCAGTAGGTGTCAGGGACGAGACTTAGACTCTAGTCTTCCCAGGTCAGAGCCTGGTTTTCTGGCCACTCACTGTTCCATGCTGCCTCTCATATTTCATCGTACTAATGTCATTATAACCAGAGATTACAACTCTTAAGAGCTCACCCTTTTGGTAGTCAATGGCAACAAGCATTCATTGAGGGTATACTATATGTGAGGCCTTATTTAAAGACTAAACTAAGAAGAACAAAGCAAGTGTCTTTAGAACATTATCAAACAAAGAATAACAATCACAAAAAGAAGAAAAGAAGAAATAAATGGATAATTAAAAAGATCAAACTTATCCTCAAGGAAGAGATGAGAAAATGCATCTCTTTCCATTCTTTGAACAGGTGGGGACCTATAGTGTGTGTGTGTGTGTGTGTGTATATATGTATATGTGTGTATATACATATATGTATTGTGTAGGTGTGTGTATATATATGCATTGTGTAGGTGTGTATGTGTGTGTATACATATTTGTATTGTGTGGGTATGTAGGTATGTATATACATATATGTATTGTGTAGGTGTGTAGGTGTGTATATACATATATGTATTATGTGTGTATGTGTATATATACATATATGTATTGTGTAGGTGTGTATATATGTATTGTGTAGGTGTGTATGTGTATAGATACATATATGTATTGTGTAGGTGTGTAGGTATGTATAGATACATATATGTATTGTGTAGGTGTGTATTGTATACATACATATATGTATTGTGTAGGTGTGTGTATATATACATGTATTGTGTAGCTGTGTATGTGTGCATATACATATATGTATTGTGTAGGTGTGTATGTGTGTGTATACATATATACATATACACACATGGTCAGACTAGGCTGATAGGCAGATTAATTTTGCCCAGCCTTCTCTTTTTTCCTCTTTTTTTTTTAAAGGACAGCTCACTGGCTTAGAGGGTAACTCTACTCATCTAAAACCAACCATGACAATGGCAAGAGATGCTTTAAATATCATGTTCCCAGGGTGTTCACACCATTTTAGGAGGGGCATATTTGGGAATGAAGATGATTTAAAAGCAAAACATATCAAGGAATTTTAAATGTAAAAATGGATGTAACCAAGTAAATCCCATCTTGGGCTTTATATGTGTGAGCCCAAATTCTTTCATCAATTATGGTTGTAAAATCAATGGCCATGAAGTGCATCATTTGGTTGAAGGATGTGTAAATTCTAGGGAACCAAAGTAAACATCAGAGGGTGAGGAGAGGGAAAGTAGTGAGACAAGAGAAGGAAATGGAGAGCATCCAGTTATAAGACTAGAATAAAGCCATTTGACAGCCCTAGGTATGGTTTGTGCATTCTTGGAGACACAATGCCCTCTCCCCACACGGGGGAGAAACCCATTTTTCCCATGGATGCCTTGGCTAGCTTTCTTCTGGAAGGCTGGAAAGCTTCTTACATCATCATTGTCACTATCCAGACTGCCTTTTTTCTTCTTCTTTTTCTTCTCATCTTCTTTCTTTTTCTTGTCCTTTTCTGGAATGACATCATCAAGGAAACTGAGGTCATGCTGGGAAAAGAGGTAGTCCATGCCTTTTCTGACGGCTACAAGAGCCAGGATCTGGAACAACAGAGAGAAGACCATCAAGAAAAGACTATATATGGTGTTATCGTCAACAGGAAGCAACAGAAGAAGTGACTCCTGAGAAGTCAGCATGTTGGGATGGATGAAAAACATGGCTTGAAGCCAGACCTCTGGCATGTGCTTGCTGGGTGACCTTGGACCAGTCATCTAACCTCAGCATTCCCATACAATGACAGGTCTTTTTCTTTGAAAAAGAAAGACTTTGACAATAATTTCTCTCTCTCCTTGTTCCTATCTCCTTTATGCACACCCATGTACATATACACAATCTTACAACACAACAACCAAACCAAAAGCTGTTGATGTAGAAGAAAAGGTTATTGTGTATGTCTTTTTAAATCAAACACAAGTGAAGGAGATAACACAGCAGTTCAGCAGCCAAGAGAGTGTGGGAGACATAAGGCAGACCTGAACTTGACCTTATACTAGATGCACAGTGCCAATTTCTTGCCAGGCATGGGGAGCCAAGGGAAAACGGGAAAGTCAGAGATGAATTGTGCAGGGACTGATTTCCCCTTCCATCATTTGGGGCTCATTAAAGAGACTTAACAATTTCACTACTGAACTGTTTGGTTTCTTTCATATTGTGGCAAGAAGAAACAATTAGAGCATCCAGGCTTCGTCTTGAACAGAATCTGAGATAGTGGGATAAAGGCAGCAAGAAGCTCAGGAAAAGGTTGGTTCTTTTAAAAGGTCATATATTGACACTCAGAGATGTGCAATTGAGGCTCCTTTAGCTCATCCAGTGACCTCAGATAAGGCAGTACCAGTATTTCTTCACACACACACACACACACACACACACACACACACACACACACACACACACACACACACACACACCAGGAAATGCTTTCAGATGATGCTCACAAATCTCTGGTCCACAAGGAAGAGAGAGGTGTGTTGCTTGAAGCCATAAAAACCACCTGATATTGGAGTGTCTCACTAGAATGCATTTCAAGTGTATAGAAGGGGCGGCTAGGTGGCACAGTGAACAGAGCACCAGCCCTGGAGTCAGGAGGACCTGAGTTCAAATCCAGTCTCAGACACTTAACAAAAAACTAGCCATGTGACCTTGGGCAAGTCGCTTAACCCCAATTGCCCTGCCCTCCCCCCTCCAAAAAAAAAACCAATCAAGTGTACAGAAATTCCTACCATGACTGGAAAGATAATGGCGGCCACTGTGGACTTGAGGATCCAGAGAAGGGCCAGGCATAGCACCTGGAGAAAAGTGAAGAGGTGGACACGACGCAGGGGAACATGGCGAAGGTAAATGAAGTCAGGCTGGTGTTTCAGAGGCATCAGAAGCAGCTTCAGACGATCCATGAACTGGCAAGGAAAGGGAGAAGGACAGGACATTAGCTTGGGGACCAGCACACCAGGCCAGCACCACTCAATGCCACCTTGAGTTGGTGACCAATCAACCAATCCACAAGCATTTATTAAGCACCTATTGTGCCAGGTAACACACTGGGAACTGGGGATACAAGGATAAAGAATAGAGGGAATTTACTAGCAGGTAGTTTACATTCTAATGGAGGAGACAAGGGCATAGATAAATATCATATGTGTGTGTGTGTGTGTACATATATATATATATATATACATATATATATATAAAGCAAATAAATAATGAGTAGTTATAAATCAACTCACACTATACATACATATATATATAGTTTGAGGGGGAGGGCACTAGCAATTGGGGGAATCAATGTGGGCATCATAAAGAAAAAAGGGGCTCTGAGGCAGAAGGAATGAGGGCATGCCTTCCAGGCGTGGGGGATGGCCAGCACTGTGCCCAGAGGTGAGAGATAGAGTGAGAAGCAGGAAGGAGGCCAATGTGGCTGGAGTGGAGGAAGGGAAATTTTGTTCCAAAAGGCTAGAGACATAGATTGGGGCCAGGCTATTTGTTTAACTTCAAGAGCTAAACAGATGAGTTTAGAGTTCCACGTGCACTGTGTTCTCTCTGAGGGGAAAAAGAGTATCTCTGAAGCTTCAGTCATTTCTATTTCATTAACTCAGTGATTTAATAACAATAATTGACATATATGTATAAGTTAATACATCATTTTGAGGACAGCTTTACATACACAATTTCATTTGCTCAACCATAATATTCACAAGTACCCTTCAATGTAAGTATAAGGAAAGGGTAGATAATGTAGCCCCAAGGTGGGATGGGGAATCTACTAGGCTAGAACTCAAGGGACCTAGATACTAACTCTAGATTAGCCATTGTATGACACTGTCATTCAACTTTTTTGTCCCTCAGCTGCACGTTTCTCATCTCCAATCTTTTGCATTATTGGTCTGCCCTTCATTCCTGAATACAGACTGAAGCATACTATTTTTCTCTCCCTCCTTCCTTTTCTTCCTTCCTTCCCTCCTTCCTTTTTTCCTTCCTTCTTTCCTTCTTCCCTTCCTTCCTTTCTCTTTTTCTTTCTTCCTTCCTTTCTCTTTTTCTTTCTTTGTTTCTTTCTTTCTTTCTTTTCCTTCCTTCCTTCTTTCCTTCCTTTCTTTCTTTCTTTCTTTCCTTCTTTCTTTCTTTTCTTCCTTCTTCCTTCCCTCTCTCCCTCCTTTCTTTCCATCTTTCCTTTTGTTTGAGTCTTCTTGCACAAAATAACTAACATGGAAATGTTTAAGGGATTGCACATGTACAACCTTTGTAATTTAGGATACCACTATATGGGATCAAAACATCCTCTCAACCTATCAGTAAACCAATATATTCATATATACATGGCATTTCAATTAGCTCAGATTATAGTACTTGGGCATTTTCCCTTGTAGAATCCGGGAGGAATACACTGACATTTATCCTTAGAGAATCCAGGAGGGCAATCCAGGACAAATCGAGTGTTGGTCTTCAGAGGACATCTGAACCAAGTCAGAAAGTCTATTTGCTTGATAATAAGGGGCATTTATACAGCTCTTTAAAGTTTGCAACATATTTTATTTATGTTTTCTCATTTAGGCTTTTCAGCTACCCTGTGAATTACTACAGATACGTTTATACCTATTTTATAGATGAGGAAACTGTCTTTTTGAGTTTGACAGAGGGAGAATAAACAATGAGTTTCTGAGAAAAACCAATCTTCACAGGGCATGCCATCTATCTCAGTCCTTTGTTGTCTTGTGGAATCCGTTAGGAGAAGGCTGGTTCTTTTAAAAGGTCATGTATTGACACTCAGATAAAATGTCAGAATATACGCAACTCAGTTTTTGTTTTAAGAGAAAGCTTTTGGGGGAAGCAATGAGAAAGCATTTATATATATACCTTGAGGCCAAATGGCAGAAGCAAAAGAATAATTTGTACAATATTAGCTCCTTCACAAGGATAAAATGCATTTTATTGAGTCAAATTTTATATTCCAGGATTCTGGTCACTTAGATCTCCCCCAACTTTCCTGGATGCCATAGAAGCCAAAAACACATTTGGGTCTGTGAAGGACCAGCTTGTCATTTAAACCCAAAAAACAGGCTGTTTCTAATACAAATGCTACCCTACAATAAAGGAAAAGCCAGATCCTTTGGCATTCTGACCACCTAGCCAGAGCATGTGAACAACTCCATTCTGGAGCAGAATACAAAGAAAGAAAAAAATCCTACAATAGGCTTCTCTCTTGTTGGTGACCTGGCCACTCGCCCAGCTCCATCTGACTCCCAAACCAAACTCATATAAATCCAATGAATGAAAGAAAGAAAGGATCATTTTTAAGGGGCTCAAATAAATTCCTATGGTGTCTGGGGAACATGTAGCCTTTTGTCATTAAAACACTACTAAGTGTTAAATAAGGCTACAATTAACGAGGTGCCAGAAAGCAATAGGAACACTTCCAATTTCCTGCTGCCAATTAAATTATGCCTTCAGTAAGGGAAAATGTCCCTTACATAATTTCCCTCCAGTGATTTTTTAAAGGTGTTGAGTGAGGAAAGGGAAGAGGATAGAGAGTCAGCTTTACCTGCTTACGAATAGCAATGTGCCCTTAGCTGATTGCTTACACTAAAAATCAACACATAAAGAACATTAGCTCACTTCTTCATATTTGTGCAAAACAGTTTGATCATTGATCAGAGGCCATGGGAGAAGTAAACTGGTACCCATGTGTACTGCCTGTTCCCACGCTAAGGGCTGTCCATCAGCACCTGGATGTCAGTGGTTCAGGATGGTCTGATTCCCTGTTGGAGAACACAGTGGAGGAAGGGAACGTGTTTCCATTTAGTGATACAAGAATTACAACTTGGTTGCCTGCCTGGTTCACTGACCTTTATGAACTTCATCTCCAAGAATGTGTGGTTATGATAAGCTTTGTAAACAAGGGCTAAACTTGATTGAGGTTTCAGGAATGAAAAGAGGCAAGATGAGGAAAACTCGGCTGTTAATGATTACCATTTTCCTTCAAAGGTTCTATCCTGGAATACGCTTGTTATCAGAAGAGCACTGCGTTGCTATGGCAAACTTACCTGCACACCATTAAGGGACGCAACCCCCATGTACAGGAACACACCATAGAGTACAGGCATTGGAATAAACTGGGGAGAAAGAGCCAAGAAAACAAGACTTAATAAATGTTAGGTGTGAAATTATCAAGAAAGGCTTTGTAGTTTCTTTTAGACCCAGCAGATGATTTAATTGGTTTAGGAAACGCCTTTTCCCTGTGCCAATCAGCAGCTTTTCTGCATCTAGAATTGCTTGAGTATAGAGAGATGAATGACCTACCTAGGTCACTCAGTCTGGGTCAGAGGCTGAACCTGAACCCAGATCTTCTTAACTCCAAGGTCTCTATCCAGTCTTCAACCATGTTTCTCAAAAATGATGTATTAAATTTGAAGCCTAATTCCAGTATAAAACAACCATAGACAGATAATTATTCCCCAATTTCTACAATTATCACGTATTACACATTAAGGAATGAAACTAAAACAGTAGCAAGGAATCAAAAGAAAAAGTGACTTTAGAGAAAATGCGTTCTTTTTTTCCTCCAAATTTCATTTCCAACTGCTTTTTTCCTATAGGGGCACGTTTTTATTTATTTTGTTAACCAGGAAGGTTAAGACTTCTGATATAGAGATGACAAAGAGGTAACATAGAGGGAGTGTCAGAATTATACGCTGCCAATCCCTCATTAGCATTCTTGTCCAAACTAGGAAATACAGCCAGGAATAAACATGTAAATTGTTATTACTACTGATGATAGCTAGCACTTATCTAGCAAACTGAGCATCTATTAGCTCATTTGAGATAATATATTTGATGATAATATTTAAGTTAATATCACAAGACTTTAAGGTAGGTGCTACTATTATGCCCATTTTACGGGTGATGAAACTGAGGAAGATAGTGGTTAAGTGACTTGCCCAGGATTACATAAATTTAAGCATCTGTAGGCAGATTTGAACTCAGATCTTCCTGACTTCAGGCTCAGCACTCTGTGCTCTCAACACAAAGGAGCCTAGCCGCTTCTTTGCTTATTTGACCTGACTGTGGAGTACACCATGTGAGGTATTCCACAAATGAAGACATCTGAAATTCAGGACAAATCTGTTTCTGCAAAACCTATAGTCTGGACAGAATGAATGCATGTGGGTGTGTGTACACATAGATACACACCTAAATCTGTGTGTATGTAAAATATAGTAAAGAAAGAAAATATATCAATATATAAATATGTCAATACATGTATGCATATTGTGTGTTTATTGTATATGTATTTATATACATACATGTATGCATGTTTTCCAATCATATTTAATGTGTTTTTCAAATACACGTATGCATAAACATATTTATACTTAAATGATCTCTATCTTTGGGCTCTGAACTGATCCAATCGTATAATTCACTCTCACAAATAGAAGCTGTATAGTGGTAGGTCCCAGAGTCAGTTCCCACCAAGTGTGACCAATCTAAAGTGAGTATAGCTTTAAAAAAAAAGAAAGACAGAAAGAAAAGAAACAGCACAAAGGTCCCAACTAAACAAATCTTTGGATTTGCCCTTGCTGTTTTCTGAAGGCAGTACAGTTCTCCCCCGACATAATGGATGAAATCCCCTTTCCTAGCTTCCTCTCCTGGGACTATGTAAAGACAATTCTGTACCTGAGAATCTGTGGCACCAGGGGTGGAATTGAGCACTTATAAATACCATTAGTGTGATTGCCTCTAATTTTAAAAGACTGGCCATCAAAATGATTAAAATTGTATGAAAAGTGTTTGGATGCTTCACTAAAAAGGAACTGGCTGAAAACCACACTGCAGTTAATTTGACCTTAAGCACAGAAAAGTGATATATAGAGTACTTAGCTCACTGTGATGGGGGGGGAGAAAAAGCTTCAGTGTGTTGTAGTACCCAATCACTACCACAAAGGGGCGCGCACAACACACCCAAAGTCATTAGAATCCTGATAGGTGTCTTTATTGCATTCCCCCCCCCCCAAAAAAACACCTATTTTGAACTATTAAAAGGAATAAATGAAATGCCAGAATCACTTTATATGTCTCATTTTCTGTCTTATGAGGGACAAAAATAGAACACACTGATTCCCTGGCCTCCGCAGAATTGGCAAGTTTGGGTAAAACTTGTATCCACGTACTGGCTCTAGTACCATGGTTACATTTTCTCTCTGGAAATCTAAACTCAAGCCTCTGCAATTATAATGATTTACTATTGTTAGAGTTTTGGCTTATTTGTTTTTTAAAACCATCGCTGGCTGACTTTATACTCAACACAAATTAAAACCAGAAACCCCACACTTTCCCATTCTGGTGATTGCTATCCCACCCAGGACACAGATTTCTTAGGAAAGTGAGGTTTTTGGCAAAGAGTGACATTCCACAAAGAAGATCTGATCTCAAAGGCATGGAAGATCAGAGAAACTGTTTCAAATCCTGGGGTGCAGATTTGTCCCACTCAATTTGGCTTCACTGGTAATTCAGTCAGTCCCGGGCAGCAGATCGTCTGTTTTTCCAATTATCTTACCAGCCAATTTTTAAAGCAAAAGAAAGTGCTAAAAGGAAGGTAAAAGAATCCTTTGTTTGTTTGTTTTTAAGATAAGGCCCTACTTTAACTACCAAAGTGAAAAAAATTAAAATGTGGAAACATAAATTAGGCTAAAACATTAAAACAGAAAGTGCAAACTGATATAATTTACAAGGTCAACTAGTATCTCCAAAAGTTTTAATTAGTCAAGGAGTTAATGATGTAGAAAAACCAAAGTTTCCTACCCAGGACAAAAGGGACAAATCCCCAGAAAATTATAATAATATTTCGCTGATTCATTTACTGTATAAATTAAGTTAAATGTAGATTAATGGATAGAGAGTTTCTGGGAACCAGAGTACTGGGTTTGAGTCCTGCCTCATGCACATATTGCATATGTAGCCCAGCAAGTCAGTTAACCTTTCATTGCTCTAGGAAGCTCTCCTCAGGAGTTCTTAACTTGAAGTCCATGAACTTCTGAAAGAGAGACACAAAGACAGAGAGACAGAGAGACAGAGACAGAGAGACAGAGACAGAGAGACAGTCAGAAAGACAGGGAGATGGTGATAGATAGATAGATAGATAGATAGATAGATAGATAGATAGATAGATACAGATATAGATACATACATACATACATACATAGATATAGATACATATAGATAGATACATAGATCAGTGGTTCTCAATCTTCCTAATGCCTGGACCCTTTAATACTCATATGTGGGTGTATCTGCATGTGGGTGGACCCGCCTGGAGATGGATAGGGGAGAGGTGTCTCGGTTCCTAAGACCATCAGAAATATGTGTTTTCTGATGGTCTTAGGTGACCCCTGTGAAAGGGTTGTTCGACTCCTAAGGGGTTGGGACCTACAAGTTGAAAACCGCTGACATAGATAGATATATAGATAGATTAGAGATAGAGATGGTAGGTAGATACATAGATAACATGACAGATACACACATATCTGATAAAGATACAGACTGACAAGTATATTTCAATATACTACCCCAGTGATTTCAAACTCAAATAGAAAGGAGCCTCTGCAGTGGTTCTCAACCTGTGGGTTATGTTCAATTTGTAACAACAAAAATACATCCTGCATATCAGATATTTACATTACAATTCATAACAGTAGCAAAATTACAGTTATAAAGGAGCAATGAAAATAATTTTATGGTTGGGGGTCACCACAACATTAGGAACTGTATTAAAGGGTCACAGCATCAGGAAGGTTGAGAACCATTGCAAGAATACTTAAGGAACCCAGCCAGTGCATATTGACTTAGAAAACCACATATTCTCCTCTATGGTCTATTGTATTTTTACTTCTTTTGTATTTTGGCCACGCTTGGGAGTGGTACAGGCTACACTTCTTACACTCTGCTCCAGCCCCTGTATTTCTAGACTAACTACACAATACTCTCCTCTACATCCTGTGGTTCAGCCAAACTGGTCTTCTTGCCATCTTGCTGTGACTTTGCACAAGCTTTCCCTCGAATGCAGGCTTTCCCTCATTGCCACCACTTCGTGGAATCTCTACCTCCCTTGAAAACCTATCTCAAACATTACCTCCTTTTATATACAAAGCCTTCCTTTGTCCCCCAGTTACTAGGGTCTCTCTCCTAAAAATCACCAGAGGAACACTTTGCACGTAGTATACATATATACACATATATATGTGTGTATGCATACATATACTTTTATGTATGTGTTTCTTCCAATAGAATGTAAGTTAGCTGAGGACAGAGACTATCTCATTTTTTTCCATATTGTTGTCACTGTTTCTCCATTGTTCTCGGAGAGGACTAATGACATCATAAGGGTGACATCTTGACATGCACATGAATTGGATTTAAGTCCCAGAATCTAACCTAGTTCCTGATGTTACTATTGTAGCAGCTTAATAAATGCTCACTGATTGATGGCTAAAGTCATCAAATAAATCTTAAAGGTAGAGTTTTGAATACTGTTTATGCTAAAAACAACAACTAACTCCATTAACAGTCTCCAAATTAGCAGTGGACTGACTCTCACTGAAACTTCACTTGTTTAGACTTACGTAACTAATAGCCCCTTAGGGGATACAGTGGTTGAACCAATATTGCTCCGAGAGAGGAAATCGATACTTTAAGCCCACCAGTTTAGGGATTCAGTCACTCTTGGTCCCCTCCTTACTCTCCTACTGAATCAGCCATTAAAATCCAGTGCTTCTCAGGCCATGTCCTTGACCATGACCAAATCCAGGAGGAAGCTGCTTAACAGCCAAGACTTTGTGAATCTCCCATAATTCCACAATTCATGTTCTGGAAAAGTCACGTTTCAATCAAGAGAATCATGTACACAGGTTTCTTTTCATATGTATAAACAGGCTATTTAATGCATAGGAAAACATTCACAGGATCCTCTGGGGTCACCACATTTGAGAAGGAATGGAATTTTCCACCTGGCCTATTGAATGAAATAGGGGTTTGCCTACATTTAAGGTAGAGGTTCTCAATCTGTGGTCTTTAACTTGTATGTGCATATATATGTAAACATGTATATGTATAATATATGCATATATTATTTTAAAATTTGATTTCTTTTAGAATACTAATTATTTTATGCACTGAAAAACATTATATTTTAAGAAGGAATTCACAGTCTTTACCAAATTTTTAAGGGGTTCATGACACACAAAAAGTAAAGAACCCCTGATTTATTCATTTATCTTTCCTAACTGTCCATTAGGCAGCAAAATACTGGGAAAAGAATGTGGGGTTAAAAGTCAGAGGACCGAGGTTCAAATTCTGGTTCTCTCTTATGTGACTTGGGCTGGACAAGTGACTTAAATTTTCTGGTCTCAGTGTCTTCATCTTTAAAGGCAGATAAGCCCAGATGGCCTCTGAGCTTCATTCTAGCTTGAACACCAAGATCCCATATGTGTGGTCACTACTTTTCTAAAACAGCCACAGGGGTTTTTTTATTTAAAAGTCATCCATTGCCTAGTAGGGAGTACAGTAACTGGGAGTTTACTTCCTCACTCAAAGGTAATCATTGAAAGTTAATAGGCAACCAAGCTCCATTGAGGCAAATGAGAGAGGTTAGATGTTGCCCTTGACCTCCACCCATTTGTTCCATGACTTTTAGTGCTTGGTTTACAAATAAACTTAAAATTCTAATGTTGTCAATTGGGCAAGAGGGGACTTGTGAGAGGAGGTGGAAAAGGGAGACCTTGGCTGATTAAAACAAATGAAATACATTTTTTCAATGATTTCCAAAGGACTGAGTTGAGAACTCCTAACTTAAGAGTCTTGAGGGATTACCAACACATCATGCCAAATCCACTTGACTTGATTTACAAGAAAATTTCCCAAAGTCACAGCATGCTGGAGCCAAGGCTATCCCGATACCCTCACCTACACACTGAGAGATAGGATATGACACTACTCTCCAAAGTCATATGACCAACATTTTTCCTGTTGTTTTAAACTTATTGAGGTTTCCCCAGGATGCTTTGGTGCTCCTTCTTTGTTTTTCAATGGACCTATGATATCATCTCTCTAGGAAACTCCCCATGAGGATATGCCTCCACCAGGGCAGGCATTCCCCTACAACTTATCAGCTTAGGGAGTTGTGCCCTGTCCAGGTTGAATGACGTTCCCAGCCAGGGTCCCTGTGTGACAAGAGCCAGATTCCAACTCTGGTCTTCCTGTGTATATTTTGTATGGGCAAAGATGTGAGCATGTTGTCTGCCCTAAGAGAATGTTGAGTGTACACAAAAAGTGATGAATGTTTGGTGAATGACATTCTCTTTCTCCATTTCTCTCTGTCTCTGTCTCACATTGTGTCTTTTTCTCTGTCTTTCTCTTTTCCCTCCTACCTACCCCTCCCCACTACCATATAAACAGCTATCCTCCCCCCCTCCTTTATCCTTCATTGATTCATCATGGGACCAGAATGATTTGAAACTTGGGTTAAAAAAGCATGGTTATGAGAGACAGACAGACAGAGACAAAAATGAAGAGAGAGGAGAGAGGGACAGAGGGAGGGAAGGAGAGGGGGAAGGGGAAAGGGAGAGAGGAGAGAGTGAAAGGGAGAGGGAGAGAGGAGAAGGGGGAGAGATGGAAGGGGAGGGGAGAGAGAGGAGGAGGACAGGAAGAAAGTGAAGGGTCCGGGAGAGAAGGGAAGAGGAGACAAAAAGGAGGGAAAAGGAGGGGAGTAGGGAGAGCAAAAGGTGGGGAGGAAAGAGGAAGAGGGGGAGAGAGAGGAGAGAATAAAAGTGGAGGGAAAGAGAGGGGGAGGGGAAGGGCAGAAAGGAAAGGGAGAGAGAGAGAGACTGCCAGAAAAACAGAGAGAATGTCTTTCAGCCCCCAGCGGTTAAGGGCCATACTGGGTGGCAAGATGAGGAAATGTTTCTTGAAGCAGGGATTTTAAGGCAGCATTGGTGAAAATGTGATGTGTCACCTCTTCCTAAAAATAACACTTCACACAATATCTGTTCTCTGCGTCCCTTTGGACTTATCCATGATTAGTCATCTAGCAGATTCTCCAGGACTGAAGGCAAAGCCTGGAAACAACATTGAAACAAAGAACATTGCTTGGGGGTATTGTGACTATGAACCTTGGGCTTTGTCTCATCCTTCATGAGAAAGCATATTCAATCACAGAAAATAATAGAAAAACGTGGAGAATGGCCCCAATTTGCCCTGATAGAACATGAGCAGAAAATCTGGGACCATTTTTACATGCACCAGTTAGCAGGTCCCTCTCCATTAAAGACTGTCTCCGGTAGTGTTCTGGAGTATTAGGGAGAAGAATGGACCAGGGTTCAACAGCTGGGGATTCTGCCCTGACTTCCATTAACTGTGTGATCCAGGGTGAATCCCTTAGACTTTCTAGGCCTCAAGGTCTTCATCCATAAAAGGAGGGGTTACATTACCAAAATATATCACTTCTAATCAGATTCCCAGTTGCTGCAGGCAAGGCCATCCTTCTCTCAACTGGAAAATATCAATTAAACCAGCAATTTGGCTTCTGGAGAAGGAACAACAAGCTGATTGAATTTTGTACTTTTCCATTAATTGCTTTGATGTCATGGAAAACCCAAGAGAAAGAAAGCTGGATCTGGATAAGAGGTAAGAAGGGGGTTAGGGGATTAAGGCTGAAGGTGCCAATCAACCCCCCCGGGTTACTTCAGATTTTTCCTCAACTTAAAACTTGATGAACTTGAAAGGGAAGAGGAAGCTGACAACATCTCAGTATAGATTCACACTCCCTTAGAGACTTTCTCCACCATAGCTTGCGTGTTATCTATGCACGTATTTATTCCCCCCATCCTGAAAACTTTCACAATGACTTACACTAAATTTCTCAATCTACCCTGTAATTTTTCTCTGCTAGAAGTTTATTTCTTAAGCTTTCTAATTATAGGCCAGTCATTTTCTCTAATCTTTCTTTATGCAACTATCTTTGGAGCCAAAGACAGTGGGAGCACTGTCAGCAAGAACAGCAAATGGATAAAAGAGGTGGTCCATATTGACCTTGACTCACCCCAGTTTCCTGGCAATCTAGGGGATGGAAGGGGTTGGGGGGAGGGCAGATAAGAGGGTTGGGACAATGGACAGTATTAAGAGAAGACAATAAGGGGTGGGGGTGAAGGAGAGTGATGATAGCTTCATGATTGGTGAGGGAAATGAATGGAGGTAAAGGAAGATCAACCAAAAAGGGGAACTGACTGGAGCCTCCATCCCAGCTGGCCACATGCCTCAAGATTTCCCTAAGCTTTCATCACAATCTTCCAAATATCTGAAAAGGATTCTCTTTTTAATGTGTCCCTTTATCAGTATTTTAAGAAGAGGGAAGAAGAGGAGAGCATCTGAGATATTTACCTTCAAGATGGGAGCCATAAAGACCGACAGACCAGTCAGAATAAACACCAGAGTTCCGGTGACTCTTTGTTCCCTGGAATCAAACCAAAAAGTTACCTCCTGTTTTCACATACACACACATTTCTAGCTCTTTGCTTCCCCCAAAGAACATGCACTGTCCAAGCCAATGTTTAATATGGATCAAATATCATGTTATTAATACTTTTGGTGCAACGTACAAACTCAACACTTTGAAAAAATTACTAACTGATTGGCTCATTAAACTGGAGCATGGATTTGAATGACTGATGGGATAAATGAAAAACCTTCTTGCTAAATTCTTTGTTCTTGATCAACAGGTTTGTGTATAAGAGACAGGAAAGAAAAAACACTCTTTGCTTGTCAGTTACTGACTTCTTTTTTTAAAGCACTTTGACCAGCTGTAGAATGATTTTTCTTCCCCAGAAGGCAACTATGATATTGTCTCATGTGCTGGCTGACAAACAACCCATGGGGGAGCAATTTCCAAATTAATGATAACTTTCAGAAAATGACATTCACACCCAGAACTCTCTCCCCAAAAAATTGGTCCATCCCTGCCATTTTGGCTAGAATGACTCCACTCTCAGGGCTACACACAGGCATGACACAGGTTCTGCCTTCATGACCTTAGAGTCACTTTAATTCAACTGGTCCAAGTCAGAACTTCTCAGTGGTGGGTTTCAAGGCAGAAAATTCCATTGTGAAGACACTTATCAAGGGCCAAAGTTCTGATTCATGTGCAGACATAAAAGCTCCGTTGAGGTCCTATTCTCTCTAGGTAAACATGACACCCCTGAAATTTCTTCTGGAAAAATCAATTAAGACAATACACCAACATTTAGTTTTTCATCATAAAAGGAAAATTGGTTGAAGATGTCCTAACCTCGGTTAAACTCACAAAAGACATCAATGATCACACTGTGGCCAAAAACGAAGTCCTTCTTAATTCATAGTAATGGGCTTATGACAACTGACCCTTTCCCTAGCTTCAGTTTCATTTGCTCAAAATGAGGAATTGCATGCAAATATGTTACGATCCCTGGAATCTACATGAGTATTAGGACTTCTTCCTTTGACATAGCGCACCTGACTCCTAGAAACTTGGGTTGTTCTCCAGGTGCTGATGTCTCAGTCTCCATCTTCAAACTGTCGATGTGAGCGATAGAAATGACAGTAGCAGCCACATACCATGGGAGAGCCATGAAGGAACACACAACCATGAGAATGGCCACCCAGAAAAGATCCAGATGGTAGCCAGCTCCTTTCTGTAGAGAGGAGAAACAAAGTTATTGTGAGAACTAATTCCTACTGGTGAATATCAAATGACCACTTGGAATGGAAAGGAAAAAGGGAGAAAAAGGAATAGGATGGGACTATGGAGAATTAAGAGAAACTTGGTTAGATTTTAAGGGGATTGATGCAAAACCAAATGAGGCAGGCCAGGAGAATGATTTATGTGGTGACTACAATAATGCAAAGGAAAGCAGCTGAGAAAGACTTCAGAATTCTGATCCATGAAATAATCAGTCATAAGTTCTGAAGACTGATGTTGAAATAGCTTCTGTTCTCTAGGAACTCTCCACTGCACCTCCTGCTTTCCCCTTCCCCAACCCCCATTCTCCCTCAAGCTGAGAATAACCCGCCTCACCCCCACTTCTGCTTCTTAAAATTCTAATCTTCCCTCAAAGTCAAGGTCACAGTCAAGTGCTGCCTCCTTGGTGAAGCCTTCCCCAAACTCCTCAGTTGGTAATGCTTTTCCTTTCCTTAACTCACTTTGCATAGTGCCCTGGAGAAAGAAGGAAAGTGATGGCCACTTTAGCTTTGTCTTTGAATTTCTGTTACCCAACAAAGTGTCTTAAAACAGTTTGGAAAACTGAATGATTTCCCTTCCTCATCCTGCCCTTCAATGTGGAGGACATCCTTCCATTTTACCCTCTGTTCTTAAACTTCAGGGCAATTTTCCTTAATAATTTCTTATAATATTCCATAATGATATTGACATCTTCTCAGATTTAGTCTCTGACTCTCCCCTCTTCTTTCTTAACGTATTCTCCCTTGGGTAGCTCATTTATTCAAATTTTCACCTACAACTTGTGTGCAGATGACTCCAAAATCTCTTCAATTCTGACCTCTTGTGGGCTCTGGTCAGTGCTATACTGCAGTTCTTCATACCAACTTGTGAAAGCTGATTGCTAATTTTCTGTGGTGGCATTTACTCCCTCAGAAATTGGCAAACACCATAAATTGGGGCTTGATTTGTTGTTTTGATAGTTGTCCTGACTTAAGAAAGTTACGGAGAAATTGTCAACTTAATCCAACTTAAAAGTGTGTCGTTGTACTTTCCCCCCGGACAACTGGTTGTTAAATAATTACCAGCACACCTTGGTCCAAGTGCATTTCCAAGGGTCTACTAGACATATGTATTTGGAGGTCCCAATTTTACTACAAATTCAGCATTCCTAAACTTGAATTCTTCCTCCCCCTCCACCTTCCCTATTTTCCCATGTGTTATGTCTCTCAATTAACAACATTAAAACCTCTAGAGGGTTTTAATCTGACACTTTCAATTAGTTAAGCTACTTTCTCCAAATATAATAGGAAGTGGGAAGAGTCCTGAATTCTGACACTGACTGGTTATGTATCTATAGGCAATTAACTACACCTATATCTTTGTTTATTTCATCTGTAAAATGGTATTAATACCACCTCAAGGCTATCCTAAGGCTCAAATGAAATGTGTCTAAAATACTTTGCCAACTTCAAAGCACTATTTAAATATCAGCAGTAATTAGTCTTCTAATCCTTTCCCTCATTTGTTACTCATAGATGTGTTAATGGATTAGTTGGATAACTCATAAGTCTTCTCTTGTTCCAGTTAAATAGCCAGTTACAAATTTCTTACATTGTAAATTCTTCTCCATAGACCCATTTTCAAGTCCCTCAATGATCTCTGATAACATTTCCCCAAATAATCCTGTTTCTTTTTATTTCCCCCATCCCTATTCTATTTGTGGCTCTTGAGCTGGGTCTGGGCAACATGGACTTCACTAGAGTAAATATGTCGAACATACGACTGGGGTCCTTATGTAAAACTTGATGGCTCCTGTTTCTACCTGAGTTTGACCCCAATGCACTAAAGAAACGATTTCATGATTGCAAAACCTTGGGGGATTGTAATACTTATTTGTCCTGTAAGCTACCTGTAGACAGTGGCATTGCTTTTTTCTGCTCCCAGTAAGGTTAGTGCAGACAGAACAACTTATGTAAGTCAGAACCGTGTTTTAAGATCCTTACTGCTGAAAGGCAACTGCTGGCTGCCATCTTGTAGAAGACAGATTTTGGTTGGTGGTAGGAAATCCAACACAGAGCACCACAATAAGGGAGAGAGAATTCAAATGGAACCAAAAGAATGAGGTTTAAGCCTTGGTTCTTCCACTTGTGACCTGCAAGGCCTTTCTGGCCTCAGTTTCCTCCTCTGTACAATGAGGGGTTTAGATTAGATGGCCTCTAAGGTCCCTTAAAACAACATGCTACAATCATGTGAGCACAGGGGTAGTGTGATCCAGTGGAGTGACCAGCACAACTAGACAATGGGCACCATTGAAGACTTATGTGTAGGTGGTAACTACATGTTAGATCCAGGTGATATGTAGCTGTGGCTGTGTGTGGTCATCCACCTCTTCTTCCTCATTCTCTAGCTCCCAAAAGTTGTGTAAGTGTATCTCTGCATGTAAAAACTCACCTGTCTATAAAAGCACATCCCTTTACATAGCTCCTCCATTAGATTGTAAGCTCCTTGGGGGCGTCTTTTGCCTCTCTTTGTATCTCCAGTACTTAACACAATGCCTGGCACAGGAGGTGCTAATAAATGTTTATTGATTGATATATAAAAAGTACTCAGTAATGTTGAACTGAACTGAATTGTTAAGTCAGAAAAATAATTCTCATCGAGGGCCAGGAAGGGCTAGAAGCAGTTGGGGGGCCCAGAGGATAGAAACGTGGGGGCAGCTACACCTGAATTCAAATCCTCAGATACTTGCTAGCTGTCACTTAATCTTTTTGTCTCTGTACCCTCATCTGTAAAATGGGAATAACAAAGAGGAACAAACATGATAATAGTTGTAAAGTGCTTTTCAAAGCTGAAAGCTCTCAATAAATGCTAAATATTCATATTATCAAGGGTTATCTTTATCTCTCTCCTCCCTATCCTTCCACTGTGCCCATTGGGCCTTTCATTATATTAACAAACTGCCCCTTATAATAGAGCTGTACCCTCCTTGCATACCCTTGGAAGGACTTTTATATGTCCATATCTATATCACATTGATTATCCATCCATCCATCCATCCATCCATCCATCCATCTACCCGTCTGTCTGTCTGTCTATCTGTCTGTCTGCTTGAACGTGTCCAGCTTATTTCCCTCCATACAGAGGGATCTCTTTAAGGCCAACAACTGTCTCATTTTGTTTCTGTATCCCAAGTACCATACCTATCACATAGTAGGGAGTTAATAAAAATGCTTGCAGGACCCTCTAACAGAGAGCCAATACTTACTGCTGAATAAGCAAAGCTGCTTCTCACATTGGAAAATAATTCCAACTGGACTGGGACAAGTCATAAAAATAATTAATCACCCCTGAATCAGAAATATAACTAGCTTAAAATAACATCTTTCCATGGTCAAAAAAACACTTTCTGACTGGAAAAGCAGACAATCTAACACAATGTCTAGATTTTTTACTCCTTAAATAAATATTTTAAACTCTTCCAAAGTGTTATTTCGCTGGTTCCATCTCTCTACTTTATTTATGAAGAAATCAGATACTGAATACCCCTATGGAGTCTGTGAAAAGGGAACAGCCGATGGGCACAGCATGGAAGGGATAAAGGCAACAGCAGAATGGGAGGGCCCAGGAGAGGGCGTGGGAGGGCTGGCTCCAAAAAAAGGAGATGATGGTTTACACTGGAAGCCAAGCAACGACGATCCTGCAGATTTGGTTACAGCCAAGTAGAACACAGCTCTCCTTTCACTGGGACACCAGGACTTCACGCACAGGGGGCTGACTGACCATGTGCCCAGAGAACGTGTTTATGGACAAGTACAGCATCGGTTACTCTGAAGGGTGGGAGGAAGAACAACTGTGTCTCATCCAACTTTTCATTTTGCAAATAGGGAAACAGAGGCCCAGGGAGGCTCTATGACTGAGGATCATAGATTCAAGGCTAGAAAGGACCTCAGAGAACATCTAATCCAAACCCTTCCCTCTGTAGATGAGTAGACTGAGACCCAGGAAGGTTAAGTCAAATCAGAAATTTATTAAGTATCTACTGTGTGTCAGGAAGGGCATCTAGGCTCAGTGGATAGAGCACCATGTCTGGAGTCAGAAAGATCTGAGTTCCAATCTGACCCCAGACACTTACTAGCTGTGTGACCCCAAGCAAGTCACTTAATTCTGACTGCCTCCATTTCAGTTTCTTCATCTGGAAAATGAGGTGGAGAATAAAATGGAAAACCATTCCAGTATCTTTGCTAAGAAAACCCCAACTAGGGTCATAAACAGTAGGATACAACTGAAAACAACTAAACAATGAATTCTGACCCATGCCTCAAATGCTTCATGATTATTTCTGAATTCCCAGTGGCTAGCAGAGCACCTACTAAGCACTTTATAAATGCCAGTTGGGTGGGAAGGACCCTGGTTCTTTCCCCAGGCAACTGACAAATCTAGTTAGGAAGAGTGGCTGGACCAGTTGGTTCATGCCACAGTTAGTTCCATCAATAAGTCGATGGCTCTCTTGGCCCTCCTGAATATTCACTTGTATATAAAAGAGAGTGCACTATAATATTAAGCTGAAAAGGGGCTCAGTGACAAAGGGAAGCCTAGATGGCGAGACATCAGAGCTGTCCTTTACATCAGCGGCAAGCTTTTCCCTCTGAAGGACTCTTCTTCCTTTCATGGTAACTATTCTTGCCCTTAACTCTGTTTGCTAAATCAGTCAAACGTAATAAGAGCAGTGGGTGACTTTGCTAGATTTAGATCTGCAAGTGACTCTAAAACCTTCATGGTCCCCTGACCCTATGAACATGAATCCTCCAAACTGCTATTTCAGTGAAGTAATTGGCATCTGGAAACTGACAGCATTCAGTCAACAAACATTGACTTGGGACATATTGTGAGTGAGGCACTCTGCTGGGAACTGCTAGGAGCCAAAGGGAGACTAGACAAGGGGCCTCTCCAGGTGTGTGATAGTCTAGTCCAGCAGTTCACAACCTGTGGGTCATGACTCCTTTAGGGGTCGAACGACCCTTTCACAGGGGTCACAGGGGTCACTTAAGACCATCAGAAAACACATATTTCTGATGGTCTTAGGAACCAAGACACTGCTCCTCTATCCATCTCCAGGTGGGTCTGCCCACATGCAGATACATCTACATACAAGTATTAAAGGGTCACGGCATTAAGAAGGTTGAGAACCACTGATCTAGTCTAAGGAGCCTTCAACAAGGAAAGATATTCACAGAGAAGAGAGAGCAGATGAGATAACAAATGGGCAAAGCTTTGTAAACCTTAAAGCACTATATAGATGCTTTGTTCTTATTCCTTCTAACTGGAGGGATCTCATGCATGAAGTAGAACATGGGAGGTGTCCTGCTGCAGGATGTCTCCTACCACTCCCCAGTGGGAGCCCCCTGCTCAGGCCAAACTCACCTATAAATTAATTCCCAAGTCATCCATGCTCCCCACTGTTCTCCTGCTCTCTCTCCCCTCTCTTCACCTGACTCTTCTTTGAGGGCTTAGCTCATGTTTCACCTCCTCTATGAAACCTTCCCAACATATCTAGATTTTGATATGCTACCCAGGCTTTGCTGATTTATGTTTACATAAATGTTCTGCATCCTCAATAAGCTAGATAGTGCAATAGATAGGACCTGAAGAGAGGAAGACCTGAGTTCAAATCCAGCTTCTGACACTAGCTTGTAACCTTGGGCAAGTCACTTGACCCTCTATCTGCTTCAGTCTTTAAAATAGGGATAATAATAGGGGACCTATGTCCCAGGACTTTTGTGAAGATGAAATGAGGTTATATTTGTAAATTTATCATGGTACCAGGCACATAGTATGCAATTAATAAATGTTTGTTACCTTCCTCCCTCTATGATTATACTGATTATGTCTCATATCCCCAAACTTTGAACATTGTCCTATACTATGATGAACTTAGCTGTTGTTTACTGATTATGGAGATGAATTTACCTGGGGAAAAGTCTGTTTTCATTAACACATGGTAAAGGAGAGGTTTGATTTTCTGTAATTTTAGGACTCAAGGCTAAATTGACTCAAGAACTAAGTCTGAAGTTGAGTAAGGTCTATATAATGTCGGTTGATCATTATCTTAATACAAAATGAAGGCATTTGAAGGTTCTATAAAAACAAAAAGTTTACATGGTCTAAAATGGACATCTAGGCTCTCCCTGGCAGCAAGGGAGCCAAGCAGAAATAAACATGAGATCAGAGGCTTGAAAGGTGCACCACTGAGGCTTTCCACTCATCACAATGGTGTTCACTATTGGCATTGTAGGGGCTTGAGTAGCCATAAGGAAACAGGTAATAACACAAAATAGAAGCCATGAACAACTACTCACTCCCCAAGTATTTACTGGGCCCCTTCTGTCACAAAAAATCACATTATTTTTTAACTTGAAGGGACTTCAGCTGCTACCTAGTCCCATCTACTCCTATAAAGGAATTCCTATATAATATTACACGCATAGTAGTATGTTAGGTGCTGCAAAGGATAAAAATAGGCAAGGATTTTTCTTCCAAAACTATATTCTGGTACTAGAATTAAAAAAATTGGACACTCCCCATCCTCTCCCTTAAACTAACTCAGTCCTGCCTGTTTTCTGAGGGTGTGCTGATAATATGTTTAACAACCAACTTCCTGGGAGGACATACTTTTAAGTTTAAACTGAATTATTAATGCTTTTTCTATCACTTGCCTATTCTAGAAAAACAACAGAACAATAAATCAAGCCTTAATTTGTAGCATTTGCCAATTTCCAAGGGGTGAACGCTCACAGCAAAAATTTAACAATTAGTTCTTACCAACCCATAAGAGCTGACTCCAGCACATTCCTGCCCTGTTACCACTCAGAGACTGAATGATGCAGTAGCAGAATACGGCTTTTGATAAGGATGCAACTGATATTTGTAGATCTTCACATAATCAAAAAACATCAAAACCATGGATGACTTAAAAGTCAATGGGAAGACACATGGTGATACTGGCAGTCTGTAACAATCACCTTACCAATGATGCCTTGTACACAAAACGTGATGTTAAAGGTAGTGTGAAGAAATATAGAAAAAGGGATGGTCCAGTCCTCTGAGATTTCCTTCCATCCTTTCTTATGTATGTGTGTATATGTATGATTATATATGTGTATGTACACATATACAATCAAATAAATATCATATAGTATATTATAGGAATATAGAAAAAGGGATGGCCCAATCCTCTGAGATTTCCTCCCACCCCTTCTTATGTATGTGTGTATATGTATGATTATATATGTGTATATACATATATATAATCAAATAAATATTATATAGTATATTATACATAATATCATATATTGTATTATTAAATATTATATAAATAGTATAGTTGTATATACTATTTATATGATATGATTAATTGGAATTTTGAATGTCAGAGACAGGGGCCAGAGAATTCTAGCCATGTGCAATGTATAAAACTAGAAAGGCACTAGGCCAGTTCCTAACTCTCCAATCTGGCCAGAACACAGGGCAAGTGTGGAGGCTTAATAAGGGAATAAGACTAGAAAGGACAATTGGGATATAATCACAAAAGATCATGAACATGAGGCTAAAGCATATACATATATATATATATACATATATATTATTATATATCAATAATTTTATATCAATGTATTTGTGAATATTATATCTAACATAAATACAATACACAACAGGATATAATTAAATACTGTGTTACATAAATATTACATTTATATAGACAAAAGATTTCTATAATATAAATATGAGTTGAATGTAAAAATATATATAATATACTTTTATAATATAGTAGAAATTGTTATAAACAAACATATTAAAATAGAGATTATTATAAATTATATAAATGTAAAATGTTATGCTATGTTATGTTTGTTATGTTATATTGTCTTCCCCATTAGAATGTAAGCTCCCTGAGGGCAGGGACTACTTTGACCTTTTTTTGTATTCCCAGCACACAGGCTTTCCTTCCACCACACTGTATGCTCAGTGAAAATCAGTCTATGTTATCATTTATCTTTGGGTCCTCCAAGCATTGTGCAAAGCCATTAACTAATCTGCCTCTGTTAGACTAAAATGCCTTGAAATAGAATTGTAGTGGTTGCAATGTTAATGGGATTTAAGAGTCCATTAAGGGAAGCTGGCTTAGGGGAGGCTTGCTGGTAAGAAGGCTTTCACACTTTTTGCTAATTTCTAATTAGGCCCTGAGTCAGGAAGGTTGTGATGCCTTCTGACTCTGAGAAGCACACACACACACACACACACACACACACACACACACATATACATACACACATATACATACATACATTATATATACATATATACATGTGTGTACACGCACACACACACACACACACACACACGCACACACACACACACACTTGTTCAGAGCTCCCCTACAGCCCAGATGTAAAAGCTCTCTCCGAGTGTATAGCAATACTGCTTTGATTCAGGCAGTCAGAGCACTGTCTGTTGGTCATTATTGCCCTGCTTGTATTTTCTCTGAAGTTCAGGGTACTAACTTTTACCCTGAACTAGTGAATGTAATTTAAAAAGATTGTTGACCCCTTAAACAGCTATCTTTCCTAGTAAATATCTATTCTAGTAAAGCAGATCTAAGAACCTGTGCTAGCAGCCATCCTGAGTATGACAGTGTGGCTGCCACTACAGCAGTTAAGAAGTACCCACACCAATGAAATCACCAGAGTCTGAAAGCTACCATAAAGGTAGTATATAATAAGTGTCATAAAAGAGAAATGAAGACTATGTTGTGGGAAACTGAAGGGAAAGAGAGAGAAGGGTAAATAAGGGGGAAAGCATTCAGGAAAAACTTCATGGGCATTGAAGAAGCAGCTGTCTTGAATAATGAATAGAATTTTGTAGTGACAGGGACCAGGGAATTCTAGCCATGTGCAAATGTTCAAGACTAGAAAGGGGCAAGGCCTGTTGCTAACTGTCCAATCTGGCCATAACACAAGGCAAGTGTGGAGGCTTAGTAAGGTAATAAGGCTGGAAAGGGCATTTGAGATGTAATCATGAAGGGTAAAGCATTGGCACTTGATTCAGCAATCACGGGGAAGCCACTGAGGGAAGATCTTTCTTTGCATGGGAGAACGGCAGTATGAGAATACTGTTTTAGAAAAATGAATCTGGCAGTGGTGCTCAGGATGGATTGCGGAGCAAATGAAAGACTATGAGTAAAGAGATCAAGTATGACCTTGCCATTACATTAGAGCAGAGTGAAGTAACATAGTCCTCATTTAGAATGACCTGGGAAATGGTGGTGCCACTGAAAATAGAAAGGAAGGACTGTACTGGACAGTCATTACATCAAATCATTTGGGGTTTTCTCTAAATTCGTCGCTGCACTTCTAGTCCCCCATCCTTATTTCACCCCTGCCCTGAGCCTGTTTCCTTTGGAGACATGCTTCCATCTAGTGAACAGATATTAGATTCCAAAGGAGGAGCTCACAAATTCTCTTTCCTGACTTGCTAATGGCTCTGTGACTGACCTTGGAAAAGTCAGGACCTCTGTGAACTCTGGTTGGTTAAGAGGTCCCTGCAGGAATACTGTGAAAAATAACCAAGCAGAGTGAGGGCCAACGAAAGCCAACGACTCTGGCATTCTGACATCATTACAAAGCTGTTCAGTGAAGTGGATAAATGGGTCCGATACCGATGTGAGCAGCAAGCCAGCCAGCTCGGCTTGACTCAGGGCCGAAACAAATGCTTGCTGAAAACACGCTGCTTTTAATATCGTAATGTTTTTGTCTCACTCGGCATCTCAGCCTTCCCTTCTTAATCATTTTCAAGTAGTTCTTGGCTTTCCAAAGTAGAGACGGGATCACAGTTCTCTTGTGATTCATTGACTGTCCTTCTTTAACTCCATGTGAGCACAATTCACCCTGGAGGGAACAGCTTTTGGAACAATTACATTCGTGGTGAAATGCCCTTTGATATTATTCTTTCCGCAAGTGGAAAAAGAAAAATGCTGACTGCATTCAGTCAGCAGCCCCTGTTACGCAGAGGAATGTTTTCAAATAAGCAATTCTAAATGTGACAGGAGCTTCTTATTTGTATACTCAACGTCTATATTCATCTGACACATTGGCCCAACAGTTCATGTAGATGGAGAGAAAAGCAGCAACATTCCTTCATTTATGAAAAAGAAAACCAAGATCCAGAAGTTTGCTCTAAAGCTCACAGCTCATAGACTGAACTCAGAATTGTTGCTAACATCCGTATCTAGCATGGGCCAGGTGTGGCTGGGTGAACCAGCATAGCCAATGCATACTAGCCCAAGGTCCTTATAGCCTTTCATGTCACGGACCATTTTGGAAGTCTGTAGAAGCCAATGGATACTTTGTCAAAATCATTTTTTAAAAAAATCAGAAAGGTAATATTAAATTTCAATTAGGAGATAGACAAAATAATCATAAACTCCTTGAAATTTATCTATAGTCACCCCCTAAGGGTTTATGTACCCCAGCTTAAGAACTTCTGTTCTAGGTATAACTATGCACATGACATTGTCATTTTAAAAATGAGAATAGTGTAACAAATCTAATGGAAATAAATATAATCTCTTCTGGAGAACAGCCTGTGTTTCTTCAGTACAGCAGTGACAGGCAGTGGGTTTTGATACACACAAAAAATATGTGAGGCAAAAATTATTGCTATTAAAAATAGCTCTAAGACAATGGACAGTCATAATGTTACTATTCATTTTTTCCTAATTGAATCATTTTAAGCCTCTATTTTAATGACATTTATCAATTATGAAAATAATTTCCTACAAAATATAGCTATATAAAGTTTTTACTGATGTCTGATGAAAACTAATCACATAATGCATTACCAACTGGAAGCAAAGTTGTTCCTTTCCCCCAATGTCTTGCCTCTGTCTGCTTCATATCCCTAAGGATTTACATATCTGATGTACCTAGCCAGAGCTAGCCATTACAGAAAAAAAAATGCTGGCTTCTTGAAATGATTCATTTACAACTTCTGCATGTAAGAAAATGAGAAAGTTACCAGAGCTTGCAGATTTTGTAGCAGCAGTCCCAATGAAATCCAGAAATGGTATCTAGGTGTATTAGTCAGAAGGAAACTAGTAGTGAAGGAATACAATTATTTCATTCATCCATCAATTAATCAATCGGCAAATATTGGAGTCAGTCAGTCAGAATCCAGCAAGCATTTTTTAAGAATTTACAGTATGCCAAGTACTGTACTGAGCACTAGGAGTACAAAGAAGGCAAAAGTATGTCTGTGTCCTCCAGAAGCATACATTCACACAGAGGAGACATTAATCAGATAATAAATTGACAGAGGTGAGAAGCAAAAGCATCCTGGGCATCAGGGATAGTCAATGCAAATGTGCATAGTCAGGAAAGGGGGGTGTCCTCTGTGAGGAACTCCCAGTGGGCCAGGGTCACTAGATCATAGGGTTTGTGGAGGCCAAAACAATACATAAGACTGAAAAGGCAGGAAAGGTTCAGGTTGTGAAGAGTTTTAAATGCCAAGTAGACCACTGTGCTTGATTCTGGAAGGAATAGGGAGCTACTGGAGCTTGGGTGATATAGGCAGACCTATGCTTTAGAAATAAATTATTTTGGCAGCTGAGTGGAAGATGGATAGAAGTGAGGATAAATTGAAAGCCAAGAAGCCAATTAGGCAGCTATTGCAAGAGTTCAGATGAAGGATGATTAGAATCTGCATTAAGGGGATAGCTGTTTGAGATGAGAGAAGCAAACACATACTAAATATGTGGAAAAGGTAGAAATGTGGTGAGCAGGAGAAGGAATCAAAGAGATGCAAAAAGGATTGCCTTGCAGCAGCGAGAGCCATATTGGATTCGTTGTTATGTTTTCAGTTGTTTTCAGGTATGTCCGACTCTTTGTGACCCCATTTGGGGATTTCTTGGCAGAGATACTGCAGTGGTTTGCCATTCCTTCTCCAGCTCATTTTACAGATGAGGAAACTGAGGCAAACAGGGTGAAGTGAGTTGCCCAAGGTCACACAGCTAAGAAGTGCTTGAAACTGGATTTGAACTCATGAAAATAAATCTTTCTAACTCCAGGTTGGGAATTCCATCCACTGTGCTACCTAGCATATCAACTTATCAATTTATTTAATTATATAGCATCAATTTATGTTGGACCCAGTCAACACTTTTTGACTTTCTGCAATGAGGGAAGCTAGGTGGCACAGTATAGAGACTACTGGACCTGAAGTCAGGAATACCCTGTGTTCAAATCCAGCCTCAGACACTTACTAGCTTAGTCACTGAGTGCTTCAGTTCACTCATCTGTAAAATGGGGATAATAATAGCACCTACCTCCTAGAGTTGTAGTGAAGATAAAATGAGATTATATTTAGCAATAGACTTTACACTGTATAGATGTTAATTACACCTTACACTGTATAGATGTTAATTACACTTTACACTGTATAGATGTTAATTACACTTTACACTGTATAGATGTTAATTGTATTTTACACAGTATAGATGTTAATTACACTTTACACTGTACAGATGTTAATTACACTTTACACTGTATAGATGTTAATTATACTTTACACTGTATAGATGATTTCTAACGTCTCTTATTGTTCTAAATTTTAGATTCTATGATAATTAGAGCCTTTGAAGGGATGTTTATAAGAGTAAAAGACATTTATCATAATGGTAGCAAAAGGTACAAACAACTATAGATTAAAATAGAAGGGACCTCACCTTGAGTTTATGTTCTTTTCTATTGACAATAACAGCTGTTATCTGTTGGTCCATGAAAATCAGGATGGTGACCAGCAAGGCAGGAATAGCAGAGGCAAGATACACCCACCAGGGGTTCCCTCCAAAGGGTGGGACAAACCAGCCTCGGTTGGGACTCGTTGGCTTTGAGAACAAAAAGAAGAGGGCAGACTTCAGAATCATCATAATACATTTTGAGGTGAGCATGCTCACCAAGTAAGGATGAATCAACCCCTAAGAAACACTTTTGGTCTTATGATTTTCATCTGGATATGTCTAAACACTCACCAGTCAACATGCATTGTTTCATGACTCATCCAGAGGAGAATGATCTCAACCCCTCCATCTCAAATCTAATGTTTTTTGCGGGGCCAATGAATAATTCTGCAAATCTGGTTCACAGTGAGCTATGCCAGACTATAGAACTAAGGGCAAGGAAACTCAGAGGCACCTATGTATCAAGACAGGAGAAGAGACAAGTAGATAGGTCCAGAAAGAGGCAGGGAGAAACAGACAGATAGCAAGAAAGAGATAGACAGAAACAGAGATGGGCAGCAAGACAGAGAGAGATAGCCAGAGAATAAGAGAGAGAGAGACAGAGACAGAGACAGAGAGATAGCGAGAGACAGAGACAGAGACAGAGATAGACAGAGACAGAGACAGAGAGAGACAGAGACAGAAAGACAGAGAGACAGAGAGAGACGGAGAGAGAGAAAGAGAAAGAGAGAGAGAGAGAGAGAGAGAGAGAGAGAGAGAGAGAGAGAGAACTTTACCTACCTTGAATTCACTTGGCACAATGAGTTTTGGAGTGTCCACACCTACCAGGGCATCGATAATACAAAAAATGAGGATGGACAGGATAATGGCAAAGTCACTGATAAGTTTTCTTGCCTAAAAGAAAAAATAAGATACCACTGAGTAAGCTAATACCCAAGACATTGCTTCATCTACCCATCATGTTGCTGGATTTCCATGAGAATGAAGCTATTTACATATAGGTGAGCCTATCATTGTCTCAGTGCTAATGGACTGGAGGAATCATACTAGAGTTTGGTCATTGTTTAAATTATGTTGTCACTTAATTGTTTAGTCCTGACAAACTGATGCCATAATAAAACAGGTCGAAAGTTAGAATTTGATTGAGTAGAAAAGTGGCATTTTAGATCTGAGAGAATACGGAGAGATTATACACTACTCCTAGTGAGATTACAGTTTTATGAGCCAAGTAACTGCTTAATAAATGCTTTTTCATTCATTAAAAAAGGAACAGTCAGAGAAATAAGATTCTGCTCAAACCAGCTCACAAATTAAAATGATGTGAAAACTATAAAACACTATTCAAATGTTACTTATGAATGACCTTGTCACCAAATCCAATACCATTTAACAGTATTCATCCTCTTTCGTTTCTCCACAACCTTGGATACTCTTGGAGTAACCCATGCCTTCTTCTCCTTGGCATCCCACTTAGATCTCAAACTCAACATGCCCTCAACTGAATTTTGTTATCTTTGCTTAAAAATACCCCAAGAACTTTCTTATTTCTGCAGATGATATCACCATGATCCCATGTCTTCATGATCTTAGGGTCTACTTTGGGTCTTCCCACTTTCTCAATCCTTTATTTCATGTCAAGTGATGTTGATTCTATTCTAGCAATATCTCACATCTGTCTCCTACTTTCTACCCCCACCACTCCTACCAAGGTCATCTTTGATGTACAAATATAATAACCCATAAAACCTCTCTGTCTCCTATCAACTTATTCTTCACACTGCTGGCAAAGTGATATTTCTAATGCATGGGTCTAATCACCTTAAGCCCTCATCAAAAGCCTTTAGGGGTTCCCCATTTCCCTGCAGGATGAAAAAAATACATTTTTAAGATTGGCATTCAAGGCCTCCACAATTTGGCTCCAGCTTTATCTCATAATACTCCTCTTAACTCTATTTACAGCTTAATTCCCTAGTCTGGTGAGAAGCACCATGGCATAAGGAAAAGAGTATTGTATGTGGAGTCTCAAGACTTCAGTTGGAATCCTGACTCGGACAATTACTAGGTGTATGGTCAGGGGCTGGTCATTTAACTTTTCAAGGCCTTCTCAGATTTCTCATCTGAGAAAGGAAGATGATATGAGAGCTACCTGTGGCCACCAGATCATTTTGAGGAAAGTGCTCTGCACGTCTGAAAGGGCTCTATACTAACACTCATTTTTCCATCTTACCTTGTGGTTCTATGCATTCAATTCAAGAAGCATTTATTAATCACCTACTGTATGCCAGGCACTGTTCTAGGCATCAAGGAAACCAGAACAAAAATGGCACAGTCCCTGATCTCATTGAACTTACATTGTATTGGTAGAGAAACTATGTTCAGTATTAATTCAATATTAAAATAATACAAGGTAATTTGGGTGAGGAGTGAAAATAATACTTATTTTTTATTGTTTCATCTTTTCAGTTGTGTCTGACTCTTTGTGACCCCATTTTGGAGTTTTCTTGGCAAAGATACTAGAGTGGTTTGTCATTTCCTACTCCAGTTCATTTGACAGATGAGGAAACTGAGGCAAACAAGGTTAAGTGACTTGCTCAGGGTCACACAGCTACTAAATGTCTGAGGCTGGATTTGAACTCATGAAGGTGAATCTTCCTGACTCAAGGCATAGTGCCACCTAGCTGCCCTAAAGTAAGGGAATACCAAAGGGTAATGATGTAAGGCCTCTTGGAGGAGGTTAGCTTTGACCTGAACTTTGAAGCAAACTAGGGATTCCAACAAACACAGGTGGAAAAGGAGAGCATTCTAAGTATGGGCCGAGCTAAGGGCAAAAACATGGAGGTAAGAGATGGGCTGTTGTTTATGGGGAGCTCTAAGTAGACCACTTCGGATGGCACATAGAACCTGCATGTGTGGAAGGGAGGCAAGTATCATGAAATCTGTCTGGAAAGGTAAGCTGGAAACAGATTGTGAAGGGCTCCAAATGCCAAACACGTCATTGTCTTGGTACTCTCTCATTACCTCCATTCTCTCTTTTTGCTCCCTTCTCATCTTGCACTTGACCTTATCACTCAAGTGAACTTGCTCTCTACAATGGTCTCTTAATGGCCCAATTCAATGGCCTTTTTCTCAGTCCTCATCCTTCTTGACCATTTGATACTTGTCTCCATGTTTTCTTCCTTGATAGCTTCTTCTCTATTGTTGCTGTTGTTGTTGTTGGGGGAGAGTGGTTAGATACTACCCCTTCCTGGTTTTTCATCTACTTCCCTAACTACTCCTTCTAAGTCTCCTTTGCTGAAGCACCATCCATATCCTACCCTCTAAATGTAAATGTGCTCCATCAAATCTGGCCTACTTTTAAACCCAAAGGAAATGTAACATTTTAACAATATAGAAATCAAATCAAATCTAAATCTATTAAAAGACCCTGAAATCTCTATTTCCCTATCACCTACTTCTGGGAGTGGCTAGAAGTGCTAATTCATTAGTGAAAAAACCTGCTTCCACAAGATCACCTGCCTTCTCCTGTGGATGGAAGACCATCAGACAAATGTGACCCAATATTATTGGCTGTGGGGGCCCATTCAAAGTGAACTTGGGATCTCTTCTGGCTCCCTCTTCATTAGTTTGCTAATGACTAATCTGCCACTGCTGTTGGCTGTGCACAACCCAAGGGGGAGTGAGTGAGGGGTTTTGTGGTTTGTTTGTTTTGGCATGGGCTTGGTTTTTTTTTTTAATAGAAAAACAAAAATGCAAATATGGTGACAAAACAGCTGTTTCAGCATATGTCATTCTCTACCCCTTCCGCCAAGGTCCTTAAAAGAGAGGATGTCAGAGGATGTCCCTAAACTCAAGAGTATGTGCTGAATGGTATAATTGCCCAGTTCAGGATGCTTTCTTTTCTTCCCTCTTCTCTTTGGAGGTAAGAAGGAAAATAGAGAGCTGAGGAGAGATCCTCATTCCCTGCAGAATTAATTGGGAGTTATCTCAGTGAATCAGGATAGAAGCAGCCGGTTTACATAATCATCAAAAATGCCAGAAGAAAGGCTAAAAGCAAGAGTGAGCTGGGGAAGGTCTCTTGAAGAGCCCTAATCTATCCCTCACTGCTTAGCAAAACAACAACCTAAGAAACCCATTATAATCACACACTTCACAAGGGATGCTACAGTATTAATTATTGAAATAGCCACAATAGGAGATAACAGCAATGAGGAGCCAATTAATCTTTGAGGGGGAGAAGTGATTTTAATCTTCCTGAAACCCAAGAGAGCATTCTGCTTTCACTTTGCAGAATTACTGCTGTTGCTAAATTAACCGCGACAAAAGAATATTTTGCCTCCGGAGCTGTTCTCACTGGAGGGGGTGCTGATGTAAGTGACTAATGCGGTATAACGCAACCTGTGAGCAATCAATAAAGGCTGTCCTCATTTATGATGTCAAACTTCTCTAGACAGCTCCTTTCTCTTACATTCTTCCCATGTTCTTGGTGTTACATTCCAAATAATATGATAAATGACATTTGCATGAAAGATTGTATATATTCTAGCCTGTTAGTGATGATAATTACAAGTAGGATATTACTGTATTATAAAAGAAATAAGAAAGGCAATTAGTAATGATAACAACAATGTGATGGGTCAGCTAATTCTCTGTGACCCCATTTGTGCTTTGGTGGGTTTGTTGTTGTTCTTGTTTTTTTAGAGATCCTGGAGTTCTTTGACAGTTTTTTCTACAGCTTTTTTTTCTTTTAAATTTATTTACTTTTAGCTTACAACATTCAGTTCTACAAGTTTTTGAGTTCCAAATTTTCTCCCCCTCCCTCTCTTTCCACCTCCCCTCCCCCAAGGCAACATGCAATCTGATATAGGTTCTACATATACCTTTGCATTAAACAGTAGTCAAGTTGTAAAGAAGAATTATAACCAACGGAATGAACAAGAAAGAAGAAACAAAACAAAAAAGAAAGAGAGTAGGTAGTTTGTCTCATTCTGCATTCAGACTCTGTAATTCTTTCTCTGGATGTGGATAGCCTTTTCCATCACAAGTCTTTTGGAGTTGTCTCATAGCCTTGCATAGCTGAGAAGATCCCAATCTATTAAAGTTAGTCATCACAGATAAGATGTGTCTGTAACTGTGTATAATGTTCTCCGAGTTCTGTTCCCCTCACTCAGCATCAGTTTATATTAGTCTCTCCAGGTTATTATGAAGTCTGTCTGCTCCTCATTTCTTAGAGCACAATAGTATAGCATTACATTCATACCACAGTTCAGTCATTCCCCAATTGATGGGCAACCTCTTGATTTCCAAGTCTTTGCCACCACAAAAAGAGTTCCTATAAATATTTTTGTATGTACCAGTCCTTTTACCACTTGTATGATCTCTTTGGGATACAGCCCTAGAAGTGGTATTGCTGGGTCAAAGGGTATGCACATTTTTATAGACCTTTGAGAATAGTTCTAAATTGTTCTCCAGAATGGTTGGATCAGTTAGCAACTCCATCAACAATGCATTAATGTTCCAATTTTCCCATATCATCTCCAATATTTATAATTTTCCTGGTCTGTCATGTGAGGCAATCTGACCAGTGATTATGGTACCTAAGAGTTGTTTTGATTTGCATTTCTCTGATCAATATTGATTTTGAGTATTTTTTCATATGATTATAGATATCTTTAATTTCTTCCTCTTAAAACTGCCTGTTCATATCCCTTGACCATTTATCAATTGGGGAATGATTTGTATTAATATAAATTTGATGCAGTTCTTTGTATATTTTAGAAATGAGGCCTTTATCAGAGACACTGGTTATAAAAATTCTTTCACAATTTTCTGCTTTCCTCTTAATCTTGGTTGCATTGGTTTTGTTTCTATAAAGCTTGTCAATTTAATGTAATCAAAATTTTCCATTTTGCATTTTGTAATGCTCTTTATCTCTTGTTTTGTCATAAATTCTTCCCTTTTCCATAAACCTGATAGGTAAACTATTCCTTGATCTCCCAGATTACTTATAGTATCAGCCTTTACATATAAATCTTGAACCCATTTTGACTTTATTTTGTTATATGGTGTAAGATATTGGTCTATGCCTATTTTCTGCCATACTATTTTCCGCCATACTATTTTCCAGTTTTCTCAGTAGTTTTTTTCAAATAATGAGTTCTTATCCCAGAAGCTGGAGTCTTTGGGTTTATCAAAGAGTGGATTACTATAGTCATTGACTACTGTCTTATGTGCCTAACCTATTCCACTGATCCACCATTCTATTTCTTAGTTACCAAGTAGCTTTGATGAGTGCTGCTTTATAATACAGTTTAAAGTCTGGTATGGCTAGGCCACCTTCCCTTTTTGTTAAAACACTTGATATTCTGGATCTTTTGTTCTTCCAAATGAATTTTGTTATTATTTCTTCTAGCTCTATGAAGCGATTTTTGGTAGTTTGATTGGCATGGCACTAAATAAATAAGTTAATTTAGGCAAAATTGACATTTTTATTACATTAGCTTGACCTAACCATGAGCAACTGATGTTTTTCCAGTTATTTAGATCTGACTTTATTTGTGTGAAAAGGGTTTTGTGATTGTGCTCCGAGAGTTCCTGGGTTTGTCTCCAGCTGATTTTTACAGAAAAGAAAACTGGGACAAACAGGGTTAAGTGGCTTGCCCAAGGTCACACAGCTACTAAGTATCTGAGGTTACATTTGAATTCTTGAAGATTAGTCTTCCTGGTGCTTTTCCCACTGTGTTACCTCACTGCCTTCAGTGTAGAATACAAGTACTGTTATCTTCATGTTTACATGTAGCTCCAAATCAACAAGGCAGCTGTTGCAGTTTTTCCCAGTTGGAAGGAGGACCTGAAGAATCATGGGAAGCATTTCCTTTTATCTGTACTTTTATAATACTTTTTTTTTTCAAGATAAAGATGCACCGATTTTCATTGCATTCTGAGTGAGTATTCTCCATAAATGAGAGGACCACACCATCAGGAAGGACAAAGGGGCACCTTGGGGAAAATGGCCCTAGACTTAAGCATAGGCCCACATTGAGACTCCTCCTCTCTGGAGACACAGAAACTTCATACAAATGAGAAGTCTATATCTATATGTTCATTGACCATGTCCTTAATAACACGTTCTAGAATTTTACTGAGAATCAAAGTTAAATTCATTGGGTGCTTGTTTGTCAAATCCATTCCCCCTGCCCTACCTTTGAAAAAAAATCTTGGAAAATCACAAGGCTAGCTGCTACAGTGGATAGAGTGATAACCCTGAAGTCCAAGAGACTTAAGTTCAAATCATGCCTCAGATACTTACTAGCTTGGTGATCCTAAGCAAGTCAGTTACATTTACCTCATCTGTAAAATGGGGGTGATAATCACAGCACCTGCTTCCCAGGGTTGTCAGGTGGATCAACTGAGATAATACTTGTAGAGTTTTTGGCAAACCAAAAAGCACTTTATAAATACTAAATGCTAATTATTATTGTCCTTTTCCAGTCCTTGCATGCCCGTCTTGTTCTACAGGATATTTCAAAAGTCTTAGGTCACTAATAGTTATTAATGCTTAAAACTACTCCAAGACTTTTGGAGCATCCTGTATTTAATCTTTCATGTATCACAGACAGTGGTTTAGCAATTTCATCTACCAGTTCCATTTGTGGAAGGAAGCATATTTATCAAGGCTGGTTAGGTTTTCCTTTACTATCTCCTTAATTACTTAGGAAATCGACTCTCCATCAGCCACTTCTGTTCTGTTCTTTCCAGCATAAAGATGATTCATTCTCCTCCAGCAAAGAAATTAATAGCAAAATAAAAATGAAAGAGTTTTGTCGATGAACAGTTATTGTCTCATCATCTCATTTTCCCTTGCTTCCATCTTCTGTAAATATCTTTTAACAAAAGAAATCAGTTGGTGGGTTCTCTGTGTATACACATCAGCCTCTTCAGACAACTCCCACCCCCTCCTTTTTTTCCTTAATTGATTCTTCCTATATCTTTGGAATGTCTTTCTTGAGTTTCCTGTCCACGCGTCCTATCCTCACTGAATTCTCTTGTAGAATTTTAATCCAGGGGATATACATTTCCTCTGAACTCTTCAAAATCTAGAGTGCATGTCCAATTGTGCCCAGATTTCCTTTCTTCCTCTATCACAAACTGAGACAAAAGATAGACTAATTTGCCCTCACAAAAATATCAATCTTGGAGGGGAAGACCCTCAGAGTGTGACTTTAAATTAGAGATGCTAAGGTTACTCACTGCATCCAGGACCATTACCAGTTATCTTGATGTTTGTCTTGCCCCTGATCTCTGATGACTCTGGAGGAGAGGGAGGCTGACAATTTTGTTCAGTTCTGCATCACTTAAATCCAATTCATGCACAAATCAACTCGTAATATCATTTTGATCCTCTTCAAGAACAAAGAATGAACAACAAAACCTCTATCTCAAACTTTAGGAAGCAGTAAACGTTTACCCCCAAGGCTCTCATCATTTTCACCCCAGTGACTGGTTCCTCCCAGTTGGTGAGAATCAGATTCAAAATAGAATTCTACCTTGTTGGTTCCTCTGCTTTCTGAAGGATAAGAAAAGAAGTCAGTAGCTGCTCTGTTTGGGCTGAGAAAGAGCTTTGGCATGTGCAGGGAGCTGAAATTTCCCATTGCTATTAAACCATACCTCTGTGTCAACACAGGATTGGTAACCTGAACTCCTCATCTGTTTTCTCTTTCTGTCCAGGGGGTCTGTAGTGGATCACAAAAATCACCTCAAGAAATACATCTTGACAAGTGAGATCAGCACCCATAAGAAGGTGTGAATTTTTTTGGTGTATATAGTTCTTCCTCTTAACTCTAACAGAGCAGGAAGTATGGTGTAATCCAAAGAAAATAGGTGTTAGAATCAGGAAGCCCCAGACTTAGGTCCAAATTTTGACATATACTAGCTGTGTGACCCTGGACAAGTCCCTTAACTCCAAATGTTCTAGACAACCCTCTAACAATCCAAGTTACAGAGAAGATGTGAGTCTACATCGTTGGATCAGGGGATACATTAACTGAGTCAATAAAAGAACAGATCTAGTACCCATCTCACTTCTAATGCTTCTTTCTGTGTCATGTTCATACTCTATCTGGATTCCAATTTTGAAGAAAGATTCTGGCATCTGATGAGTTGACATTCTTTAAATGAGAATGTTAAATGGTATGTACTCTTGAAAACTACCCCTTGCAGTCATCTGGGTTTTATTTGCCCTGTTCCCATCACAGGCTAGTACAAGCCATTCTGGGGATACTTAGTCCAGAGTAACCAGGACAACTGAAATATCATCAGGGCAATGGTTTGTTTGGGTTTTTTTGCTTTTTTTTTTTTTACCTGCCCTCCCTTCTCTGTGTAACAATTATGTTTGGCTAGAAAATGACCTTGGTCAATCAAACAGGAGAAATTCTAGACATCTGCAGAGCCATTAGCAACTGGGGAGTTATTATATCATCTCTGCACAGTTAGCTAAAAAAAAGTTCTCTTAAAATGATTTGAAATGAGATATTCAGCAGATCTTAAGATGCCCGTGAGATCCTTACTCATATTTCAGAAAGCACCTGTTCTATTCTGTTTTTTTTAAAGAAAGAGAACACCTTCAGTAAGGGGAGGAAAAATGAAAGGATGGTGGCCCAAATAAATGAAAAATTCCCCCAAAAAAGGGGGCTGCAGACTCAGAGTTAGAGCTGGAAGAGGCCCTTGGAGTTCATCAAGTCTAACTCTCTTATTTTACATATTGGAAAACTGAGGCATGGAGAGCTTCCATGACCTGCCCAAGGCCATAAAGCCATTAAGTATCTGAGGCAGGATTTGAACTCAGGTCTTTTTGACTCTGGCTTTAGAAAATAAGCTGAAGAAAGAATTCAATTCAGATCTTCAATTTTGAATGAGATTGCTTCATGGACATTTACTAGAAAATGTTTTTGAAGTCTGACACTCTGAGAAAAGTGTCTGCAAAGACATTCACCCAGGATTTTGTTTAATACAGAGACCCTACAGTGTAGGCAGATAAAATTATGCCCGTTTCCGGAGGAGGCAAGAATTTTAATATATTTTATTTATATTATATTGTTTTATGTCATATCATATTTTATAATAAAATAGAATTATACATCATTATATATTATAATAAATGTATTAATTAATGTATTTAATATATTCCTCATTCTGAAGTAGCTACTTTCTATTCTGAAGAGATTTAAGTTATAGGGCTGCTGCTGAACCCCAAATTAGGGAACCCCAAACTCTTCTAACTAGAATTGACTGTGGAGGATTAGGCTAGTCCACTCTTGTTCCTTCCTTTTACCCATGAGTACCTATTTACAAATGATTTCAGCACAGTTCACCATCTTCCCTGTCCTTAGTTTGCCATATAATAAATAGGACCAGATACCTGAGTTTACATATGAACTATTGGTGTGATTCCTATGAAGGTAAGAGAATTTCCTTATGCACTACTAGGCTCTTTACAAGATCACGTCATTTCCTTTTTAGATACAAGCCAGATGCAAGGATTTCTTAAGATGTGCACACAGAATTTCACACAAAAACTCATTGATGAAATAAGAATTGGATCTTCTCAAAATAAGCTGAGAAGGATAGCGTTTTACACTTTGGTGAATAGAATTAGATGTAAAGAATCATTTTAATTCTATTTTACATGGAAAAATGGTTATGAAGGACTACTATGAACTTAATTTGGATCTTATCTCAATAAATAACATTGCTGATTTCAAGTTTATCCAGGCATATGTAAGAAGAGCCCAAATGCCTGAACAAATAATGATAATTATATTGTTTTTATATACACATGTATATAATACAATATATAATATGCATATTATATATATATACATATACATACACACATGCACCTATATGTATACTTGTACATATACATGTATCCCAAGCCACTGCCAGTGGTCTTGACTTTTGTCCTGCCACTCAACTTCAATGACTCAGGAAGACAGAATGAGGCTGATGACTTTGTACAACTCAGCCTCACTTAAATCCAGTTCATTCACGAGTTAAGCCATCATCTATGATGTTGTTGGCTCTCTTTGAAAATGAAGGACAAACAACATCTTCATATACACACATACGTGTATATATGTATACATATACTCATATACATACATACACATGTATACATACACAGACATATGCATATACATATATACATATATACGGGGTGTGGTGTATACAGGTAGAAGACTCAGTGGTTGGAGAGCTGGACCTGGAGTCAGAAAGACTCATCTTCTTGAGTTCAATCCTGGCCTCAGACACTTACTAGCTGTGTGACCCTAAGCAAATCACTTAACCTTTTTTACCTCAGTTTCCTCATCTGTAAAATGAGCTGGAGGAGGAAATGGCAAACCACTCCAGCATCTCTGCCAAGAAAACCCCCAATGGGGTCATGAAAGGTCCTACACAACTGAAACAACTGAATGACAACCACCACAAATATATGTACACAAATAAATATACACACATATATAATTATAGCAGCTACATCTTCAGGGCAGGTCCATCATAGAGCTGCAACTAGAAGGGCCCTCAGAGGTTATTTGCTCCAAACTCCCTCATTTTATCAATAAGGAACCGAGGCCTAGAAATGAAGTGACTTATCCAAGGTCATACAGATAATAACTGACAGAAAAAGAGATTCAAACTCTGCTCAGTTTGGAGTTAACACCAAAAGTTATCTTCTGTTTTAGGTGGAGTATCATTATTATTACCCCTGAATTTACAGTCATACCTGTGGTGAGGGGGATGCTTTCAAGATGGACCTTCCTGAATTACTTTTAAATGCCAAGAGACTTACCATAGTTGGAAAATAACGACTGGTTTTGAACTTCTTCAGGGCCATAGAACACGTGTATGTACCAAGAAAGAGGATAAAGGACATGAGCGTGATGTCAGGAACATATTTGCAGCTGTTGCCCACAAGCTCCCCACCATACTTCAAACACTCCTTCTTGGACAAAGATGCCCAGTCAATGGTAGCATTATAAGCCTAAAGAAAAAGAACACCATTTAAAAATATTATATGAGACATAGAAACTTGCATTCATCAAACTATGACAACCTGATGGTACAGAAAGCATAGTAAATTAAATAAATACATGCAAAAACTGATTTAGTGGACCATTTAGCCAACATGCTGGAGTTATATTTGCTTAAAAGAAACAAACCATGGAACTTCCAGCTGAGCCGGAAAAGGTAGGGAGATCCTCAGTCTTTGAATATCTGAGATCTTTTCGCTCTTTGTTGTTCCAAGAGAGATATGTTAAGCTTCATTTAAAAAAAAATTCTAACAAAGTTTTCATCTCTTCTTAATTAAGTTAGCAGTGTTACAGACACAAAGCATGTATTCCATGATCCTAATTGCTAATTAGTAGGCTGAAAACTTTATAGTAATATAGTATCAGAGGTTGATGCATTTTAGATGAGTAAATTTTCTAAATAACTTAAGAGTAACCACTCAGCAGCTAATTTTTAAAAGATGCTAATCTCTAGAAAAATCAATGAAACTCTTAGTGAGTTAGGAATGAACCCTCAGTGTTTTATTTGTTTTTATACACCCTGGCTTCTAAAAGCAGTTTATATTGAAGCAATTGAACTTTATTCTGATGATTGGGGGGGGGGGTCATCATTACTAACACTCACAATTATTATTACTCAACAATACTCAAATTGACTTGTGATCTGATTGATTTGGGCACCCCCTTTCTTTGCTGCAGGTCACTACTCAACCCTGCCTGCCCATTTTAGGTGACTTTGGTCCATGTCCCCCAATGAGTTCACCCAAAAGTGGCCACTCAACACGTTGAAGGAATTTTTTTAATCCATAAAGAAAACAGATATAGTAGTACGAAAATACTTATTTCAAAGTAAAAATAAAAACTGGCTCTCCCAGTGCTAAAGTTATTATTGCTTCTTAAATAAGTTTTCTTTTTATCTCCAGGTTCCCATCTGCTGCCTAAAGAGCTCAAGTTGTAAAATGTCTGACCTTTAGATAAATGGTTGTTACTATCTCAGTTTGGTGGGAGTGTTTTTCAATTTGTAAAGAAAATTTTGTTTGTTCATTAATTTCTTTTAGGGTTAGAGATTTTGTATATGTGGTGATGGAATACTGGCTTTTAAATGTGAAAATCTGCTTCCTTTGGTCCTTGGAAGCAAGGGCATCCTCTCCCATATCCAACATATCATTAATACTGGTAGCTACTAACAGAGCTGTTGTGATATATGGGGTGAGGGGATGAGGTCATAATAAAACACAAACCCTGATTTAAAGGAGATTACTCTATAGATCTCAAACGTAAAGTATTGAAACAAGTTAACCTTTTTTAAAAATAGAATGCAGATTTTTATAACATTATTTTCCCAGAAATGTGTAAACAACTGAATTGCATAATCACTCCCCTATCAACCTTTAATTTTGATAGGTGATTAATCACACTTTGTTTTATATTTCAGATTGCTGAAAACAGATTTTCTTCAGGTTTTCCCCTCACTATTAAGGTCGAAATTTCTCTGCATTTAAAAGGTACAATCTGACCCTGAAAGATTAATCAGCCACCATCAAATACTTCATCAGCAAAATTATAATATTTTTAAATCAGCAAAAATGGGCCATAGTTTTAACTCTAAATTCTAATATCATCAACAAATACCACCTCCCAATGGGTAATATTTCTTCCTGGTTTTCAAGATGACATATAGACTAAATAGTTGTAACAACATGTATGTATGGATAGGAGCAAAGATGGTAGAGTAAAGGCAGGGACTCTCCTGAGTTCTCCCAAATTCTTCTCCAAACAGCTTTAAAATGACACCTCAAAAGGAATTCTGAAGTGGCAGAACCCACAAAAGGATAGGGTGAAACAATTTTCTAGCCCAAGACAATTTAGAAGGCCAGTGCCCCAGAAAGCCAGTAGCAGGCCTTGGGGATGACTGAATCAGCAGGAGAGGCAGCTTCTGGAACACTCAGTCTACAGACAGTAAGGTGGTTCAACAGTTGGTCAGAAAGAGTTTACAGGGCACCCTTTTCTGACACTGGATGTAGGACTCTGTTGCATTGCCCATACATGAGTCCAGGCTGCAGTCTTGGATCATAGTCCCAAGCACTAGTACACAGGAACTTATGGTCACAGAAGAACAGGGACCTTGGTCACAGTTCAAAAGCAGAAAAGAGTGCTTGTGGTCAAAGACCAAAACACAGGCTAGGAGAATAATGACCACACCTCTCTCTAGATCATACCACCTTGGAAGAACTAAAAGCTTACAGACTCCCAGAACTAGTTTTCAGATAGTCCAACAATTCTTAAATTATTTCTTCTTGATCCATTTTTATGGTCAGTTATTTTCCAGATCAGATATTTCATGTTTTGTTCTGTCATTTTCATTCTTTTGACTTTTTTTCTTGTTTCTAGAAAAACCTGAAGCTTGGTGTAGTGCCTCCCCACTCCAGGAATAGAGCTCAACTTTAACATCCTAGTTAAAAGTCAAGAGACAGGCTGGAAAAAATAAATAACACCAAAAAAAAGAACATGACCATAGAAAGTTTTTGGTGATAGGGAAGATCAAAACACAAACTCAGAAGAAGACAACACAGTCAAAACTGCTACATGTAAAGTCTCAAAGAAAAACGTGAATTGATCTCCAACCCCAAAAAGAATTCTTAGAAGAGCTCAAAAAAGATTTTAAAAATCAAATAAGAAAGGTGGAAAATTTGGGAAGAGAAATGACACTGGTGCAAGAAAATAATTTTAAAAGAGTCAACAGTTTGGTAAATGGGGCACAAAAAATACTGAAGAAAATAACACCTTAAAAAAGAGAATAGGTCAAATGACCAAAGAGGCACAAAAATCCAATGAAGAGAAAAACTCCTTAAAAATTAGAATTGTCCAAATGGAAAAGGAGGAAAAAATCTCACTGAAGAAAATAAAAATTAGAATTGGACAAGTGGAAGCCAATAACTCAAGGAGACATCAAGAAACAAGAAACAAAATCAAAAGAATGAAAATGACAGAAGAAAACATGAAATATCTGATTAGGAAAATAACTGACCATAAAAATAGATCAAGAAGAAATAATTTAAGAATTGTTGGAGTATGTGAAAGCCATGATAAAAAAAAAAAGAACCTAGACATTAAATTTCAAGAAATTATCATGGAAAACTTCCCAGATATTCTAGAAGCAGAAGGTATAATGGAAATTGAAAGAATTCACCAATCACATTCTGAAAGAGACCTGGAAATTTCTAAGAATATTATAGCCAAATTCCAGAGATCCCAAGTCAAGGAGAAAATATTGCAAGCAGTCAGAAAGAAACAATTCAAATATCATGGAGCCACAGCGAGTATAACACAAGACTTGGCAGCTTCTACATTAAGGGATCAGAGAGTTTTGAATGTGATATCCTAGAGGGCAAAGGAGCTAGGATTACAACCAAGAATAACCTGCCCAGAAAAACCAAGTATAATCCTTCAGGAGGAAAAATTGATATTTAATGAAACAGAACTTTCAAGCATTCCTGATAAAGAGACTAGAGCTGAATTGAAAGTTTGACTTTTACAAGACTCAAGGGAAATATAAAAAGGTAAACAGGAAAGAGAAATCATAAGGGATTCAATAAGGCTAGACTGCTTACATTCCTACAAGGGAAGATGACACATGTAACTCCTAAGAATTTTCCCATTATTAAGGCAGTTTAAAGGAGTATACTAGACAGAGGGCACAAGTATGAGTAGAATATGATGAGACGATTATCTAAAAAAATTAAATTAAGGGGTAAGAAAGAGAGATGCACTGAGAGAAGGGGGAAGGGAGAGGTAGAGTGGAGTAAATAAAAGGGAGAATGGATTGGGGGAGATTGTGGTCAAAAGCAAAAACAATTTTGAGGAGGAACAGGGTGAAAGGAGAGAAAGGGCAGGGAGAGAAAGAGATACAGAGAGAGAGACAGAGAGACAGAGAGACAGAGAGAGAGAGACAGAGAGAGACAGAGACAGAGACAGAGAAACAGAGACAGAGAGAGAGACAGAGAGACAGAGAGAGAGACAGAGAGACAGAGAGAAGGATAAATTGGGAAAATACTATGGATACAAATACACAGTAATCATTAACTGTGAAAAAAAATTCCACAGCAAGAGTCCCTTAATTTCTCAAATATGTGGAGAACTGAGTCAAATTTATAAGAATATAAGTCATTATCCACTTGATAAAAGGTTAAAGGATATGAACAGGCAATTTTCAAACAAAGAAATCAAAGTTAGGTATAATCATATAAAAATCCTCTAAACAACTATTGAGATTGGAGAAATGCAAATTAAAACAATTCTGAGTATCACCTCACTTCTGTCAGATTAATTTATATGACAGAAAAGGAAAATGGCAAATGTTGGAGGAGATGTGAGAAAATTGGGATACTAAAGCATTATTAGTGGAGTTGCAAATTGATCCAATCATTCTAGAGAATGATTTGGAATTATGCCTAAAGGGCTATAAAACTGTAAATACCCTTTGACCTAGCAATACCACTAATGTCTATGAGAGAGAAAGAGAGAGAGAGAAAGAGAGAGAGAGAGAGAGAGAGAGAGAGAGAGAGAGAGAGAGAATAACAATGACCTATACAGAAAAACATATTGATAGGAGCTCTTTTTGTGGTGTCAAAGAATTGGAAATTAAGGCTATGCCCATTGATTGGGGTTTGGCTGAATAAATTGCAGTATATAATTGTGATAGAATACTGTTGTGCTATAATAAATGATGAGCAGGATACTTTCAAAAAACCTGGAAAGATTTATATGATCTGATACAAAGTGAAGTGAGCAGAACCAGGAGAACATTGTACACAGTAACAACAACATTGTATGATGATCAACTATGAATAATTTAGCTATTTTCAGCATTACAATGATTCAAGACAATTGAGAAGGATTTATGATGAAAAATGCTATCCATCTTCAGAGAAAGATCTCATGGAGTCTGAATGCAGATTGAAGCAAACTTTATTTTTCTTGGTGGGTTTTTTTTTATCTTTTCTTTTACAACATGACTAATATAGAAATATGTTTTGCATGACTACATGTGTATAGTCTATATGAAATTGCCTTCTCAATGAGGGTATACAGTGGGGAAGGAGAGAATTTAGAACTCGAATTTTTTTTAAAAAATTCTTAAAACCTGTTTTTACATGTGATTGGAAAAAAAAGAAAAAATATACATTTTTCTTCCTTGTCTCAATTCATCACTTTTAAACTCTTTGCTATCTCAAGCTACTCTTTACAACACTGTAGAATGTACCTTAGCACCTAGAGCAAAAATTCTTAAACTGGAGTTGGTGAGCTTGTTTTTTGTGGGTTTTTTTTTAATATTTTGACAATTGTGATTCAATATAATCTGTTTCCTTTGTAGTCCTATGTATTTCATTTTACAAATTTAAGAACATTATTCTGAGGAAGGTATTCACAGGCTTTGCCAGATTGCCAAAGGGGCTGCCAAAGCAAAAAGATAAGAACCCTAGCTCTAAAGCATTCTTTTTTTTCATTTCACAATTATTATGTGAAGAATATAGTATTGCAGGAAATAAAATTTTGATAATAGGAGACATTTATGAACTCTGCTTTAAGGTGTAAAACACTTTATGCTCTACTTAATCTCGAGAACAGACTCATGCAGAAGGGGCTGCTATCAAGCTCATTTCCTGACCACCAGCTTCCACTAAAGAGCAGAACAGGAGGGCTGAAGACTGTCACTCTGCAGTACAAGCACTACCTTAGTTATGCAATGCCTATTGTTAAGGACCTACAAGTTCAACTTAACATTGTGAATCAATTATTCCTTAGAATATCCTGTTTCTATCAACTCATTAATCTGAGACTGAAGACAAGTAGTTTAGGCTTTCTATACACCTGGGAAGTAGGCCCATGCAATTTTTCATGGATTAGCTTTAGAGGATCATTGCGATATTTACCAGGATCACACAGTAATTCACATTTTAAAATTAAATTTTAAAATTAAAATTTTTTTGAGGCACAGGATCTTCTTTATGTACAAAATCCAGGAGGGGATAAGGAACTATAAACACTAACGATGGCTACTAGAAAGGGGAAATGATCTGTAGGACGTGGGGAAAGGGGCCATGATCACAAACTAGGTTTATGGTATTGTCCAGAGTTAGGGCTACCGAATGTGGGTAGGTTCATCTCTGTGTTTTTGAGAGAGAATTGTACAGGGACTTGGTGAATCCCCAGCCCCAAGAGGAGAATGAAAGCACCTATCTGTTAACCTGATTACTACAACAGAGAGGTCTGTTGTTTTCAAGGGGCATATATCTAAGGTGTAGCTGAGATCTACGCAAGACTTGTTCAAACTGGCAACTTCTGGTGATTTGTTTGAGCCAAATGACATGGCCAGAAACAACCCGGAAAGTTTTCTTTTTCAAGATTCTCTTTCAATGATTAAAAAATCTTGGGTCTGAAATTGAAGACCACAGAGGCTTAGATTGTATCATCATAATTGCTGCCCTTTGAGGGCCAGGGATGGAAGGAAAAAAATTATTTGGGAGGTGACTGGCTAGTTAAGGTGATGTTGTTTGAGAATGGGATTTGGATTTCTGGATGATAATTTAAAATTAGGAAAAGAACCCTTTTCAGCAGAGATGGTGTATTCATAATATAATATAATGTATCTGTCTGGTATTTTGCAAATCAAACCTAAAGAGCTTAAAATTTAGCAAGGATGGGAGAGTGAGTTTGGGTATTACTGCCAAGAGGTTACATTCAAGGTCTGACATGTCCAAGTATTGCCTCCCATACCGTAGTCTCCAGCTGGGAAACTAACTGAGACCAGGTTTTGCTTCCTTACACAATCCAGGATTGGAGATAAGAGCTGGACCTAGAGACAAATGAGGTTCTTCCCTCTATCACAGCTCTGGATAAATTAGGAATAATATTATGAGAAGACACTAGAATTGGCAGCAATAAAAAAATGACTTCTTGCAGATGGGATTTTAGCTGAAACTTGAAGGAAACCGGAGAAGCTGTGAAGCAGGGACAAGGAGGGACAGAATTCCAGGAATGGGGGACAGCCAGTGAAAATGGAGAAAAGTGAGAGATGGAGCATCACATCTCAAGAACAGCTAGGATCATAAGGGTGACTAAGGTGCAAGCAAGACCACCAGAGAGGTAGAAGAGGACCAGGTAATAAAAGTTGTAAAAGCCAAACAGATTTTATATTTGATCCTGGAGGTAGAGGAGGCCCCTAGAGTTTATCTGAATGGGGTGAGGGGTGACAGGGTCAGATTTGTACATCAGGAAGATCAGTTTGACAGCTGAGTGGAAGATGGGCCAATTCAAAGTCTATTGTAATATTACAGGTGTGAGGTGAGAAGGGCTGGCACCAGGATGGTAGCAGTGTCAGAAGACAAAAGGAGGTTTATACAAGAAAATAATAATAGTTACCATGTATATAGCACTATGCACTATATACTGGCCCTTAGGCATTGTACTAATTGCTTTACAATTATCTCATTTGACCCTCACAACAATCCTGGGAGATAAATGTTATTAATATCCCCATTATATAGATGAGAAACTGAGGTTAAGTGATTTGCCCAGAGTCACACAGCTAGTATCTGAGGCCACATTTGAACTCAGGTCCCAAGGGTTCCAGGTCCATTGTTCTCTCTACTGCACTAGTTAGTTGCCTCTAGATGGATTATGAAGGTAAAATTGATAAAACTTGGTGAAGGATTGAATATGAGGGTAGAGAAATAATGAGGAGATGGGTGTCCCTAGGTGACCGAGGTAATGATAGTGCCTTCAAGAGTAACAGGAAGGCCCTGGTAGGGGAGAGGATTTGGAAGGAAAGATGATGAATTCTGTTTTAGACATGTTGAGGGTAAGATGACTATGATATGTCTGATAGGCAGTTGGAGATGTGAACCTTGAAGTTAGGAGAGAGGTTGGGGTTGTACAGAGTGGTCCAGAAATAACTGCGAAGAAATAATCATTGGATCCATGGGAGTTGAGGAGACTGTCAAGTGAAATAGGATAAAGGGACAAGAGGGACCAGGACAGAGCCTTGGGGGACAGCCATAGTAAGCATGACATGGATAGAAATCTAGCAAAAGAGACCATGGAAGACTCAGGTGGGAAGAGAACCAGGAGACAGTATTCAAAACCTGGAGAGAAGAAAATATGAAGGAGAAGAAACGAGAGCAGTTGCAATTGTTTCAGAACTGGTTGTCTAGAAAAAGAGACTAGGGGCAGCAAGGTGGCCTGGAGTCAGGAAGACTCATCTTCCTCAGACACTTACTAGTTGTGTGACCCTGGGCAAGTCACTTGACCCTGTTTGCCTCAGTTTCCTCATCTGTAAAATGAAATGGAGAAAGAAATGGCAAACCATTCCAGTATCTTATATCTTTGAGAAAGGTTCAGGACAGCAGAGAAAGCTGCTGTTAAGAAAACCCCAGAAGGGGTCATGACGAGTCAGACATGATTGAAAATGACTAAAGACTCCAGTTATAGGTGGACATCACGCCCTTTCAGCCATATCACTTTGGAGGCCACTAGGCCCCAGGGCCATGAATGAGAATCAGTGTTGCTTTATAGTCCATTAATAAATAAGTCATGATGGCTCTGGGGAGTTCAACACTCTGAAGAATGCTGTGATCTTCGAAGAAAAGCTTGCTTCCTCCAGCTTCCTTCTCCATTCTTATTATATACCCCTGGGCTAAAGTATACACACATAGCTCAGCAATAAGGGCATGAGGGAAACAGAACTTTAGTGGGGAGCACACAGAGACTTAGTGGTGGGGGTGAGAGTGAAGGCAAGGTGTGAGGCATCTTTAAAGCCCTTCCTCTTTTCAGTCATGCTTTCTCTGCTGTCCTGAACCTTTCTCAAAGACATAAAATTATCACTAAGTTTTAAATTTTGGACCATGTCCATGATTTTATCGGCGTCAGTCAATCAACTAACATTCATTACATGCCTACTACATGTCAGATACTGTGCTAAGTCCTGAGGACAAAAAGAATGGCAAAAAAGAATCTCTCCCCTCAAGGAGCTTACAATCTAACGGAAGAGATAATCCATAAACAGATCTGTACAAACAGGAAATAAACAGGATAAACTGGGGGTAGTCTCAGAGAGAAGGCACTAAGATTAAGAAGAAACAGACCTCCCAGTGAGGAAACAGCCTCTACCAATGAAGATCGACCCCTCTGCATTTTAGTTTCAGAAAGAGGTCCCTAGGGTCATACAGCTAGCATATGTCAGTGGCAAGGCTGCTCTCCACTCACCACACAAACGGTACTCTTATCCATTTGAATTTTTATTATTTTTCCTCTGGGCTTAGGGTAAAGATGATTATGTGGGAGAGAGAGACACAGGCAGAGTAGTTCTGATTATGACAGCTCTCTCCACCTCACCAGAGGCATTGGGGGGACACACTCACAGTGGGCAGAAAAGCATGGTAAGACAGACATGAGATTCAGACATTGGTGTGCAGAATTCACTGCTATCATCTTCCTTCACCTGTCTTTGAGATTGCTAACTGTCATGTGGATCATGGGTAGCAAAGAGCCACTGCCAGTTAGCAGATTGAGACTCTCAGGCTTTTATTAGGAATGGCCGGGGCTGTCGGCCATCTGAAACTGCCAGAGCCCTGAAATGTGGGAAGGACCCATATTGATTCTGAGTCCTGTGATTAACAGCTGCTCCTACTCATACTGAGCTGGGGCAAAAAGGCAGAAGACTGCTTCACTCTCTACTCTTGGTTCAGTCTACAACCCAGAGCTGGATCCCACACCCTCAATCATCTCATTATGCTTTTTCCACAAGCTAGATGAGGTGCATACAGGAACTTCTCACCACCCTTGAAGACATCATAGGGCAAGTGGAAAATGATTTGGGAGATGGGTCCATATAGGGGTTTTTCTTTAGCTTTTTGCTATATTCGATAAATTATGTGATCATGGTAAGATGTAAGGGTCTTCTGAATGTGAGACATTGAGACCAGAAAGAGAAAATTCTAGCCATAAAGTAAGAACTCTAAAGCTATAGATTTCATGTTTTTAAATATTTTGAATAATATTCCATATCATCCAATAGGTTTTGGACCCAGCTGGCACAACCAACTTGAAACCATACACTTTGCCAGCCCTGCCTCCTACTCTGTCTTTGAATTATCAGCCTCACCTTGGGACTCAGGGAAGCTATGAAGAATCCAAATCAATACGGGAGTAATGCATATATTCAGGTTACAATGAGAATAAAAACTCAGCGTGTAAAGTTTCACTGTAATTTAGACATCTGCAGGGTGAATGGCCTCTAGTGGCCAAAGGTGTTACTGCAAATTTTGGACAGACCATCTATACGTGTACCAGAGAGCTATGCTGCGGGGCTAGTGCCCAGAGAAGCACCAGCTGGCGGGCAACTCAGATCTTATACTCCCTTGCTGGATAAAGTATACAGTGATATGCTGCTTTTCTGTAGACTTAAGAGAGGCAGCATTCAAGTATATTAGGACTAGGTATATTGTAGTCTCCACTATTACAGTACTCACATTATATTACAGTAAACCTAAGATCAAGTGGAAACAAGGATACTGTTAAAAATGAATATAAAATCTACTGCACATATACAAATTCTGCTCAATAGTCTGCCAAAGAAGCAACAGTGTGGGGTTTGGATATACTTTTATAAACTGATAAGTGGACAGGCCTTCAAGGCTGCCTCTTGACTTTAACATCTCATTTCATAGGAAATTACATAGATGACCAACCTACTCATGCATAATACCCTCAGTTTTTCACCCCTTGAGATTATAAGGGGTAGTAAGATAGATTTTATTGATCAATCTAGCCTTCTTTAAGATTATTTGGTGGTTTCTGGGCATGACAGCACACATACTTCCAGATAGTGGGAGAGACTGAAGCTGCAACATCACTTGAGCTCAGGAGTTCTGAAGAGCAATGAGCTAAAAGCAATCAAGTGTCTGAACTAAGTGTGGGACTAACATGGTGAGTGAGTTGGCTGGCTAAGGAGAGTAGAACCAGCTTAGGTCAGAAATAGAGCTCTTGTGCTAACAATCAGTGGTAGAATCAGGCCTGTGAGTGGCTGCTGGACTTTTAGCCTGAGTAAAATATAGATGGATAGAAAGATAGAT
>CM053583.1:193942229-193968986 GCA_028627135.1 Pseudochirops cupreus
ATAGCCACTATATAACTCTACACACATAAATTTACATAGCAATATATAGTTTCTGTTTGCCTCTATTTCCTCATCTGTTAAATATATATACATACATATATTCATATGTATATACTTGGCACATGAAAGGCACTTAATATAAGTTTGTTGAATGATTGATACAATTTTATATTTAAGTTTGGGAAATAAACCCATTTTGTTCAGAGCTTGGAGATATTTCAGGGTATAAGGACTCATTAAAATACTCAAATTTTTTTTTTTTTAGATGGTCACAATCTCCCTTTCTGGTCTTATTTCCCATAAGTTCCTCTAACAAAAGCTTTTTGCTTCCATTCAACTTGGCTTACTCACTGTCCCTCAAATCTGCCTTCTACTTTGCACACCTCCACCCCTATGGCCATATGTACCATGCTCCCCTCACTATGATTCCCTTCTACTTAATCCTATTTGCCCATAAGAATTGAACTTGTTTAAAAAAATGTTTTCTTTCCAATGTAACTTGCTTTAGGAAGCCTTCCCCGACCCCTTCAGCTAACAGTTATTTCTCCTTCATGTGAAATCCTCTAATAGGACCATACCATGCTCCTGGGCTTTCTAATTTACTATTTTACTGAACTAATTTACTGTGTTAGAGGCAGCTAGGTGGCACGGTGGATAGAGTGCAGGGGCCTCAAGTCAGGAAGATCTGAGTTCAAGTCTAGCCTTAGACAACTGATGTGTGACCCTGGGAAAGTTACTTAACCTCTGCTGGTCTCAGTTTTCCCATCTGTTAAATAGAGATAATTACACCTATCACTCCGGATCCCAGTGAGAATAAAATGAGATATTTGTAAAGAGTTTGGCAAACCTTAAAGTGCCATATAAATGCTAGCTATTACTTTCACTGGTGTAGAGAATTCTTCATACAGAAACCTCTCCCACTGAGACACTCAGAGGTTAAGTCAATTCAGTTTCAATATTTATGGAAGTCCTACTATATGCCAAGCACTGTGCTAAGTACCCAAGGACTTACACAACCAGTGCTGTGTGTTTTAGATGCAGGTCTCAATGCCAGGTCTTTCTGATTCCAATGCCAGCCCTCCATCTACTATGCCACACTATCCATGAAATCACAGGTCCAGACCCCAGCCCATTTCCCCAACTATTTTATTTTAGAGTCATGAAGTACCCACTATGTGAAAGCTACTGGAAATAAAAGTGTATGACTCAGACTGTGTTTCTAAGGCACTAATCTGACAGAGAGAAAAAGATAAGTACACGAATATATATGGTACGAGGAAGGCTGTTTAAAATGGCAAGAGATTCGAGAAAGATTACGAGAAATTTGAGGAGGAAAGATCAGTTTCAGTTGGGGAAGGGTCAGGGCAGGCTTAATGGAGGAAGCAGCACCTTAGGGAGACCTTGAAGGAAGTAAGGAACAGCAAGTAACCAGTAGCACTGAACTGAAGCTCATTACATGGATCGGATTCTATCTTCAGGACATCTCAAGAAAATCTCTCCCCAGCAGTTCTCGGAAACCTAAGCTTCTCCCCCAAACCTCAGAATTCAGCTGCTCTTGTCTCACACAGGTCTGCCCTGGGGCCATTTGAATCTGCTTCATATTTGGAGATCTGCAGCAGTGGGAAAGGGCTTTTGCCTCCCACACAAGCACTCAGGCAAAAAATAAATTCAGCTTAACATAGACTTATTTATGTAAGAAGCAAACAACTCACACCTGAGCCCAGACACAGTCAATACAATTCCCTTTTCCTCTCTGGGGGGTGCCTACTGAACTCAGGGGCCCATATAATTCCCTAGATTTATAGTACTAATCTGGTTGGAGGGTCTTAGAATGAATCACTCCCCCAAGTTATGACATACATCCCCCAGGTCTCATGATCTGGAGGAGAGGGAAGGGGGCAATTCATTCTAACAACCTTCACCTAGGAGCAGTAGAAGTCCATTGTAGACATGGGGCCAGAGTGGGAACAAAGACACTAAAAATGGTGGTGGAGAAGGAAACAGCAAATCATTTTCTTTGTCAAGAAAACCCCAAATGGGGTCATGAAGAATCCCATACAACTGAAACAAGTGAACAACAATAAATCTGATAATCTAACAATAGAATCAGAGAGAGAGAGGGAGAGAGAGAGAGAGGGAGAGAGAGGGGGAGAGAGAGAGAGAGAGAGAGAGAGAGAGAGAGAGAGAGAGAGAGATACACACATACATATGTAGAGATATAACTATATTTACAGATATATAGATTTCTTTAAATTTTATTTTCCAAGCAACAGGGAGCCGCTGAACGTTTTTTTGGTATAATGATCATAGCAGTATCTTGGAAAGATGACAGGTTGGAACTATGCCCCAAGAGTCACTAAACTGTGCATACCCTTTCATTCAGTGATACCACTGATAGACCTAAACCATAAGGAAGTCAAAGAAAGAGGAAATGGACACATTGTACAAAAATATCCATAGCAGATTTTTTTTGAGGTAGCAAAGAATGAAAACTAAGGAAGTACCCATCAATTGAGGAATAGCTGGACAAAGTATGATATAGCAATGTCATGGAATACTATAGTGTGTCAAGACATAAAGAGATCACGCCCAAGATACTTGGGAAGATTTGGATGAACTGATGCAGAATGAGGTGATCAAAAAGAAGAGAGTAATTTATATTTTAACATTAATATTGTAAAAGTGAATGATCTTGAAAGAGTTCAGAAATCAGATCAACAGTCGTGGACCAGGATTCTAGAAGACTGCTGATAAGACGTGTCTCTCCTGACAGAGAAGTGATAGATTCAAGGTGCAGAAAGTGACATGCATTTTTGCATGTGATCAATATGAGAATTTGCTTTGCTTGACTCTCCTTAATTGTCATGAGAGTTTTGTTTAACTTTTTCTTTTTTTCAAGGGAAGAAAGGAATTGGGAGGAAAAATAATTACTTAATAGTTTAAAAAATAAAATTTAATTTTGAAAACAGGGAGTAGGGAAGAAGAGAATTGCTTAATAATTTAAAAAATAAATGTAATTTTGAAAACAGGGAGTTGGAAGAAAAAATAATTGTTTACTAGTTTAAAAATAAAATATAATTTTGAAAACAGGGAGTTGGGAGGAAAAATAATTACTTAATGGTTTAAAAAATAAAATTTAATTTTGAAAACAGTAGTGACAGATAGGTTAAGGAAAGAATAGACCAGAGGGAGGGAAAGCATTGAGAAGGTTATTACAGAAGTTCGAGTGAGGGTAATAAAGACATACACTTGTGTGTGTATAGTGAGAGGAGAAACATGACCCTGGATATGAGAAATAGTGCCAAGATAGAATCAATAAGATATGACTAGCCAACTGATTAGATAAAGCAGAGGGAAAGACGTAGAAGGTCTAGATGAGGGAAGGGTCAAAGAGGATTCTAAAGTTATGAATCTAAAAGAGTGAAAGGGTGGCAGTGTCAGAAAAATAAATTGAAAGAAACAGAAAATTTAGGGAATTGGGAATGTTTGTGGGTAAAGCTGATGAATTTAGTTTGGGAATAACTGAGTAGGGTTTACTGGTACAATATCTTGGTGGAATTATTTAGCAGGTGGTTGAAAATCCAGTCCTAGGATTCTAGGCAAAGGGTGGAGGTGGAAATATGATTCAGGAGTTAACTAATAAAGAGAGATAACAGAAACCATGAGAGTAGATGAGATCACCAGGGAGGGAATGGAAAGAAAAAGAGGGTCAAGGTCACCCAAGCTTAAGGGAGTTGGAAACAGATGAGGCAACAGCAAAAAGAAAAAAAACAAAACAGAGAGTAGGAGAATTCTGAAAGTCTGAAAAAGAGGATGGGGTGAGTCAAGGGTGTCAAACATGGACGTCCCCAGGTCTAGGAGGATAAGGCCAGAAAATATGACACCAGATGCTTTGATTGTTTCTTGGGGATGGGAATTAGACTGTAGGGAACAAAGAAATGCATGGGTAGTAAGGAAGCATGAGGCCCTGAAGTTTCATGATGAAGAGAAAGAAACAGAAGAAGGCATGGAGGGGCCAAGGGAATATATTTTTGGCATAGAGACACAAGAACATATTTTTAGGCAGAGGGAAAGGAGTCAGTGAAAAAGGAAAGGTATCAGAGAAAGGATGTAACCTTTATGAAGTAAGGTCATGGAGGATATGGAAGGAGAAAAGGTTGATGGTACAAGGTAAAGGGTCAAATCTAACAAGTGCCACACCTTCCTCTGACTCTGGAGGGAAGGAAGGGAAAGCAGGTGAGGATAACAAAGACTTTAGAGGAGTAGAAGAGGGGAGCTGATGAAGTCCATAACAATCAGCCATGATCTTCTCAGTAAAAAGATGGGTAAGGCCACTCTGAGAGTCAGAGAAGAAAATGGGAAGAAGGAGACTTGGGGGGGGAAAGAATAGCCATGGTGGGAAAAGTCATAGTCAATAAGAGACTCAAAATGACTGCTATGATTCAGTGAAAATTTAGAAGTCAGAAAGCAGAAACTTCATTAATTCAGCCAGTATGATTTTGTGATAAGGGAAGGTGGCAGGAGGAATCCTGGGCTGTGGGTTAGCAGGGCAGAGAGGATAGTGATCAGGAAGAAAAAAACCTAAAAGCCCAGAGAGTTCATTATCAAAATTAGGGAACCCTGTAACTTCCAGTCAGATTGGTCTATCCTCTCTCATTTCTCCTTCCATCCCTTACTCAATATTTCAAGTATGGCATCATCTACATTTTTTGCTTAATTTTAAAATTTGATTTAAGGATTTCTTCTTTTCCTTTCTTCCTTCTCTCTCTTTTCTTTGAGAAGACAGGGGACTTGGACTCTGGTCTTGATTCTAGTGGATTCCATTCATCTCAGACAAGGCACTTAACCTCCGTAAGGTCTAAGTTTCCTTATCAGTAAAATGAGGTTATCAAACCTCTGAGCTCCTTTCCAGTTCTAAGGGAGATAAAATCTTTAGTAAGTGCTTACTATGGACCAGGCATTGCCCTGAGTGCTAAGGATGGGGATATAAGGGAACACGACAATCATTGCCCTCAAGGAACTTACAGTTATTTATTTATAACACATAAATACATAAAGAAAATCTGGACAACAGAGAAAAGGGGACCAGATGATGAGAGCTTGGGAGAAAGGCTACTAGCAAAGAGATGTACATGTCCAGAGCAAAAATCAAGCAAGGGGTGAAGTGAGCATGGTTGGGTTCCCTCAAGAAATAGTGTTCCAGGCTAAGGACCCACCAAACAGGAGAATGGGCTTCAGAGAGAAGTTCCACCAAGGTGGGAAGGATCGAGTCACATAGTCCTCTTTTCTCTTCTTCCCACAAGACATCCTATCTCCTGACTGGATGAATTTTCACTGGCTATCCCTCATGTCTGGAATTTGCTTCTTCCGTATCTCAGTAAGTCAACAAATATTTACTAAGCACCTACAATGGACCCAGCAAGTAAGTGGTATAGTAGGTAGAATGCTGGACCAGGAGTCAGAAAGACTTAGCTTTGTGAGTTCAAATCTGGCCTCGGACATTTACTAGATGTGTGGACCTGGGCAAGTCACTTAACCCTGTTTGCATTCATTTCCTCATCTGTCAAACGAGCTGGAGAAGGAAATGGCAAAGCACTACAACTTCTCTGCCAAGAAAACCCCAAATGGGGTCACAAAGAGTAGCATACAAATGAAAAACAACTGAATTACAAACAACAAAACATACCAGTCGTTGTGCTAAGCACTGAGGGATACAAAGGAAGGTAAAAAGACAATCCTTAAGCTCCTTCTAATGAAGGAGATATATTCCACACACAAGCTAGAGACGAGATAAAGACAAAATACTCAACAGAGAGAAGGAACAAACATTAAGAGGGATTATACATCTTCTAGCTTCCCTGGTCTCCTTCAAGTCTCAACCAAAATCTCATCTTCTACCTGAAGCCTTTCTCAATCCTCCTTAAGGCAAAGGCATTCCTGCTGCTGCTGATCTCCCACTTATCATATGTACACACACAATAATGGTAATAACAAGAATCATTAACCTTTATATAGTCCTTACTATGTAAGCATTTTGTAATTATCATCTCATCCGATTCTCACAACACTAGGAGATAAGAGCTATTGTTATCCCCATTTTACAGATGAGGAACCCATGGCAAATAGGGCTTAAGTGACTTGCCCAGGGTCACACAACTGGCAAGGGTCAAAGGCCCCATTTGAACTCAGATCTCCCTGGCTCTGGGTCCAACATTCTATGCACTATGGTGCCACCCAGCTGCCCATATAGATCTTATTTGAATATACTTGTTTGCATAATTTGATTGTGAGTTCTTAGGGAACAGGGACCACTTTTTTGCTTTGCACAATGCCTGGCACACAGTGAACCCTTAAAAGTTTGATTATTTAATTTGTATATTTATAATAGTCAAAATGACTTAGTCGCTCAAAGCCATTCTTAAAACAATGTTCCTGTTATTGTGTACAACGTTCTCTTGGTTCTGATCATTTCACTCTTCATTATTTCATGGAAGTCCTTCCATGTTTTTTCTAAGATCATTGAGCTCATCATTTCTTATACTGGACCTACAGACTGGTTTCTACAATTGGTCATTGCCCTCCCCCCCACTTACTTCCTCCCTCTATTATGCCCATAGAAAAAAGTCAAAGAAAGCCAAAAGCCAGCGGAAGGGGAAGAAGAGAATGAACATGTCAAGATTAACCAGTCTTTCAGAGGATTATTGTGGGTCTTCATTTCATAATGTTGCTATGGTGTTTTGGACTCGTAAGAGATGGGCACTGGGTCAATTTAAGATATCCTGAGTGTTGCTACCGTGAAGACTAGGGAGCTGGTAATAGGTCATGTTTTGTGTAGAAGAGACATAATTGGGAGTCTGAAACAGTCTTTTGCTCTAAAACAAAAGTCTCCTTCCAAAGTGAGACCTTCCATGCATGCAAAGCAGTCTTTTTGTAAAGTCTTGGTTTGGGTCCCCTTTCATTCCTTGGTTACAAGCCATGGGAAAGAATATTCGGTAACGGTCATTGGTCCTTCTTGACCACATAAAGGGCTCTGCTACCACCACCCTCCCAAGGATTCTATGCAAAACAGAATTCTGACCTGTGACTGCAAAGGAGAGTCAATCCCAATGCACCCACACATTCAACATCAGACCAACCGCCATATGAAAAGATCTTAAGGCCATCGTTCTCAGGTTGAGCAAGTCATAGGGAAGTAGATCTCTGAGAAACATTGTTGGAGGAAATATTTACTTCATTTGGAAAAAAAAAAACTAAGAGGTGAAATAAAGTCCTCTCAGGCTAGACCCTATTTTGCTTGTGGTGATATCAGGAGTACTTTGAGGTGAGTGACATGTCCACACCTCAAACACAACAATGATGGTATCCAAGAACAAGACACTTTGTCACTCACCATAACAGTAGAAGAAGGTGTGACTAACCCCATGGGGGTGAAGGTCGTATCATCAAATGCCGACTTGTTAGCTGCAAGACAAGAGGAGATTTGGAACCATAAACACCAGAAAAACAAATGGAAATTATTATTTAACGTGTAAAAAAAAAATAAAGAGGCAGAGTATTTTGTTTTGTTTTGTTTTTGTGATTAGGTTTCTCCAACTGCAACAAAATAGAGGGGCAGTTTACAATCCAATTAAGTTTCATTAAATGTATTTTCTCAGGCAAATCAGTTTTTGAACATCTTTTGCTGCTATGTTCTTCTATGATCATTCTTTTTAGAAAAAAAGAACGGTAGCAATTTAAATAAGAAGGTAGAGTCAACATTTCATTGTATTGGAGGTTCAGAAAAAATGCAAACATTCTCCTCTCTGTTTCTCTCTCCTTTCTCTCTCTGTCTCTGTGTCTCTGTCCCTGTCTCCTTTCTCTCTCTGTCTCTGTCTCTGTCCCTCCTGTCTCTCTGTCTACCTCTCTCTCTTTATCTCTGTCCACCACACACGCACACACACACACACACACACACACACACATCTAGAACCTAGAAGACAATAACAGAGGACTCTAAGTAAAATGATGAAATCCAAGAATGGCCCAGGACCTCAGAGGCCATCTAGTCTCATCCATGTCTAAACAAACAATCCTCTCTGCAACATAACTCACAAGTGGTTTTCCAACCTTTGTTCTCAGTGTCTAATGAGGGGTAACCAGTCACCTCCTGAGGCAGTCTTGAATAGCTCTGATTGTTAAGAAGCTTTTTCCTGACTCCAGGCCCAACAACAACACCCAGGGTTTATAATTATACCCTCTGGGACCATTAGAACAACTCTTTTGTCCTCACCTCCTTCCCCCTCACACTTTCTACATATACAGTTCTTCAAATGCTCTTAACAACAGTAAGTAGGTCCCTCCTGGGTCTGCTCTTCTCCATTTCCTTCAGCAGATTCTCACATGCTACGATCCAAAGGCCTTCCTGGCTGTCCTTCACTGGACACACTCCACTTTAAACAATGTTCTTTCTCCAATAAGGCAACCAGAAATGTATACAATAGAGATGTAGTCTGACTAGGGCAGAGAATGGCAGAATTATCACTTCCTGAGTCCTGACACTCTGCCTCTCAATGTAACCTAAGATCACATCAGCATTTTTGGTTGCTACATCATACTTTTGATTTAGGAATAAATTTATTCGCCTTCCATGGGTCTCAATTTCCTCATCTGTGAAACGGGGATAAAACTTTATACTACTTAACTCATAGGAGCACAGAAACAGAACGGGAAGACGGACTAGTCCAACCCACTCGTTTTAACAGATGAGGAAATTAAGCCCAAAGAGGTTAAGTAGCTTTCCCTTTATCACACAGCAAGAGGTAGAGCTGGGATTTGACCTTGGGTCCTCGGATTTGCCACTCCACTACTCCTCTGAGGAAGGGGATGTGCAAACCCTAAAGTGTTGGGTAATTGGGAGCTGGTATCAGAAATCTGCATATTTTCCTGATGGTCCCACAATTCAGTTGCCATTTAGATTATAACGCCCTGTCCATCACTTTCTAATTAGGGCGGTGGGAACTTTTCCAACTTTCCCTTTTATCTGGCTGGATGAAACGACAAAACTAACCACAAAAAGTAGTACTAATAGAGTTAAGCTTTCAAAGGACTTCATTTAATCACTCTGAAATCAGAGGACTTGGATTCAAATTCCGCCTCAGACACTTACTAACCTCTCTGTGCCTCAGTTTCTTCACCTATAAAATGGGGGGTTGGTTTTTTTGTTGATCTCTAAGGTTCTTTCTGGCTCTAAATTTCTGATCCTTCCAAAGCACTCTGTCCTGAATGAGAACATGGAGAATTCCAGAAATCTCCATTCCGTCCTCCCCTTTACCTGACATAGTTCTTTGAAATCAGAGAACCAGCAGGATCTAACTGCTCTGGGAGGTAGAAGATTTTGGATTCCATTCTCCCGGGAATGCTTTGTTCCTCATGCTCAATTTCAGAAAGTTTTCAAAGGACCTTTGCATCCATTACCCTTCCTATGTGTCATTTCAGTTGGTCTTAAGGATATATGGGGATGGAAGACATTAGGAATAGGGAAATGTATTTATGAGTGCTTGGCTTTTGCCTTTCACCATTTCTTAAACTGGATTTGATTTCTGTTTACATAAGGACGCAAGAGTACAAAAGAGTCACCTAAACGTGTCTCTAGGGACTAGGAAAGATAGTGGCACATAGTTCAAAGATGATATACAGTATATAGATGGCATCAGGGTTGGTATATAGAACACAACACATTCCTTACAGAAGAGGTGTCAGTGACAGCGTCCTATGGCTTCTTACAGCCCGGCATCAGTGATCAGTGGAGATCTCTCCAATGCCCCAAGAGATGGATGATTGGCCACGAGAGGGTAAGAGCCATAGAAAAGCAATAGCTGGCTGCTGAAGGCAAGACTCCCAGCTTGAAACATAATTGTCACTCCATTCTCTACCTACCTCCTCTCTGCCTAAAGGGATGTAGCATTCCCTGTCCAAGACAGAGTTAAAGAAACATCAAAAAGAAGCTAGTCCTGTGATAATAAAATTAGAACCTCTCACCCCATTTTTCTATTCAATAAATATCTAGTAGATGGGGGCAAATGGAGAACAGTGATTTGGAATTGATTTATCCACTCAATACCTGAAACACACAGGGGTTAATATTTGTGTTGTATACTGTTCAGGGAGATAAGTAAAGAGCTGACATCAAAATGAGGACTCATTTTGTGCCTCTCTGTGTGACTCCATGATCTAGTCAGCTGGCCCTGGGTACACTGAGGCAGTCCACGCTCCCAAGTGTAGCAGGAAACAGTTTAAAATGTAATTAGGAAATATTTAACAAAGTTAATAAAAATATAATAGAATACAGAAAATGTTAGTGTGTGGTTTTCTAAGTCAAGATGCCCCTGGCAGGGATCCTTATGTAGCTTTTGGTTCCTGTTTCTATTTGAGATTGACAAAACTCAAGTAGGCAAGTCTGTAAGACTGAGTGCAGAGAAGGAGTCAAACTGTACAGGTCAACAGAGCTTCCATACTTATAAAACCACAGGTTTGTCCCTAATCCCATACCAATAAAATAACCCAAGGAGTGGGGAAGGGCAGGGCAGTTGTTCCACCAATAAAGTAGCGTGAAATGCCCAAAGTACATCAGAAACAAAGAAACAAAAAACACTATTATGTTACTGATGATGGTGAGTCATTTAGTCATGTCTGACGTTTGGTGATCCCACTGGGGGTTTTTTTGCAAAGATACTGGAGTGGCTTGCCATTTCCTTCTCCAGCTCATTTTATAGAGGAGGAAACTGAGGCAAACAGAGTTAAGTGACTTGCCCAGGATCACACAGCTAGTAAGTGTTTGATGTCAAATTTGAATTCGGGTCTTCCTGACTCCAGGTCCTGCATTCTATCCATTGCACCATCTAGCTGCCCAAAATAGACCACACTAATTTCTAAAACTAAATAACCACCCAAAATCTTCTTAGGATTTCTGCTTCAGACTGGACTGGATGGATAACATATATTTGATTATCTGAAATAATTATTCACAGATAATATTTCCATCCTGCTACCAGCTTTAAAAAAAAGCCTTTGGGGAAAAGGAGAGAACAGTAATAGGAGGAAATAATACAGAAGAAAAAGTCACCCATTACATCTCAGTCTAAGACAGGGCCATTTGGTCTCGCTATTTCTATTGGATTCTCCCTTTGGTTCACCTATAGTAACTAACAATAATAACATAATAGGCACCATTTATGGAGTGTTTAGTACATGCCACGCACTAGACTAATTACTTTACAAATATTATTTCATTTGATCCTCACAACAACTCTGGGAGGACTCCAATTTTACAGATGAGGAAATTGAGGCAAATAGAGTTCAGTGATGTGCCCAGGTTAAGCCAGTAATTGTCTGAGGCTAAATTTGAACTCAGGTCTTTCTGACTCCAGACCTTCTTCTCTATCCATTGTACCACCCAATTGCCCCTGATTTTTATTATTAATTTTACAGTGACTGGCAATGTGGAATCCTATGAAGTCTGCCTTAATCTTGAATATTAAAGAATTGCCAAAAGTACTGAGAGCTTCCATACTCCCTACACTGGTGTCCTTAAGCAGAGATCTGTACTCAGAATGAAATACATTTACTTCTTTCTTTGGAGAAATCTATTTCTTCTCTTATTCCCGAAAAAGACCTCTTGCCACTATCAGTGAGTCCTGGGGATGTAGAATTGTATTATTTCAGAAGCCTAGCATGCTATGCATAAGGTTATGCTGCAGAGAGGAAGATTGTCATTCATTGATGAGGGACAAGACTTTGTATAAACATCTTGTACCAAGAAAGTGTTCAGTGATGGGGGAGAGGAGCTGCCGCTCCTAGGGTTTCACCCATGATTGAAGGGCCCCCATTTCCAAGCCTGTGAAATTATCTCCCAGTCTGCAGGAAAGCAACCCCCATCTTCCAAGTTACCAGTTCACCATTACATACACTCCTGGTGCTGAAAAACATGCCATTGGCCAATTTCAACATTATGGACTCCTTGATTGAATTCTCCAACTCAGAGGGTGTATTGTCATGAGAAAGCAGACTTTTGTTGTTTTTTGAGAATGTTCTGAATGTAATTTCGACTGTGTTATCCTTCCAAGGTAATGTTTCAGTGTCCTATCCAGAAATATTAAGTTTTCAAGCCAGCTCTATAGGGGTAAGTTAGCTATGGAAATTAATAACCTTTGGAGGTCCTCATGAAAACGGCCCAAGTTCATTTGCTGGGCTGTTTTCATTTCCACAAATGACTTTGTTCTCCACAATACCAGTGGATCAATCTTGCCAACCAGCATAATTAGGAAAAGAGAGAGGATCAAAAGTCCCAAAGGGAGCCCTTTCCCATCAGCTCCTTTCTCCACTTGAGCTCAGAGAGTCAGTACTGAAAGGTGGGCCATGATGCACAGAGGGCTCTGCCTGTTAAACAGTCACACCTTGGAAGAGAGAAATGGTGCAAGGTCATTCTTCAATCACTTAAATTCAGTGGTTCCATCCTGGTGCAGTATTCTGACGCACAGGACCACATACGGCCAAGGACCTTTCAAAACTCGGTCAGACAAAGCCTCTGATGTTCACAGCAGAACTAGGAAGCCAAGTGTAATTCATGTCAAAGAAGAAACCCACACCAGATTAAGTGAGCACCTGTAATTCAAGTCTAAAATCTGTCCCCCAATATTAGATTCTCAGGTAAACAAGGATCAGATACTTCTCAAAAAAGTAAAGGACAAATGTGAAAGCTTTGCTTTATTTTCACATTTATTCCATATACTATAGATATTACTTTAGTTAGGTGGTGTAGTACATAGAGCACTGGACTTTGAAATGAGAAGACCTGAGTTCGAATCCTCCCTCAGATACTAACTAGCTGTATAACTCTTTATCAGCCTCAGTTTCCTCACTTGAAAATGGGGATAATAACATAGGAGCCATCTTCCTGGGCTGTTTAATCCAATGACATAGCACACATATAACACTTTGCAAACCTGAAATTACTTTGATTAACATGATTTTCATTTATTTGCCCCTTTCTGTCTCCATCCAAATAATAAAACAAATTCATTCAAGTTTAGCTAAGGCTACCTAGGCATATGGCTGACACCAGCCTAACCCTTTTTTCTAACGTGATGGATAAGAGATGGAAACCTCAAGGTGGCTTTGTATGCAGGCTGGATTTTCAGTCCTTTTAGTAAATCTCAATGTGGGTGTATTCATACCTACTGAGGAAGCAAACGTGGATCTCAGTATTGGCAGGGTCCTTTGAGCTAAATGACCCTGCTGGCCTTTGTGTTCTGCAACCATAGCTCTCCCTGGGGATCGATGAAGCAGACCCTTTCTCTGTTTTGTTTTTCACATAAAAATTTGTTATTTTTGTTTTGGCTTTTCTTGGGCAGAGGACAGTTACTGCAATACCTCCAAGACCTAATCTTCATTGAGAAAAGGAAGAGAGGATCTCCAAGAGCTGGAATGGTCAAGTCAAAGTCACTAACATCATTTCCTCCTTTGACAATGTTACTAAACTGATAGGTCAGGGGGATGTCACAGACCTAGCTTACCTAAATTTTAACTAAACTTTTGATAAGGTATCTAATGCTAATCTTAGAGGGAAAAAATGGAGAGATGGGGACTAGACAGCAGGGGGATTTGGACTCAGTTGAATGGTCAGACCCAAAGGATCATCATTAAGGATTCCATGTAAACTTAGTTAATCTCTAGTCCCCCAGAGGTCTGGGCTTGGCCTTCTGCTTTTTGAGATTTTTAGTAATGGATTTTGCAAAGGCATACATGGAATACATATCAAATCTGCGGATGACACAAAGGAAGAGCTAACAACTTGGATTACAGTCAAGATCTAAAAACATCTTGGACAGCTAAAAACTCTAGCTAAATCTAAGAAGATGAAATTGAACAGGAATAAACTACTTTGGGCTTAAAAATTAATTTTGTTTGTATGAGATAGAGAATGAGTGGTTAGAGAGCAGTTTAACTGAAAAAGATCTAGGGGTCTTAGCGGATCATAAACTCAATATACTGGCATCCTAGAGGTAGGGATAATAACTTGATGATTCCACTCTATTCTACTCTGACTAGAACACATCTGGAGTACTATGTTTCATTCTGGGTGCCATATTTTGGGAAAGACGATAGCAGAGCACCCAAGGAGGGCTACCAGAATGGTGGAGGCCTTCAATTTCATTCCACATGGGGATTATTTGCAGAAAATGAAGCAAAAGAATAGTAGTCCAACTCCCTCATTTTACAGATGAAGACAGTAAGGGCTAGAAGATAAAGTGAATGGCCTAAAGTCACACAGTGAGTGTCAGATCAAGATTTGAAACTAATTCTCCTGACTCCCAGGGAAAAAAAAGTTCTCTTTCTCCTAGATTTTATGAGAATTTTTTAGGTTATATATGAATTACTACAATGACTTGGAAAGATACTGGTCCCCTTGTTGCTATTTATACTCTGATTTCTCAGGTTTAATGGAATCTAGTGGAAAGAGCAGTGGAGAGGACTTTTCCTCTGCTAATTTTCTTCCATGCATCTTGTACCTAACCTCTTTGTACCTATTTGTCTGCGTGCTGTCTTCTCTGGGAGCTCTCCCTGTCTGTATCCCCAGAGCTCAGCACAGTGTTGCTCCCATAGTATGTGCTTACTAGATGCTTCCTGGCTACCTGACATTCCCAGGCTGCAGCTACAGTTCCCCAGTTTAACCAGATCTTTGGGAGAATCTTTGTCATCAGTGCTTGAGCTGGTGTTTGGAAATTTCAGAAGCATAATTTCTGGAGGAAGGAGGGAGAACGCACCATCCTTTTCTGGGAATCAGCCTACTCAGCACAGGCATTTGTTGCCGTCCCCACAAGAATCAAGAGTAGGTACAACCTGAGGGGCACATCCTCACCTGAGTCTGGAGGGACGCAGGCACAAGAGAAATGAGTGATGTAGTTCACTTTGAAGTGGGAGTTGATGGGATAGTAATCCGCCAGCTTGATCATCTTCTTGAACGCATCGTAGATGAAAATGAAGCTGATCAGAGAGGAGAAGCCCTCTTCAGTGAAGCGAGTAAAATACTGGACTAAGAAGCTGGCATCCGTGGCCACCAAGATGAGGCACAGGAAGGCAGACCACAGACCAATCCACAAACGGAATTCCAGATAGTCAAAACCATTGTCTCTGGAAGAAAGCAAGAAAGAGATTTAGACTCTGCCCCCTACACAGAAAGAAGAAGAATTTGACCCTCAGATGCTAAAGCTAAAGAATTAATCACTAAATTTCAAAAGTCAGCTACAGGTCCTAGAAAGGAAACATACTCTGGGTTATAGGATTATGCATTTAGAACTGGGAGGGAACTTGAAGAGACCAATGAATCTAACCCCATCATTTTACAGATGAGGAAATTGAGGCCAAGATAATAAAGTGACTTGTCCAAGGTCGTACATCTAATAAGTGTCTAAGGGTAGATCTAAACCCAGATCTTCCTGACTCCAAGGCTAATACCCTACCCACTGCCCCATGCTCCCAGAAATGCCACAATTCAGCAATTTAGTCAGCCCAGCCTAGACAATTAAGCTTCCCAAAGAAAAGAGTTCCAGAAATTGTGAGAGAAGCACAGAGAAAGGTACAGGAGACTCTGTCCTTGGGTACACTGAGACCTTCCTTGGAAGGAGTGCCTTCCCCTATTGGCAGAACTGGCATTCTAATATAAGTTGTTGCTGAGGTGGTAAGGGAAATGAGTCCAGTTAAACCATGTTGGTTATTTTCAACATATTTGGAGGGGATTTTACAATCATTCTTTTTCTTACACATTCCTGATGAACTCTCTGTGGGATATTTTTTGAGGGACAAGGAGGAGGGAAAGGAGTCTGGACCTATGATTTAATACATATAGAACATCCCCTTCACCAATGAAAATCAGTCCATCAACCAACATTTATTAAATGATTAATATGTGCCAGACACTGGGCTAAGTCTGGAAATACAAAGAACTAGTGTGTGAGCCTGAATAAATCACTTCTGTTTGCCTCAGTTTCCTCATCTATGAAATAGGGATGACAATATCACTCACCATGCAAGGTTGTGAGAATCAAATAAATGAGATACTTATAAAGTGCTTAGCACAGTGTCTGCCATAAAATGTTAGCATCATCATATTGGCATCATCATTATTGTCCCAGCAAGTTGCCTTGAGTGCTGAGAATTTAAGTGAATTTAAATCCACTTATCACAGCTAGTGTATCTCATGGGCAAGACTTGAAACCATTTCTTTCTGATTCCCAAGCCAACCCTCAATCCATAATCCTACACATCCTCTCTTGGTGAGACAGAGATAGATAATATTATTCCAATTTTTTATATAAAAATAAATAAATTAAGGACTTTCTCTAAATCCTACAACATGAATTTCCAGTCTTTCCTAATACTGGATTTTGATACCACTGTGGAGTTTGTGCAAGTTCCAAACCACTATTCATTCCCCAGTGACGTTAGATTGCTGATGGTCAGTCTCTGAAATCCTACATAAAACTAGTAGAAAGGGTTGAAAAGCATAAGCCCATAGTTGAAAGAGATGCATTTCTCCAGTCTAACACACACATTTTATGGATGAATAGAATTATACCTGAAGTTAAGTGATTTTCCCAAGGTTTTGTGACCAAGCTTGGGTTGGAAAACAAGTTCCCTTACTCCTGGTCCAGTTTTCCTGCCTCTAAGGCACACTTCCTGTGCTCTGACTCTGATTTAGCTCTTGATAAGGTTATCATTTGAGCCCTTGCTTCACAAACGTCCAGATAATAATAAACTATATTTATTATATAATGAATTTCCTCCAGATGATTTAGAGACATCCATCCATCTATCTATCCATCTATCCATCCATTCACTTAAGAAACTTTCATTACTTGTTATCAGACCTAGAATGTCATTAGTGTAGGGGAGCTGATTGCACCTTATCTCTATCTTCCAGTCTTGCCCCAGGCCAAAAAGTCAGTATGTGTCAAAGGTGGGACCTTAAGTGAGTTCTTCCCAGAATCCAAATCAGTTTTCAATCTAGTGAGCCAAACTGTTTCATATTACTAAACTAATAATTTATCAATTAATATTAAAATTAATGAATGTTTCTTGAATGAGATAAATACTAGACAAAGCAAGCTGAGGTCTACAATGAGTCATCAGAAGAATTAGTAATCGGGGCTTTTTATTTCTGGATTCATTCCCTATTGACTTGACCAAGAGATCACCAGTGAAAAGAAGAGTTAAAAGTATTTTATCTTTGCTTCCCTAACAAAATTTGCATTCAACAATCTCATCTTCCTCACCAATTCTTCAGCATGTTTATAAGAACTGTAGCAAGAACATGATCATTTTGTTTGCATGAGGTTGAAACATCATCACTTGGGAAATGGGGAGAAAGGGAAGATTTCAATTATGAGGTCCTTCAAAGAAAGAAGATACCTAGACTAACTGGAAAAATAAATACTTGGGTCTGGGGGACCCTAAAACTATCTTATCTGGTCTCAGTCAATGAAACTAGTGGAGAACATCCACAGAAATGACGTGCTTAAAGTAGGAAGAAGAGGGAATAATAAGATATTTGTCACTTCTTTGGCTATTAGAACTAAATTATTAGACAAAAGAAGGATTAACCCTCTTACCATGGTACGGTTTGTGAGAAATAGCTCACTGTATACATAATGCTGTTCTATCATTTCAGTTGTGTTCAACGCTTCATGTCCCATTTGGGGTTTTCTTGGCAAAGATACTGATGTGGTTCACCATTTCCTTCTCCATTTTACAGATGAGGAAACTGAGGAAAACAGGGCTAAATTACTTGCCCAGGATCACACAACCAAGAAGTATCTGAGACTAGATTTGAACTCAGGTCTTTCTGACTCTAGGCCTGGTACTCTATCCACTGAGCCACCAGCTTTCTTGTGTACATCTTACCACTAATTAACTATATGGATTATTAGAAAGACCATTGGGTTTGGAACTCCTTGGCACTTTCCTTGTTCTTTTCACCCTGTCTCTGAATTGTCTGAGCATGCCACCCTCTGACCATCTTCCTCCCATTCTTAAGTTGTTAAAAAAAAAATCTTCCTCCTATGCCAGTGGCAAGTTTCTGATCAGGATCATGGTTTTCAAACAAGAATGGATCTTAGCAGTCAGCTGGTTCAACTTCCTCCATTTAAGGGAGATTTAAGGTCCAGATAAAGGAACTGAGACCTCAAGAGACAGCGCAAGGTCAAACAGAGCACAAACTGTGGGACTAGGACTCGATTCCAGGTCTTCTGACCCCCAATCTAGCATTGTTTCTGCTGTTGTGGTGGCAGTGGTGGTCTTGGGAGGACAAGGAGGAGGAGGAGGAAAAGAAAGAGGAGGAAGAGTCATAAACATTTAGGTGACCTTTTAAGGTTTGCAAAGTGCTTTATAAATGTAATTTCCTTTTATGTTCACAATAACCCTGGGAGGTGAGTGCTTTTCTATCCCCATTTTAGAGATGAGGAGACTGAAGCAAACAGAGGTGAAGCGACTGGCCCAGGCTCACACAATCAGTAAGGGTCTGAGACTGGATTTGAACTCGGGTTTTCCTGACTCCAGGTCCTAGCTCCCTGTTCCTGTCCTACCTTTTCCTTTAAGACCCAGGAGCCACACTAAAGCCTAAGGACAGGACTGATAAAATTATTTTTACCATTGTTATAATATTTTAATAACATATATCAAATAATAATCATAACAAAGTAGTTTGATCAAAATAAAGACCAGCTAGTACATAACAGTACTATATTATTTAGTGCTGGATTTAAAAAAAAATCTTTACAGTTTTTCTGTTTGGCATTGCACTTCTAATCAGACAGAATTTCTAGACAAATCATGGAGCACTTTGTTTAGTTTGCTAATTATGGGCTATTTGAAGGGAAAGGGAGATATGAATTTACTGAGTAAAAGGAAATAATTTCTATCTCAGAATTATCTAAAGGAAACCAGCAAGAAACATTTTCTCCAGATTAAGTTTCTGATCGCTTTGCTGCCCGTAATTCTTTGTGAAGAGGCCGCCCTGTTTGTTCCTGTGGAGGGTACAGTCTGGTTTAATCTTCCCACAAAGGCCTTCTCCTTTCACACAGTGAGCTTTCTTAAACACAGAAAACTTGGTGACTCTTTGCTGCAAACTACCACGAATGGAATTCTTTGCAATGTCCTGGGAATTAAGATGAAGAAGGGTCATAGAATAAAGAATTCCCAAAAAAGAAAGGAAATGCTACAGAGTGAGGTTGAAATGTGGAGCACGAAGTTTCTTGCTTCACTCAAAAAAGTCCTTAAAGAGACTAGTTTAGAAATAAAAAACAACAATAACATAATGATATTCAGTGTTTCTGTGGTGCTGAAATATAGAAATTCATTTGATTTTCACATGGCATAGTGGGATAGTCTTTGGATACTGGGGACCTGGATTCAAATTCACCCTGATGCTTACTACTTGAGGGACCTTGGTCTCCCTGGACACTGGTTTTCTCCATCTATAAAGTGAGGGGGTTGGGTTGGTTGATCTATGAGGTTTCTTATCACTCTTTAGCTGAGATCCCATGAAAAAGCTTTGGGAGAGAGCATTATGGGTATTGCTCTTTTCATTTTGAATGTAAGGAAATGGATTCTTATTGAGATTAAGGGTCACACAGCTAGCTACCAAGCCTCAGAGGTGACTACTGGCCTCTGCTCCTGCTCCTCCCCTTCCCTCCTCTCTCTTCGTGATAGACTATGTGGCTCTGGAACACGCCACCTAAGCTACTACCCAGTCAGGCATAGGAGTGGGAATGAGGAACCCCACTTCACATCAGCTTGCTCTTTTTTAACTGGCCTGGTTATTTTCTAATATTTCCTGCTGTCAGTGTTCATGCCTCTTATTCTTAGAACATATAAACTGGAGTGCCCTGTTTCTTTTGTCTCCTCCTAAATCCTCAAATCCCATTTTTTAAATACAGTTCTCCTTGAAATGAACAGGAACTTTTCAATTTGAAATACAGACTATGGGGAAAAAAAACACAGCCTCCACCCTTCTCCAAAAAGTATGGTTGCTTTTGTGGCTGAAAAATTTTACTTTCCATCTTTGGGGACTACAAATGCAAGGCCTTTCTCTTAACTAACCCTCCCTGGTTGTTGTTCACTCATATCTGACTCTGAGATCCCATTTTGGGGATTTCTTGGCAAAGGTATGGGACTGGTTTGCCATTTCCATCTCTAGCTCATTTTACAGATGAGGAAACTGAGGCAGACAGGTTTAAGTGACTTCCTCAGGGTCTACTCTCCTAGCAAAAATGAATAAACACCATCAGTGCAGTACTATTTTCTATTACCTTCTCGATAAAGTAGATAACAAGAATCCAAAGCCTATTTCTAGGTTTTACAGAAGTATTAAGGACAAATACCCTCTAGGGAATTTGTAAATCCCTCTGTAAATTACAGTCACTTATTTGATGAGAGGAAGGAGTTACCTAAGCTGATAAAGCTGAGAAGTAGAAGAGCAGTAGCTTGAACCCAGATCTGCTTATTCTAAGGCCCTTCCATAATTCTTTACTGTCTGGTACTAATTATATTCCCTGCTATAATCTGAGAAAAGATTTAACTCTCAGAATGAGACTTTCTCATTCTATGGATAGTAAATGAGGGTCTAAAGAAGTCAGAAATAACAAGAGAGGATTCTGTCCCTCCTCTGTCCAAAGTAGACCTTAGCTTGGAGAGGCCAAGGTCCCCCACTACCACCTCCAGTTGTCTTGATCCATATCTGGCCACTGGACCCAACTGGTTCTGGAGGAGAAAGTGAGGTGGTGGCTCTGCACAGTCCTACCTCACTTAAGTCCAATTTACCTTCAAGTCATGGCATCTCCTTCCTGACACCATGGCCTTCTTCAGGAACAAAGGACAAACAAACAATGATTTTGGATTAAATGTTACCCCTTGACTTATGCCTGCTAACTAATGATTAGTACCATTTAGCATATGTAGAATTGTTATGTCTTTGTGATTCCAATGGTTTTTTGAAGTTATTTTCATGTCCATTTTTCTGTAGGAAGAGCTGGGTGTTCTCTAGTATCTCCAGAATGGAATTACTCTTTCCTGGGATAATTAAACCCTTTTGATTATATATGAATGTGCATGTGAACAAATGTAGACACTGTGCTATACGTACTTGCTGAAATTAAATAGAAGCCTCTCAAAGACAAGAACAGGTCCTGTACTGCTCAGGATGGTGAGTGGTTGGCCAGCAAAAAGACAAAAGATGGCTCCGGAGACAGCTGTGCCCAGGAAGCTCTCCAGCACACCCTGGTATAGACAAAATGCAGGCATTAACAGATACATTCTTTCTGCCTTGTGATATCTCCTATTCAGGAACAAGCAGTGCCAAATACATTGAATGAAGAACTTGTGCGCCATATGTAAAAAACCAAACAGAAGCAAGATGCTGTATAGACAGACCCTGATTGGTGCCAACAACACAATCTATCCAAATGGTTGCATCATTAGAGTTTGTGCTCCATATTTCCCTTGGGAAGGAACTAGTGACCACAGATTACATAATTGTAACTTTGGATGACGTTACTTTGAATACAGGGATGCATTGAAACCTAGCTGCATTTCCCACTAGATACTAGTATTACTGGGGCCACTAAAATTTAATTGAATCCTGTCATCAACAGGGACACAGAATAATAGACTTTAGAAATCTTGTAGCCCAGTCTTCTAATTTTACAGGTAAGGAAACTGAAGTCTAGAAGGTTAAATGACATACCCAAGGTCTTAGCTACTCAGTAATAGAACAAGGGCTGAAACCAAAGCCTCCTAATGATGAAAATGTACTTTTTAAAAAATATTTAGCACTTCATTCTTCAGAAAATTCTATACTCCTTCTATTGATGATGATTTGGGAAATGCTTTCAGGGTTCCTTAGAAAAGTTCAGTCCTGCCTCACTTAAATCCAATTCATTTGCATGTCCTGACATTGCTTTCCCAGTGTCATGGTTCTTTTTGGGAATGAAAAACAAACAACAACCAGCAAGGGGACAGAATGCTGCATCTAAGAGTCATGAAAATATGACTTTGAATCCTATTCCAGATAATTCCTAGCTCTGTGACCTTGATCAAATCACTTAAGTTACGTCAGCCTCAGTTTCCCATCTCTAAAATGGGTATAATAAGAGTGCCGCCTTCCCACAGCTATTATGAGGATCCAATGAGATATTTGTCAAGCTCTTTGCAAAGCCCCTGCAAAGGCTACAGAAATGAGAACTCTTTGCTGTTAAGTCATGTTTCAGTCATGTCTGATTCTTCATGACCCCATTTGGGATTTTCTTAGCAAAGATAGTGGAGCAGTTTGCCATTTCCTTCTCCAGCTCATTTGGCAAATGAATAAACTGAGGCCAACTGGGTTAAGTGACTTGCCCAGGGTCACACAGCTAGTAAGTGTCTGAGACTAGACCTGAAATCAGGAAGAAGAGTCTCTCTGGTTCCAAGCCCAGTACTCTATCCACTGAGCCACCTGGCTACTCCCAAGTGCTAGCTATTGTCATTAAAATAAAAGTTTCTAGCTATCTTTTTGTTTTTACATAACCTACATTTCCTCAACACATTTTGACATGTTGAGCTTCAAATCTCAGTGCAGAAATTTTAAAATATTCTTATGCAAGGAAGCACTGTTAGCTAACTGTAAAGAAAGGTTCAAACTATTTATAAACTGAAAAAACCAAGAAACCTTTTTTTGTGGCTCACTATATTGGGATGCACTGATACAGTGAGTGAGGACAGAGATCACTATGGAGCTAGCTATTTTAGGCAACCATAAATCAAAAAGACAATTCTACACCTTAGTGGAGTAAATCTCTCTAAAAGCTTTTAGATTTTGGATGGGCTGATATTATGCAGACCAATGGCTTGGGGTTGGTTGGAAAAGGAGGAGCAGGGACCTGGGTTATTTTTGTAAGACTTCAATTTTATTCTACTTCTTCCAAATAGATGAAACCAAAGCACTGGGACTATGTTTCCTATCATCCATCTCACCAACCCTATGATCTCCCTCCTCTTATTTCACATAGAAGAAGGAAAGGGAGTTAATAATCCAAAGAACAAAGGGAAGGAGGAAGAAAAATTAAGGTTGTCTCACAAGAAAAAAAAAAACAATAAGAATTACTTCAATCCTTTCTCTCCTAACTCATGCCTTGAGCAAACCTGATTAAAATTCCCCTCTACATTGTCAAGGGTTGGTCTGATGGTGGTCCCAAACAATTTGGGTACAGGAAGCATTTCTCAGTTGAGACACTCTCTTTAATCCATGTGTCTCTAGAAATCTAGAATCTGGAATGGATTCCATTGACCCAGAACATTTTACAGAACCAAAACCACAATGCCCAACTTTATTTGAAACATCATAATGTATGCAGTGCTACTTGTAGTTAAACAAAAAATTTAACCTGGCCTCTAGAACAAACAAAAAAGTCAACCTAGACCCCAGGTCTGCAACCTGGAAGAAATGAGGCCAGGGAGAACAGAAGTTGCTCTATAGCAAAATGAGTTTTAGCAAAAACTTAAGCCAAGACCTGCATTGGCAGCAATCTGAATCTCTTTCATCAGTTGTACAAGTATGTGAGAGATGTGCTGTTGAATCTTTTCACTTGTGCCCGACTCCTTATGACCCTATTTTGGGGGAGTTTTCTTGGAAAAGATAGTGGAGTGGTTTGCCATTTTCTTCTCCAACTCATTTTTCAAATGGAGAAACTGAGGGAAATAGAATTGAGTAACTTGTCCAGGGTCTGACGCCAGATTTGAACTGGGAAGATGAGTCTTCCTGACTTCAGACCCAGCACTCTATGCACCATGGCACCACCTGGCTGCCCTTATGTGAGAGATACAGCTATGGAAAAGCTAGAGACATTCTCTTGCTTATAGGGAAGATTAAACTCTAGTGAGTTAGGAGCATTCATATAACATCGGAAACAGACATTTTTACGAATTATTATTTCTATTCCTGTGCTACTGGATGTCTTTCTCATTTGAATCACTAAGTGTGACAATAGGGGAAAATTCAAGTTGTCACATGGAGAGGAGAAGGCAGCAGAGTGTCAGTGAGAAGAAAGAGAACATGCCCTTGTTCTCCAAATGAGAACGCAGATTGACTATTTCTGTTATCATTTTCTATTAGGTCAAAACCATTTTTTGCCGTTAGAATACAAGCTTCCTGTCAGTAGGGATTGTTTCATTCCTCCTCTTTGTATCCCTGGTGCCTGAATACAGTAGGTGCTTACTAATTATGTGTTGATTCACTGTCTGATTCATGATAATCAAGCATAGAAAACCAACCATTGGGGAATATTAAAACTAAAAAGTAATAGAAAGCATCATGAGCAAATTCCAAGCTTACATTTCTTTTTAACCCCTGAAATATTTCTAATCATTAAATGAGATTTTTTAAAGTTAATCTTGGTGATGATTATTCAGAATATTGAATAATATAATGAAACGTCTTCAGATTAATCTCTGACACAGAAGTTTGGCCAGGAAGAGTTTGATGCTTTTCAGAAATGGCTAGCTGCAAACAGGAGAATTTTGACAAATTAACTGAGTGAGTTACTTAGATCAGCTTGGGGTAAGCCAAACTAGAAAGAAGGAAATCTACATTGGTTATCAGGTGTATGACAACTAAATTAATTGAACAAGTGAGGCAAATAGCTGGATAATTCAAACTCTCCCCCCCCCCCCAAAGAGCTTTCACACCCAATGAATACAATTAATGCTGGCCTTTCCTAAAGTGGATTAACCAGATAAACTGTTTCCTCAACTTCCTTTTACACATCTAGCAAAAGGTCAGCACTCTTATCCCTGATAGCTTCCTGGGGAGATCAGAATTTTGATATCCCTGGTACACTGTCACCTACACTCCAACTCACAACTTCCCCCTAAGATCTTTGTCAGTCAACAAACTTATTAAGCACTTACTACATACCAGGGGCTAGACGGCACAGTAGATAAGAGTTCAGATCTGGCCTCAGAGACACTTACTAGCTGCATGACCTTGGGAAAGTCATTTAACCCTGTTTGCCTCAGTTTCTTCATCTGTCAAAGGAAGGAAATGGCAAATCACTCCAGTTTTGTTTTGTTTTTTTGCCAAGAAAACCCCAAATGGGGTCACAAAGGATTGAACATGACTGAAATGACTCAATCATGGGGCAACAAGGTGGCACAATGAATAGAGCACTGGTTCTAGAATCAGAAAGATCTGAGTTAAAGTCTGACCTCAGGCACTTCCTAGGTAAGTGAACCTGGACAAGTCACTTAACCCTGTTGGCCTCAGTTCCTCACCTGTAAAATGAGGTGGAGAAAGAAATAGCAAACTATTCCAGTATCTTTGCCAAAAAAAACCCAAATGGGGTCATGAAGTGTCAGATATAACTGGAAAATGATTGAACAACAGCAGCAGCAGCATGTGGCGGGTACTGTGCTAAAAACTGAGCATACAAAGAAGAGCAAAGGGTTTGTGAGCATAGATGTAGAGGTAGAAAGTATCTTAGTGGCTCTGGACTCCTAATCCCTCATTCTACAGATGAGGAAACAGAGGGCAAACTCAGATAGCTCCAAGTCTTTGAGTCCTTCTGCCTCAAAGGCCAATGTTCTCAGTATCTCTGGTTGAAACTGGAAGACGAAAGACGCCTTTAAAGCCAAAGAAATCACACCCCTCCCTGAAGATAAGCGTGAATCGAGTTTGAAGAAAGAATTGTCTTGTCTGTCAAGCCTGGAAGAAAGGTGATATCCATTGCACTGAAGAGGGCAGGTTATGAAGGAGATGACACAGGAGGCGGGGTTGGCATAGAGACACTTCACTGGGTTTCCTATCTAGCCTCAAGTGTGGATTCCCAGAAAAGCAGATGGACTGATGTTCACATGCGAGTAATAAAACACCTTCGAAAGCCAAGACAAATGATTTTAGGATCATCCACCTTATTGTGGATTCTTAGAATGATGGAAGGTGATGGTGGTAGGTCAGTTCAACAGAACGGAAGGGGAATTTGTCAAGTGTGTGATTTTTAAAGGAGGATCTTTGGAGAAGTTTTCCCCAATGAGAACTGCGTGCCTAAGAAAGCTTAACTTCTACCTGGTGGAATGAAGCAAATTACTAAAAGCCATGGGAAAGTACCAATGTCAACAGGCATTTATTCAGCCCCTACTATGTGCACTGTGCTAAACACTGGGGCTACAAAGAAAAGCAAGGAGAAAAAAACAGGTTTTCTCCTCAGTGAGCTTATTATTTTCTATTGGTAGCACAACATGCACTTAATTAGATGTTGTTGTTCAGTCACTTCAATCATGTCTGACTCTTCCTGACCCCATTTGGGGCTTTTTTTTTTAATTTTTTTTATTTACTCATTTACTTTTAATTTACAAGATTCAGTTCCACAATCACTTGAGTTTTAGATTTTCTCCCCTCCCTTCCCCCCCACCCCCATGGTGACGTGCAGTCATATATAGGATCTGCAAATACTTTCACATTGTACAATAGTTTGGTCATATAGAAGGGTTGTAACAGTGATCACTGGGAAAAGAAAAAAAAAAAGCAAAACCAGACATGAAAGAGAACGATAATGAGTTTTGCTTCAGTCTCCATTTAAACTATAGTCTTTCTATATCTTTCTCTGAGTTTAGGTATCTCCTTCCATCCTGAGGCTTGTAGAGTTGTCTTTAGCTGTGCGTTGTTGAGGATAGTCCAGTTTATCAAGGTTGGTCATC
>CM053583.1:193969486-193997754 GCA_028627135.1 Pseudochirops cupreus
GACATCAGCATTAAAAATGCAAACAATAGTTAATAGCTAAGTAGAACGTTCATTTGGCATGGATTTAACTACCAGGTTTATATTACAATAAACCATCGTTACCATATCTGAATCTATAGTACTTATGGTTTTTGTGAAATAAAGTTCTGAAGACTTTTGTTTCTATTTTTCAAATCGTGTTTTTAAAAATGCAGTTCCTGCAATCCCGTCACATTTAATCAGTATGTATGATCACAGTTGTGTTTTTTCCTTTTGTTCTTATGCTATTATCTCAAGGATGTTGAAGATAAGATTGTCCACCTTTACTTCAGATTGGTAAATCAAATGGAGAAAGATTTTTTGATCCCCCAGAAAGCCCCGATTCTCATCCCACTTTTACTAGCAGTTGCTGGGTAACCTTGGGCCAGTCCCTTGGTTTATCTATGAATCAGTTTCCTCATTTGTGAAATTAGAATAATGTGATACAGAAATAGTATGGGCACAGAATGAGAGACTCTCCATAAAAACGACGAGTGCCAAGGCAAAAAGGAACTATGTAAGCCCATTGTACAAAACCAGGACTGCTGAATGCTCCAACTCCTAAAAGGAGGCTTTTTCCTCATTTACTTTTTACCCTAGCGCCCCCCCACTCCCACCCCTCTACCGCCACCAACCCTAACTTATAATTTAAGTCAGATTCATGGAGCTATTTTTGCCATCACTAGAAGGCTAGAAATGCAGCAGCAGGACAGAAGCAAAGTCAAAAGCAGGATCCAGCAAAAAGAAAGTCGAAATCATGCTGAGTGACTGAGAGGCCATCTGCTCCTGCCTGAGCTGGCAGGGCGAGGAAGGCAATCTGGGCTGGCTATTTGTAGACTCAGAAATTACTACACACCTGCATGTTTTCCGTGGCATCCCCCAGCAGTCCACCAAAAGTGATCGCATTGGTGACCGTCGCCAGATAAATGAAGAGAATGGCGGAAAGAGCTTGGATATTTAAAGCATCATAAAAGTCACTGGCAAAAAAGGGTGCTTTCCTCTTTATGTCCTTAATTAATCCACCACAGAACCTGGGGAGAAAGGAAACATGTGATAATGTAAAATAAATTACAATAAAAGGAAGAAAAAGTAGAGTGATAAATGAGGTAAAGGACTAAGATAAAACCAGCTGACCTGTGTACAACACAGGTTCACCATCTTTTTTGTCCGATGGATCCCTTTGGCAATTGAAGTGGAAGCCTGTGCACCCCTTATCAAAATGTTTTTAGATAAATAAAATAAAATCCATGGGATTGCAAAGGAAATCAATTTTGTTGAAATACACCTATCAAATGCTTTTACTTAAGTATCAAGTTCATGGACCATAGGTCAAGAACCTTAGTATAAGGGCTTTTGAAATCACTCAAATGCTATTTCTTGACCATCTAAGAGCCAAGTGATATCAAAATATTTAGATTGGAAAGGACCTCAGAGACAGTATAGCCCTTTTAATACTTAGCAGATTGGCAGAGCAATAGCAAAATTGATAGATAACACTCCTCTTTCTTGGGTCATTAGATCTGACTTATTTTTGCACAGCATAGAAAAGCTCTATTGGTACGAGGGAATGTTTTCCTAATGATGATGAGCTAATAGTTTAGATTCAATCAAATTTTTTGGAATAAAAAAGTGAATACTAGATCAAAGAGAAAGGAACAATCTACTACTCCCAGCTCAACTCACTTTCCAGACTTTTTTTCACACCTCTTCAGGCCTTCCCACCTTTAAGAAAACTCATGATGGGGGCAACTGTTCTCCTCCCCTATTGCAGACTTTCCCGCCCAGATTCATGTTTCCTAGAGGCCCCAACCATGTTTCTTGTCTATATGATTCATTTCTCTCTCTAGATCTCTTTTCTTCCTTGCCTGTAAGGTTCCCTTCTTCATCCCACCTCATTTTCTAACTTCCCTTTATGTCTTGTCTTTCCCATTACAACATAAGCTCCAAAAACTATCCTTTTTCCTTATATTTGCAATACTTGGGATGTAATAAGTAGTTCATAAATTCTTTATCTATCTATATGTCCATCCATCCATCTATCTTTTTTCCTTCCTCCTTTTTTTCTTTCTCACTGATTGACCAATAATAGATCCCAGCCCAAACCTTATTCGGCCATTGTTTGGGTTTTGATGGCTCAGAGTGAGCATAAATAGCAATTGTTTCTGTTCTGGTCAGGAACTCTGAGGGTCTTTCCCTGTCAGACTGATTCTTTTGGGAAGGCAAAATAGGTCATCTCTTGCCTCAATTCTTACCTAGCCCCCAATTTCCTGACAAGATAACCTTTTGTCTGGTAAAGGTGGAGTTTTTGGAGGCTCTATTCTAATGGTTGGATCCCATTCTCCTGGAGAAAGGAAGGTAAAGCTGCTGACTCTGCACAACCTTCCCTCACTTAAATCCAATTCACATACAAATCAAGACATCGCCCTCCTGATGTCATTGACCCTCTTGTAGAATGAAGGGTGTACAACAACAGTTGTAATGAACTGGTAAATAGTAAAGATTAAAATTTAACTTTTTTCCAAAGTGAAAAAAAATCTATACAGCTCTCAGTGTTATGTGAATCTTCATTTCAGAAAAAACCAGAGCAAGGCAAGGTCACAATGGGCCTTGAGACAGAACTAGCTTTCGCACAGAGCCCATCAAACCCTGAGAATTCCTCACTTCACAAACTGAATGTCTGAGGTTAGCTTTTACCCCATCTGAATCCATTCAGTTCCTGGAAAGAGTTGGGGAATAAAGAGGAGCATAAGGCGAACCAATTAAACCCGAAACTCCAATTTCAGGCCAAATAGTGTGAACTAATTTTAAAGCAACTCTTTTCCATAAGCCAAGTCAGTCATCAATCAAGCAACAAACATTGATCAGTTTGTCTGCCACATGCCAGGCATTGTGCTAAGCATCCAGGATGCAAAGAAAGGCAAAAACCGCTGTGCCCTCAAGGAGCTCACGGTTTAACGGGGGAGACACTATGGAAAGAACTAGGTGCATACGAAGTATATGCAATGGGGGTGGGAGGTCATCTTCAAGGGAAAAGGCATTAGCAGCTAGAGGATAGAGCAAGCTTCCTGATATGGAGATGGGAGATGGAGAGTCATGTGTGAGGAATAGCAAATGGGCCAGTATGGCGGGACTGGACAGTGCATGGAGGGGAAAGATGCATAAGAAGATTGGAAAGTTTTCAGTACAAACTATTGCCTAGAGATAATAGGGAGCCACTGGAGTTTATTGAGTAGGAGACTCATGTGGTCAGTTCTGTGCTTTAGGAAATTTTGGCAAGTGTGCAGAGAATGGATTGGAACAGGGAGAGACTTGAGTCAGGGACAGTAATTAGGAAGATGAGGTGAGAGATAATGAACTGGTTTAGTGGTCGTACAAACAAAGAGGCAGGGATGGTCACAAGAGATGTTGTGGAGACAGAAACCATGAGATCTGAGTGCAGTTTCATAAGGGAATAGAAAAGGGTGAAAGGGACATGTGAAATATTATAATCTTGCATTTAGATGCTTTGTGGTTATAGAATATTTTCACATTTGAGCCTTAGAAGATCAAGACAAGTCGACAGTACAAACAGTATTTCTTCCCATTTGACAGGCTTAGAGAAGTGAGGTGACTTGTCTAAAGTCACCCAACTATGGAGGAGAAAGAACACAACAGCAAGCCGAAGCCTGGACTTGTGTCAGCTGCATCTACCACTCACCTTCCTGTTCGCTGGAGTTCTTCACAATCCCCATGCCCTCCCCCTCCATGTCCTCCATCATGGGGGGTGTCTCCATTCATCTGCACATTCTCTCCACCTGAGTACATATTCTTCCTGTGTAAGACCAAGAAAGCCCAAGGGAAGATTAGCAACATTCACTCCTCTGCTTCAGAGATGTAGCACGTGTTGACTAACTGAGCCTATATAGAAACTCGGGAAAATAATCCTTATGCTAATTGACTTCTCCCAATACAGCCAGTACCAGTTGTCAGAAGACACTATCCTAATCAGAATTAGCCAGCATCTAATGATCAGAATAGTTGTATAGCACGTGTCAGGGCAGGTGAACCATCCCAGTAGTTTTGAGAAGGTTTCCATGGGATGCTCAATGGTATAGGTCCTCATCATTTCACAACTGGACAACTGCAATACCCTTCAAGTTGGTCTTCCTGCCTCAAATCTTTCACAATTCCAAACTGACCCTAACTCTGATTCAGATCAATTAAGTAGAAATTACAGGTTCTCCTCTGAAATGCAAAAGCATGTACCTCTCCATCTTACTAATAGAGGAAAACAGAGGTGTAAGTGATTTTATTGAAATAAACCATCAAGCTCAGTAATTTGGGAACACAGAACAAAATAGTTACTCCAGTCTCCACTCCAGTGCCCTGCCCACAATTTCCTGACATGTTAACCTTTTGTCTGATGAAGGTAGAGTTTTTGGAGGTTCTATCCTAATAGTTGGATCCCATTCTCCTGGAGGAAGGACAATGACTTCATCCAAGAACTCATCAATTCCAGCAATCAGGTCTTGCCTATCCTTTGCTTTGTAGGCAATATCGTGAAACACCTGTAAGGAAGAGAAGACTGGTATTGTTTTGGATAAGAACCAAGGAGTTCAAACCATGTCAAGGTTGGGGGTAGCGGGAATGTGGTACCCAGTAAACATTCTCCATTTATCTTCTATTCTGATGCCTCATCCTAGCATGATAGTAGCCTTGGGATTTCAAAGGCTACACCAGAAAAGTAGAGGGATCTAGCAGATTCTCAGAGCATAGGATCATGGAAGGACCTCACAAGCCATCTGATGTGACCTTTTCTTTTTCCATGTTAGGAAATGAAGGCCTATGGATCTTAAGTGACCTGCCAAGGTCATACAAGTAGTAAGTGACAAAAATAGGTCCTTTGGCTGAAGATCTAGTTTTCTCTCCACCTGTATCTTTTATGTGACTTTACTTCCAGGTTGTCACTCCCATTGGAATGTAAATCCTTTGAGGGCCAGGACTGTTTTTGCCTTCCTTTGGATCTCAAGCATTTAGCCCAGTAGCTAGTACAGAGCGAGTATTTTACAAATGCTTGTTGACTGATTGGTTGGTCACGTAATTTTTTCAGTCAGAGCATTTCCTAAAGACCATCTACAAATGAGGGAAGGAATCATACTCTGTGTCAGTACAGAGAATAATCATGCAGATGAAATTATGGATCCGTTAAGTGCTGAACTATAAGTACAATGCAGCATAGCAAATTGGTCATCTTTCCCCATGGTCCCATTGGGATTTCCTATTTGTTGCTGCTATTCAGCTGTTTAGTCATGTCCAACTATTTGTGACTCTGTAGACCCATGGCAAGCCAACACTGTCCGTAGGGTTTTCTTGGCAAAGATATACTGGAGTGGCTTGCCATTTCCTTCACCAGTGGATTAATGGAAACAGGGGTTTACATTCTAATGGCAGTGACATGAAAGTGAAGTCACATTAGAGATACATGTGGAAAGAAAACTGGTTCCATAGATAAAGGACCTGATATGCCCAGGGTCCCACAGCCAGTAAGTGTCTGCGTCAGATTGGAATTCAGGTCTTCCTATCTCCAGACCCAGTGTTCTGTCTGGTGTGCCATCTGGCTGCCTCATTTCTTATTTAGTTCTGCCTAAAGTATTCAACACTGATGTTTACAACCCTGCTTACAAACTCCTTCCTTCCTAATGTTCTCTCCTAATTTAACAATGTCTACTTATCCCCTCTAGGGAACTCATTCCCAAATCAGCGTTGACTTAGCTCCAGCCTCACATTTTCAAGAGCATTTCCAAGGACATGATGAACATGTCTACCTGGAAACCCAATTGTTATATCCAGTTCAACATACAAAACCCAAAGAAATTAACCTCCTCTATGTCCCCAAACCAGCCCTCCTCCCATTGGCTCCATATCTGTTTTAGAGATTATCATCATTCTCCCACTTACCTAGGCTTAAAGATTTAAGGGTTATACCTCTGCCTTACCTCCCCCACCATAGCCAATTAGTTACCAAGTCCTTTCCATTACATATATGCAGTATCTCTTAGATCTGTCACTCTCTTTCCACTTACATTGCTACTACTCTACTCTAGGCCCTCATTTACAAGCTTCTCAATATATTTTCTTGTCTATAAGTTATCTCCACTATAAATTATCCTTCATGCGGCAACTGGAATAGTCTTTGTAATATCAATTTTCTCTCTTTTTTCTACTCAAAAACTCTCATTAAGAACTTATGAACAATAAATGCTTCTACACTGGTAAGAGGTTGGGTTGCAACAGTAGCATGCAGTCTAGAGTTGGCATGGCATAGTCAGTAGAGGCCTAGACATGGGTTCAAATCCTGACTCTGACATTAAAGAGCTATATGAGAGTGGGCATCTCTCAATCTCAGGGTCAAATCACTCTCTACACAGATAGATTGAGATTGGTATTGGTGGAGGGAGGTTAGAGCAGCCAGGTGGCAGAGTGGATAGAGTACTGGGTCTGGAGTCAAGAAGACTTATCTTCCCAAGTCCAAATGTGGCCTCAGATACTTATTAGCTGTGTGACTCTGGTCAAGTCACTTCACCCTATTTACCTCGGTTTCCTCATCTGTAAAATGAGCTGTAGAAGGAAATGGCAAACCACTCCAGTATCTTTGCCAAGAAAACCCCAGAAGGGGTCACAGAGAGTCAGGCATGACTGAAATGACTGAACAACAGCAGGTGGGAGGTTACTGATCTCTGACTTGAGTTGAATTATCTAGGCCATGAAGGAAGACCATGCCTTTAACCTCCAGGGATTTGTACTATACACCTTGTTAAAGAATCCAGATGAAAAATGATTTTGGAGAAGCATACATAAGAATCCTATCCCTGAAATAGAAAGAACCAAAGAAACAATCACTAGTGAGTCAGCAGGGAATTCAGGCTGAGCGTTGAAAACAAGGCCAAGCCTCGAGCATTACCTAATGTTGTTGTCCACAAGAAAGAGAACAGAAATAAGAAAGCACACCGAGACAAATTTTATACTTATTAGGAGCACAGGAAGGAATGGAATTTTAACAAAGAGGGTTGGAACAGTGTGGTGGAAAGGTGCTGACAGCCCCAGGAGGCCTATATTCAAACCGTGGTTCTGGTATTTAGTTGGGTACCTATAAACAAATCATGTCACTGTTATTTGCCCCAGTTCCTTCATTCATAAAATAGAGACAAAAATATTTGTGCCATCTATCTCACGGGACTGTGGAAAATGTTTGGTAAACCTTAAAACCCTGCAGGGCTGAACTATTATTACAGCTCTGTCATTGGGCAAAATCACAACCAAACATTTCTAAGGCAGGCAATCTGGAGAGCAGAGAGGGCAGCTGGATGGTAGTGCAGGGGATAGAGTACTAGGCCTGGAATCAAGAAGACCTGAGAAGCTGTGGGATCCCTGGGCACGTCACTAAACCCTGTTTGCCTCAGTTTCCTCATATGTCGAATGAGCAGGAAATGGCAAACCACTTCAGTATCTTTGCCAAGAAAACCCCAAAAGGGGTCACGATGAGCTGGACAGGACTGAAATGAGTAAACAATAAAAGTATTGATCCTATTTCTAAAGACCTCCAAAGGAGTAGATTTTATAACTTCTCTTGGCAACACTTTTCTTTTATCTGACAGCTTTATAGCCCAGAAGTTATTCCCTAGAGCTACCCTAAGTCCTTCCTGCTAGATCAATCTACTTTGTCAGCCCTCAGTGGAACAATTTTTGGTTATCCACAGACCATATAGGATGTCTCCAAAGTCTTAGTAGAGGTTTCAATTGTTAAAGCTAGTTGTTTAGAGGTGGTAAAGCTTAAAAATGCACTAAAACTCCAGGGAAATTCTTGAAGCCTAGGATTAAGTGACCTCTCCAGCCTTCTCTTCCCCAGACTGACAAATAATAGAGCTAGCAAATAAACAGGAAATTGTTAGAGAAGATCAAACCACAAACTTCTTCAGAACATCAGTATTTCACCTCAGCAGGAAAGCTGTTTTCTGTCTTTATATGATGGGAAACATTTAGTAAAGATAGAAAGAAACAAAGGGAATGGTAATGAAGCCAATCTGTCCCCCTCGAGAGAAAAACAGAGCCCAAAAGGCAAATGTGTTTCAGTACAGATGGCCAACAATTGAGGTTTCTGAGGGTCCCTATGGGACATAATGCAATGTCACTCAGGACAATCTCACACTAGTCAGAAAGAAATGGGCAGGATCCCTCAGACACCAAGCACTTAGCGAGCCAGAAGCCAGGAGACAATGGCTGTGATACAGATTGATCACCATATAGAAGTGACACTAGGGGCCTGTAGGGTGATATTATAAAATGATAGAGAATGTGAGTTAGAAACTGTTTCAGAGATAACTTTCCCATTTTAAAAATGAGGAAACCAAGGCTCAGCATTTCTGACTCCGAATCAAAGGCTCATTCCACTAATCCCTACTGCCTCCTTGGGCAGTTTGCCTGCTCACTATGTGATCTCAAAATCAATGAGGTCTCAGTTTCACCTTCTTTGAAATGGGGGGTGATGAGACACTTGGCATAGTATGAGAATGAATGGAATAACATGTTGATGGCCTATGGCTTCCGTTCCACCTCACAAGCCTGTGTCATTTCCAAAGCACTCAGTGCCGTCTGGTAGCAGCTGGTATCCAGTGTTATAAGATTTCTCTTCTTCATTTACACTCTTTCTGTACAGATATTGTGAGAAAAGTAACAGGCTCTTACAAGGTATGAAAACCCAAAGCAAAACATTGACTTTCTACTACCTAAGAAAATTGTTTTCATCTAGTGTTTTCCCTTAGGCCAGTCATTTCTGAAGCAATAATAGAGAAGTCAGAATGCATAGTTTCTCAGAATAAATGTGTTTGCAAAAAAAAAAAGGCATTCAGAAGGGAAATATTAATTTAACCCAGTTACACTTTTCAAAAATTTAAATGCAAAGATATTTGAGGTAGGCAAATAATTCTTAAGAAATTAAAATCATTTAGACAAGGAAAGGAGCTGTCATTGCAACAAAGGATTTAGAAACTAATGTGAAAATAAAATATGGCCTTATCTGAAAAACTGACTTTAAATATTGAGTTCAGTTTGTGGCATTCTCTAATATGTCATGCAAAAGATCAAGAGGGGCAGCTAGGTGGCACTGCAATGGATAGAGTGTTGGACCTGGAGTCAGGAAGGCTCATCATCCTAAGTTCAAATCTGGCCTCAGACACTTACTAACTGTGTGACCCTGGACAAGTCACTTAACCCTTTTGTGTCAGTTTCCACATCTGTAAAGTAAACTGGAGAAAAAGATGGCAAACCACTCCAGTATCTCTACCAAGAAAACCCAAATGGGGTCATAGAAAGTTGGATATGACTGAACAACAACAAGTATCAAGAAACCATAGCTTTCATTAAGTAAATGAGAAGAATTCAATGTATGGGGGGGGGGGGGGACAGTTAAAAGGAAGTAATCTAACATCTTAGGTTTAGACCAAAGGGTAAAGTCAAAGAACCAATGGCCTTCGTATCCACAGCATAGTATGGTGAAAAGAGAACGGGGTGAGGTAACAGGACACGGGTTTGAATCCTGGCTTTCTTGTTAACAACTTGTATACATTTGTGGCATTTATTTTCTGGTCCTTAGCTTTCTTAGGTATAAAACTAGATTAGATAAAATGACCTTTAAGAGTCCTGCCTGCTCCAAATACTATGACATGGAAGAACTAAGTTTGGAGTCTGAGTTATGCCATAGCTCTGAGACTGTGATCCAATTATTTAGTGTTTCTGAGTCTTACTTTCCTCATCTGTAAAATAGGAGCAATAATTCTGGTACAACTTGCCTCATTCAATAGTTCTGAGAAAAGCATTTATAAGGCATAGATCGTTATTTAAGTATGAACAACTATTATTCAGAATCTCACAGATTATAGAATCATAGACCTAAAAGCTAGAAGAGATCTCTCAAGAAATCTAGTCCATTTGGATCATTTTATTGATCATGTGAAATAATATTTGTAAAACACACTTAGCCCAGTTCTTGGCACATAGGAGGTATTATACAAATGCATATTCTCTTCCTTTACACATAAAGAAATGGAGGCCCAGACAGACTGATTTGTCACAGGTAATGTGTTCTAAATGGTGGTACTGGGAGTCAAACCCCGGTTCTCTTGACTGCCAGACTGATCTCCTTCTGCAATGCATGCTTCCTCGGTCTACCCTCCCTCCCCACCCCTAAAATTCCTACCTCATCAGACATCAAAGTAGCAATGGCTCTGCCAATCTCATGGTAAGACTTCGCTTTTCCCTTAGGACCTAAGAGAATGAACAGGAACCTGTTTGGGAAAAAAAGAGAGAGAGAGAAGCAATGATTAGAATTACAGAAGAATACTCTGTGTTCTAAACTCAAATTATACAGAAATCATAAAGCTATTTATTCACTCCAGCAGACAAAAGGCCAGAACCAAATTCTCATTTTTTTTTAAGCAGGGCGAGGGTCTGTGTCATACAGATGATTCTATTTTATAGTTGGGAAACATACAACAGTTGGCTGCAAGATTTATACTGGGGCAAAGGCCAACTTAACAGAAGAGGCATCTGAAGCTGTCTCACAGGACTTCGCTTTCTGAATCACTTCACTATTTCTTTTTAAACTTTCCTCTTTTTATCCAATTCTCTAGGCTTTTATGAATTTTCAGAACCAAATAAACAAAACCTAGAAGGCAGAGTCCTGAGTGAAGCTTCAGTGGCCTCAGCTTTCCTTGGCTTTTCTTGACCCAATATGGGCAGTGAGAAATGATCTTTTATGTGTTTTTGAGAAATGTTTCTACTGAGATGTGCCCAATCATCAGCAGAAACCAGTCCCATATTAAGTGAGACTTATGTTTGACAAGAGAGGAAAAATAGGAGAAATTGTCAAAAATGAGTAAATATACCAAAATAAACCATCATCCATAGGGAGTTAAAATTTCTTCCTGGCTGTGACCACTGTTCTTTCTAACCCCATTTTCCAGATAATGCCCATAGCTTACTGTAACACAAATATTTTTTTTAAAAATGCCCGAAGACTAGCCCCCATTTAGGTACATCTACCATGGTGTTGCAAGCACAGTGTTATACAAAGAGTTCTAGACTGGGAATCAGGACCACCTCTCTGAACCTCACTTGTATCATCTGTAAGTTGATTATAACACCTTTGAAACTTCACAGAATTATTATGAGGATCAAATAAGCTATCACAAGCAAAGTGCTTTGCAAACCTTTAAATGAGCATTTTTGAAGCATGTATAATGTGCCAGGCACTGGAAATACAAGTACAGTGAACGAAATAATACCGACTTAGAATGGTTTTATATAGAAATAAAGAAGACAATCAGTATATTTAATGGTGTATAGAGAATAAATACATTAAGACAGTAAACATAATAAAGGTTCAGTAGTTAGCAACAAAGAACTATGGGAAGGAGGGCACTACAGTTCAGAAGCTCAAGTAAAAAGAGGTCTCTGAGTCGTATCTTTGGGGAACAAAGAAATTCCTCGAAGCTAAGGAGAGAGTACAGTCCAGGCATGGTAGACAGGCAAAGGTACTTGGTTAAAAACCCAAGTCTAAGAATCTTCGGTACCAGGGAAAAGAAAGAGAAGTCAATTTGGGGCATGTTGAGTTTCAGATGTCTCTCCGCCTCGTGTCAGTTGTTAACTTTAGGGAACATTTAGATGAGGCACTGTGAGATAACCAATGAGACCATCAAAAGATGTGAAATCATGGGCCGGGATCTGAATCCTGATTCCACTGCTTTGCTTCCCTAGAATTCAATCTACTTGTCTCTAAAATGAGAAGGTCAGACTATGACAACGTCTTTTCCAGCCCTGATTCCTATAACCGGAAAAGAATATTGGATAAGATCTAATAACACCAAAGGTGAGATTGGACAACGCCCTGCCTCATTTCCCCAGGATACATTATTCTATTTTACTTAATAGAAAGAAAAATAAAATAATACAAATTCAAAGGGCAGCTAGGTGGCACAGTGGATAGAGTGCTGGAGCTGGAGTCAAGAAGACTCATCTTCTCAAGTTTAAATCTGGCCTCAGACACTTAATAACTGTGGAGCCCTGGGTAAGTTACTTAACCCTAAATGAGCTGGAGAAGGAAATGGCAAACCACTCCAGTGTCTTTGCCAAGAAAACCCCAAATGGTGCCATAAAGTGTCGGACACAACTGAACAACAAAATATAAACATATGTGTGTTTATATAGACCATGAATCACATCATGTTTTATTGATTTAAAGTCTTTTATGCATATTTTTCTTTGAACCTCACAGCTATTCTTAGAGATAGGTTATGCAAGTATTATCACTATTGGACAGATAAGAAAACTGAGAATCATCAAGGTTAAGCTATTTGTCCAAGAACTCACAGCTTATAAATGGCAGAACTGGTTCCTTTTTCTATATTACACTAACTAATAATAGCTACCATAACTTACCTCCCAGGGCTCCTGTGAGGATCAGACACTATAATGTATACAAAGATACTTTGAGAAGCCCAAGTCATGGACATGCATAAAGAACTGCTGTCATTATCAAGCCCTGTCTGTGAGCTCTTCAGAGGCAGGAACATGGCTCCCATACTAATCACTTTCCCTTCCTTTTAAACATCAGAAGCTATTCACCATGAGGCAGGAGAATGGCTGAGCTTCCCACTGTGATCTGACATCAAAACAAAAAGGGGACCAGGGACCAGACTAAGAGAGTGAGGTATGTAACTGGGACTCTGGGACAGTGATTCAACTAGCAAATTGTCTTTCAATAATGGTGGCCTCATCCTTGACCTCAGATAACAACTGTAATGTTTGCCAACCCTATGCCAGGCTTGACTCCAATGACTGAATTCATATTCAGGGACAAGAAACCAGGACAGGGAATATGCTGGTTTCCAAAGGTTCCCTGTGCCATTAAGAGTTGGGGGAGGTGGCAGGAAGCTAAGTGGTGCAGTGAATAGGAGTCAAGAGAGACTGAGTTCAAAACTGGCCACAGACACTTACTAGCTGTGTGATCCTGGGCAAGTCACTTAACCCTGGTTGCTTTTTTTTTAAGTGTGCAGTGGCAGAGAGGGCCAGAGAACTGAATCAGACCTCTTAGGGAAAAGGTTCTTATCTTGAGGTCTAGGAAAAGCTCAGTGGCCCCATGAATAGAGCACTTGACCTGGAGTCAGGAAGACCTGGGTTCAAATTTGGCCTCAAACATTTACTGTGTGATTTTGAGTAAGTCAGTTAGCCTCCATCTGCCTCAGTTTCCTCACCTCTGCAATAGGAAAAATAATAATAACACCTACCTCCCAGAGTTGTTGTGAGGAATGAATGAGAAAATGTAGGTAAAGTGCTTGGCAAACTTTAAAGAGCTTATAAAAATTAGCAATTATTATTACTTTTTGATTATTTTTATAACTATAGCTAGTTTCATTTGTAACATTATGTCATGCATTTAAAGACACTATTTTGAGAAGGGTCCATGGGCTTTACCAGATCACCAAAGGGAGCCCATGACCCCCAAAAGATTAAGAGCCCTCTCTTTCTTAGGAAAAGTCATGTTTAATCTGAAGTATCCACTCTAAAACACCATTCAGACCAATCCAAAAGGTAAGAAAATTAAGGAGGAAAAAGCCTTTGAAAGTTGAGTCTACTGAGGATAAAGTTGAGTTATAAAGAGTCATCTCCTGTGTATGAACTTAAAATCTAATTCTCCAGTGAAGTCACAGACTCACTTTCCAAGTCAATATGGTTGAAAGGGCAATAGCAGCTAGCATGAGGGAAAGCTTGTTCATGCATGAAGGAAGTCATTATTTTAATCGAATTTTAGCACTTCTAACACTAAAGCTAAATTAAACTAGGAATGCTTCTCTTGACAATAAGATCGATTTTTTTCCTGACGTGAGTGGGCATTGATTTGAATAGTTCACAAGTCTAATATTTTTAACCACTTAAGAAAGAGAGGAATCACATTAAGAGATAACCAACAGGGCTAGTCTTGTTTCCCAGGCTCTGCAAGGGCTGCAAAGAGCATGAGCTAACACAAGGTGCCAGCTGTCAGCTTGGGGTGGGGGAAGAAAGCCACCTGGGGCAGGGGGACAAAGGTGCCAGATGTGCTGCAGCAATGGAAACATACCTAACACCTGCCATTTTCCCTAATGCATTTTGTAAATGGATTTCTTCTTATCTGACGGTTCACGTCCTGTTAATGGGTCCAGATATAACTCCCTATACTGTAATAAATAAAATATGAAATTCACCCACAACAGAACTTTATACATGTGGATATGTGAAGCATTTTGCAAATTTTAAAATACTATTTAGATGTGAGATGCCACTATCTTAATGAAACTTGGGTGCTAAAATACCCCAGGGTGAGCATCTCATCTTTATATAAATATAATCACTAAAGTTCCAATCAATATTGCCAATGCAAGAGCAAGTGTTCTCAGGTGGCTACATGAGGTAATCACGTCAATCTACCAACAAGCAACTATGATGTGCCACTATGTCCCAGGCATGTGCTGAGCAGCAAGGATACAAAGAAAGATCAAAATCAATCCCTGTGCTATAAAAAATCTCTCTCTCTCTCTCTCTCCCTCTTCCTTCTCTCTCTCTCCCTCTCTCTCTCTCTCTCTCTCTCTCTCTCTCTCTCTCTCCCTCTTCCTTCTCTCTCTCTCTCTCTCTCGTTCTCTCTCTCTCTGTGTCTCTCTCTCTCTCCATATGTGTATATATACAATGTGTGCATATATACACACACATATGTACATATATACACATATACATGTTTATGTATGTGCATGTGTGCATGTAGATGTGTGTAAATATATATATATAGAATTCTTTGTGTTCAATATCCCCATATATTAAGCCACCCATTGACCCTGACCATGAGTACAGTCAATGGTGTCAAGCATACTGTGGGATGTGTGAATATACATGTGCATAAACATTGTCGACATGGGGCAGCCTGGAGTCAGGAAGACTTGAGTTCTAATCCAGCCTCACATGCTTACTAGCTGTGTAACCCTATACAACTCACTTAACCTTTGCTTGCCTCAGTTTTCTCATCTGTAAAAAGGGCATAATAATAGTACCTACCTCTCAGGGTTCTTGTGAAGACCAAATGACATAGCAATTATAAAGCATTTATGCCTGGCACGTGGTAAGTTCTGTGTGTGTGTGTGTGCGTGTACACATGCAGAATATACTAGATAAATTGGTGATGATCAAAGGCTCTCCATAGTGGCCATAAGCTACTGAGAGTGACCCTATGGTGGAAGAGTGTCCTAGACAGCAAAGGTCTAACCTCCACTTCACGGCCAGTGTGAAATTGAGAAGGGGGAATGTTATAGCAGCAAGTCCACTGGGTGGATGGTCAGAGGATCTCGTTTGCTTTCTGTTTCTTCATTATGTGTCTTTCAATGAATCATTTCTTCCCTCTGGGATTTAATTTCCTGATTTGTAAAATAAAGAAATTAGCAAGGTCCCTTCCAGGTCTAATTCTATGATGCTATGACTGGGGGCCAGTCCCTCCTTTAACTGACCATATAGACAAAAAGAAATGGCATGTCCTTCAAAATGAAGGCATTCTTTCCACCCTCACATTCTAATTGAGAGCAACTCATAGAACGAGATCCTTAGAATCCTCAGCAAACTCCAGTGGCTCCCTAGCCCCTCCAGGGTCAAATACAAAGTGCTCTCTTTGGCATTCAAAGCCCTTCATAGCTGGCTTCCTCCCACTTTTCCAATCTTCTCACACTTTCATCCTCAACATAGATTCTGTGACACTGGTCTCCCGGCTGTTCCACGAACAAGACCCTCCATCTCTCTCCTCTGGGAGCTTTCTCTGGCTGTCCCCCATGCCTGGAATGCTTTCTCTCCTCTGCTTCACCTACTGACTTCCCAGCTTCCTTTAAATTCAAGTTAAAATCCCACCTTCTACAGGCAGCCTTCCCTAACCCCTCTTAATTTCAGTGCTTCCCCTTTCTTAAGTAATTTCCATTTATCCTGTATGGAGCTTGCTTTCTGTGTATTTGTTTGCTTGTCTCCCCCATTAGACTGCAAGCTCCTTCAGGGCAGGGACTCTCTTTTGCCTCTTTTTGTCTCCTCAGTGCTAAACACTGACTTACAGAAGCATTTTGTTGTTGTTGTTTAGTCTGTTTTCCTTTATGTCTGACTGAAAACCCCATTTGGAGTTTTCTTGGCAAAGATACTGGAGTGGTTTTCCATTTCTTTTTCCAGATCATTTGACAGATGAGGAAACCGAGGCAAATAGGGTTAAGTTAAGTGACTTGCCCATGGTCACGTAGCTAGTGTCTGAGGTCAGAATTGAACTCAGGAAGAGGAGTCTTCCTGACTCCAGGCTCAATACTCTATCCACTAAGTCACCTAGCTGCCCCTAGTTGGCGCTTAAAAAGTTATTGAATGGAATACAGAAGGGGAATGTCCTTGCCCATAAAGCAAGTTGGAACACCTATCTCTACAGCAGCTGAGTGAGACTCCTTTAAACTGCTCCAAATTGAGAAGAATAATGAAAAAGGGAAATGAGAAAACCAGGGAAAAGTAATAGGATTGGGTAACTGAGTTCAAGATCCCTCTACTCACAGCAAGGTTTCTCACCTCATAACCCTAAAAGGAGGGAGAGCACTTATAACTTTGACAATATAACACATCCTGCCAAATTCTGCTTTGATCATGCACCAATCATCCTTCAGGATCCAAGCTGTTTTATGTCAATGGGCAAATCTTATTTTTAACCAGAAGCTTTCTCTTTGTTAGCAAACTAAGAGTAAACATCAGATTTGTGGAGCCAGAAGGACACAGCCCAAAATGACAGCTATAGACAGATAAAAGGGATTGCTTTTGTTACTGGTCTCTTTTTCTTATTTACTTCCAACTAGAAATAAGCTCCAGCTGGGAGATTTCTTAGTGCCTGAAATTTTTTTCAAGAAGTCTCTGCCAGGGGACTCCCTCCACCCAATCCAGTTTTAAAGTTTTATGTCTATAACTGATTACACCAGGATACAATTAGTCCTTCAATCTAGAGAAGAATGGGATGGGCCATGTCTACAACATGTACACACTGCGCCATGCAGTGATAACCTGAGATAACCTGAGAGGCAGGAGATTCAAAGAACCTCACAAAAGTTTGTTGTTGGAAAGGAAGAAGATTCCTTCAGACCACTGCCCTTACCCCCCAAATCCTCTTACTTCTATCCACCCTCCTCCTTTTCTCCTCCTCCTCCGCCTCCTCATCTTCATCCTCATCCTCATCATCTTGATCATTATCTAAATTCACGTGGCATTTTAAAGTTTCTCCAGTGTTTTCCTCCCAACAGCCCTTCTAGGTAATGCAAGACACTTACTACATCGTTACCAATAATTTGCACCCAACAAATAGCTGCCATTTTCTACAGGGCTCCAAGACTTTCATATGTGTATATATTGTAACTCATGGTTGCTCTTCATGACCATCCATAGAAAGTACAACAGGTATTCTTCTCTCCATTTTCCAGATAAGGAAACAAGCTTGGAAAGTACCAGAGACTTGCCCAAGGTCACAGATCAAGAACCTGCTGAAGGCAATATGTGGACTCAGTCTTTCCTGACTCCCGGGACCAGGCTAACTCATATTAAAGTCATTCGTGAAACAGATGCTGGATGCAATGTGTTGTCTGCACTCTGTCAAGAGATGAAGACCCCATGGAGTCAAACAAACTATTCTGGCTGCCATTTCTATCATAGTCAACTCACTTGCTGCATTTCCAGATGACAAGGACCTCTCTCTGTGCCTGAACAAACAACACTGAGTCCCAGGTCCATTAGTGAAGGCTGCTGGGAAGAATTAAGGATGATTAGATCCTTATCATCACCATCAATCTTTATTATTTCAGTTCCCACAGGCAGCTAGGTGGCAGTGGAGTCAGGAAAACCTGAGTTCAAATCTTCTCTCAGACACTTAACTAGCCTCGGGACCCTGGGCAAGTCACTTAACCACTGTTTACCCAGTTTCCTCAACTATAAATTAAGGATCATAATAGCACCTACCTCCCAGGATTGTTGTGAGGATCAAGTGAGACAATAATTGTAAAGTCCTTACCACAGTGTCTGGCACTGAGTAGCTACTTAATAAATGTTTGTTCCCTTCTCCTCATGGTTCCGGTTGCAGAAAACTATTCTGAGGGCTTCCTCTATCCTCTCCATTCACAGCTATCTCAGGTCTGAAATACCCTTCACCTCCATTGGATGAATAGTTAGAACAAAGCTTTCAAAGCAATACTCAATATGTCTGCAAACAGAATTCATCTTTCCCCTTAAACTGATACCTCCTTTGGACACTTTCATTCGTCAATGGCATCACCACTCCCCGGTCAGCTAGACTGTTATCTCAGCCTCTACACTCTGCTTCATCTCTCTCACCGGACCAGTTAGCAAGAGATCGATTTGAATTCTGGAAAGTCTCTTCCATCTCTCCCCCTTCCTTATTCTCATTGCCATTTGGAATGATTGCAGCAAGTCCTGAAACCCCTCCCAAGACCAGACTCTCCCATTTCCAGTCTGGCTTTCACACCACTGTCAAATTAGTTACCCTTCAATGGCTTCTTACAGCCTAAAATCCTAGTCTGGCATTCAAGGCTTTCTACAGTCTGGCACCCCTCTGAGAAAAGAACTTTCTAGCCTTAGTTTACACATCTTCCTTCTACATAAGATTACTCTGTGACTCTGCTTCTTAAATGGTGTTTACCTTTGTCTCAGCCACTGCTTATATTTGTCCCTCTGTCTCTAATGCTCTTTGTCCATCCCCACATGCTAAAATCAGTCCGCAGGGGTCAACAAGCATCAGTTAAGCCCTCTCAACATACCAGGCACTGTACAAAGTGCTAGGGATACAAATAAAGGCAAAACCAGTCCCATCCTCAATGAGAAAGACAACATACACATACTAAGTACATTATAAGATATAGACAGTGGAAATCCTACTTATTCTTGGAGAATCAAAGGCAGATCCCTGATTCCCCAAGCAAAAAGGCTGTCTGTGTTTTTCCTTCCTTAAATCACAAACAGCACTTTTGACCTCATGCTCTTCATTTTGTATTCTAAATTATTTCAAGTTCATTATATATTTCTTCATTCATATTTATGTATGTATTATTCTCTCTCTCTCTCTCTCTCTCTCTCTCTCACACACACACACACACACACACACACACACACACACACACACAGTCCATTTGAAGGTCCAACAGGATAGGGTCCTCATTCTAAATATCTTTATATCATCTCTAGCACCAAGGACAGTACTTTACATTAAAATGTCCTTAGTAAATAGTTGTATAATTATATGAATTATTAATAAAACAAAAATGTTTTAATAATAAACACAAACATCTTCAAGATAATACATTACTTTAAAATAATTGTTGCATCCTGGAATATGTAAGCAGTGGAAAGGGCACTGAATAAGACCAAAGTTCAAATTCTCATCCTGTATGATCTTAGATCTTAGATGATTTAGCAGTGGTTCTCAATCTGTGGGTTATGTTCAATTTAAATACATCCTGCATATCAGATATTTACATTATAATTCATAACAGCAGCAAAATTACAGTTATGAAGTAGGAATGGAAATAATTTTATGGTTGGGGGTCACCACAACATGAGGAACTGTATTGAAGGGTCACAGCATTGGGAAGGTTGAGAACCACTGAATTTTAAGGGATCTTAGAAATCCCTTCATCTTCTATGCCTGAGTGGAGTGCATCAGATAACTGATGAGAACCCTATACCTCTAGATGAAGGTGTTTATTTTTTAAACTCTGCTGGGGTTCACTGTTAGATTTCAAGGAATCCACAAATTTGGATGGGAAAAATTACATCTTTATTTCTATCAATTTCTAACTATTCCCAATTTAGTTATTTAAAAGCCTTGTTCTGAGAAGGCATCCCTAGGTTTCACCAGATGATGAGCTCAAGAGGTTTAGAAGACAGAAAAAGTTACACACTCTGCTCTTTACAGAAAAAGAAATTCAAAGCTAGACAATGGTGTAACTGGTTAACGTACAGAGTCAAAACTGTGAAGGGAAGAAAGCAAAGCCAGAGGAAGAGTGACATACAGAAAGAACAGAGGAGGGTGGAATACTGTGCTGGAGGTATAAGGTGAGGATAAAGAAGAGGTTTAGTGGGGAATTTGGTTACTACTGTGTTAAATTTAACATTTTTGTTGCTGTTGAGTCTTTTCAGTCATGTCTGACTTTTCATGAGCCCATTGGGGGATATTCTTGGCAAAGATTCCAGAGTGGCTTGCTATGTCCTCCAGCTCATTTTATAATTGGGGAAACTGAGGCAAACAGGTTAAGTGACTTGCCTAGGTTCACAGAGCTAGTAAGTGTCTGAGGCCAGATTTGAACTCAGAAAAATGAATCCTCCTGACTCCAGGCCTAGCATTCTATGCATTGCACCACCTAGTTCTCCTTTATCAATATACTACCTTGGAATATGCACACACACACACACACACACACACACACACACACACACACACATACACATATCATGTATGCATATATGTGTATACATAGTATAAATATATATCATTATACAAAAAAATGAAATCCAAGGGACTTTGGAAGGGAAGATACTCACAACTGCGGGATTAAATGAGATCATTTAAGTGTTATTAGTAATAATATTAATAATAGAAATAATGATTATTATTATTCTAAATTATTATTATTCTACTATTCTTTTCCAGCACTGGCTTATGCTCTATAGAGAAGCCCCAAATGTGGCAGATGAGAGATGGGGTCAGGAAGAGTAGGTAAGTGGAGGAGGAGAGAACACCTGTGTCATCCAACCTGAAGACGGGAGTGAAGGACAATGAAACCCTTACATTCTTTGTACCCTCCTGACCTAACTGAGGATACTTGCTCTTTCTGGATTGAAGACTTGGGGAAATAGAATATGTATCTGAGAGCCTTAGAAAAGTACTGAGAAAAATCATCCGCCCATCCAAAAATACTTCCTCTCCTCATCTCTTTTTCTGAAACTTCCCCTTCCCTCTTTCCTCCCCCTTCCTCTCCTACTTCTCCCCCGTTTCCTCTAATTCTCCCTGAGAGGGGCTGTTTCATTTTTATCATTGTATAATGATGGTCAGGAAGGAAAATAAATTGAATAAAATGAATGGCTGAGGCCTGAGACAGTCCGTCATGATAACCCTCCAGGCCTTACGGGATTTCTTTTATTGGATCGTGCAGGATGCAGTTATTACAGATGGCCCTGCATTGCTCAGGAAAGCCAGCTAATGAGGCTCCCAATTCGGTGATTATAGCTCAAGCTGGTTCAGAGGAGAGCCAATGGATAATGCCATTTCCTGGAAAAACATGACCATGCAAGGCCCACAAGGGTCTAGAAATAGCTCTTTGGTAATCGAATGATGTGGTCTTGGATTTCTTGGCTTGCCCTATTAAACCACCTGGGGTTGCTGTTGTTGACCCTGACTGGCATGGCACCTTCAGCCATGTTTCTCAGAACAATGAGGGGTCACTGAAAAGAGCAAAACAGAGACTGGCTGAGAAATTGCTCCACTCCACCACATGGAGTTCCATGTTACTGGCAAATCAAACAGTTGTGATTTCTTTAAACATGTATATTTTAAAAATTTTCCTCTGGATTCTCTAAGGTAACATAAATATTTATTTGTAATCCGAAACAGGAGTTGTGTTCTACAACATAGGAGGGAGCCTCCATAGCTATAAAATCCGATTTCTCCAAGTGTATGGTATTAAGAGATGAATCTAAGGTGGGGGTGTTGGGGAGGAGAGATTGGGGTCTGTCCTTGAATACAAGCTCTTCTTAGAACAACTGCCTTTACTATGAAAGTACTTAACTGTCTTTTAGGCTTACATGGGACAGGGTTAAGAGCTGGACCTAGATTACATGGATGTAGGAAATTCTTAGATAAGGAAACTCCCTGGACAGTACAGATGAGCCCTTTCTCTGTAGTAGCCTAGAGCACTAAAAAGTTAACCCTATGTGCCCAGAGTCATATAGCCAGTATGTGTCAGAGGCAGGACCTGAACCCAGGGCTTGATAGACTTGAGGCTGGCTCTCTATCCACTCTCCCACCAGGCTTCTCTCTTCATCTTTATACTATAATTAGGAGCCCTTGCATCTCAACTCCCTAAAAATCTGTGAGCTCCCTGAGAATGGAGATCCCATTTCATTTATCCCCTTATTGTACCTCAAGTCTTCCTGGCTCTGGAACTAGTCTGATGGCATATTTTACATGTCTTTTCATGGTTTGGTTTGGTTTGGTTCTCATGAAGTGTCAGAGGGCAAATTGGCCGACTCTGGGCTCTCCTGCCAGCGAGGAAGCCAGCCATGCCAATCAGCTTTGGTCATCCCTTATTTCACATCCTACATCCATCTCGGCCCTATGCAGAGGATCCAGATATCCAAAGCATGCTTCATGTCCCAGGCAACAATCCCTTATTTGTTTATGTGTGTTTTTGTTTATTTATTTATTGGAGAGAAGTCTCCTTTTGGGGATTCCAGTTAGATGGGGACCATCTCTTACCGTGTAGGCACTGGAACCTCAGTCAGGGCACCCAGCATGACCGCCTGCTGTAATCGAACAAAGGCAATGAAAGGGCTCTCCAGGAAGTCCACCTCCCCGACCAGGACATTGGAGGCCTCCGCGTCACGGGGAAGTTTCTTCATGAACTTGTTCTTTAGCTGTACAGGGGAGAGCCAGAAAGCAGAGGTCACAGCTCCAGGGAGCAGAAGATGAAATACAGCCCTGCTTCCACGAGCACAAGATGAAGGCAGGCAGCCACTGGAATTTTCCTTGGTCTTGTCTTAGCCTGGCCCAGTCAGTTCACCCTGCCCTACCCTAGGCCAGCTTATCATATCTGTTCTGTCCCATCCTGCCCAATTCTATTGTTTCATCTCATTGTAGCTGTCTCTTTATGTGTGTATTTGTCCATTCGTTTGTTTGCTATTGTTTTGGAAGCTAGGTTGCATTGTGGATGGAGCGCCAGTCCTGGAAGGCAGGAGGATGGGTCTGCATCTTGCCTCAGCTGTTCTCTAGCTGTGTGACCCTGGGCCAGTCATTTAACATCTCTTGACCCCAGCTCCCTCATCTGTAAAATGAGAATAAGAAGAGGACCTGTCTCATAGGGTTGTTGTAAGGATCAAATGGGACTATCCATCTATCTATCTATCTATCTATCTATCTATCCATCTATCTATCCATCTAACCATTCATCTATCGATCCATCCATCTATCTATCCATCTATCCATCCATCTATCTATCTATCTATCTATCTATCTATATATCTATCAATCACCTATCTATCTATACACCCCTCTCTCTCTCTCTCTCTCTCTCCATCACACCTTATAAACCTATCCATATACATACATATGTATGCATAGCAAGTATTATGGGGAGAGACAGAGAGAGAGTGTAAGCTCCTTGAGGGCAGGGATTATCTTTTGCCTCTTCTTTGTATCCCTAGCACTTAACTTAGTGTCTGACACATAATAGGTACTTAATAAAGGTTTATTGATTGATGGAAGCATAATATAAAAAGCCATTCCCCAATTCATAAATGATCAAAGGTTATGACCAGATAGTTTTCAGAAGAAGAAATCAAAACTATCACTAGAATAAATGCTCTAAATCACTACCAATTAGAAAAATGCAAATTAAAATTATTCTAAAGTGTCATCATCTCACACATATCACATTGGCTAACATGACAGAAATTATACTATTGGTGGAGTTGTAAACTGATCCAACTACTCTGGAGAATAATTTGGAACTATGTCCAAAGGGCAATAAAGCTGTGCATACTTTTTGTGACCCAGTAATACCACTACTAGTTCTGTATCCCAAAGAGATCAAAGAAAAGGGAAAAGGACCTATATGTTCAAAAATATTTCTAGCAACTCTTTTTGTGGTGGCAAAGAAAGGAAAACTGAGAGGATGCCCATCAATTGGGGAATGGCTCAACAAGTGGTGGTATATGATTGTATGGAATTCTATTGTGCTGCAAGAAACGATAGGCAGAATGCTTTCAGACAAACCTGAGAAGATTTACATGAACTGATGCAAAGTGATATGGGCACAACCAGGATAACACTGTATGTGGTGACAGCAACATTGTAACAATTTTTAGTTTTGAAAGACTTAGAATATTCTAAGAAAATGATCTAAGACAATTCCAAAGGACTTGTGATAAAAAAAAAATTCTACCTTCTGAAAGAGAACTGATGAACTCTGAGTTCAGATTGAAGCATTTTTTTCACCTTATATTTCTTATGCTTTTTTTGGCAACATGGTTAATATGTGCGTATGTTTTGCATGATTTCACATGTATAGTTTATATATTTCTTGCCTTCTTAATGGGTGGGGAATGGGTTATAGGGAAAGGCTTTGGAACTAATTTTTTAAGTGAATGTTAAAAACACTTGAAACTTCTTTAAAAAAAATTATATATAGGATGTCCCAAAAGTCTTAGGGCAGTTTAAGCTGTTAAAACTTTAAATTACAATTTGGCATTGTTGTTTTTGTTATAGAGAAAAGAATCCAACACAGTAGTAAGGAACAACTCATCTGCCGATTTAGGTTTTATGCACATCGAATTCCACCCCCATTATATACAGAGAAAGAGAATGTGGTTTGTATCTGTTTCCCTTTACTCCCTGGTTGACACAAAAAGCCTATACTTACAGGTATAATTTCCAAAAATCCCTAATGCTAATGTCAGCAGCAGTGTGGTGGAGCCAGCTCCTACCAGTTCTGGAGAGCCGATTGTTACATGTTGGTTCTTTACTCTTCAGAAATGGGCAAAGGATAAATGAATCAGGGCTTGATTTATTGTTTGGTTGACTGTCTAAACTTAAGAAAGAAATAGAAAAGGGGGGGGGGAGATCAGACTAAACTTAAAAGTGTACAATGCATTTTTCCCCAGAGAACTAATTGTTAAACACTCAGCAACACAGTGCTGATCTTAATCTATTCCTAGTCTTCCTTAGCATAGGAACACTGTATCTTTCATACACTCAGCACTCACTCATCATGTCCTCATGGTTGTATTCAGTGTCCTAAGGTTATAGTCATGTGAATAAGAGTCATACTTCTATCACCATCCTCATCACTGAACCCCTACCACCATGAGCCAGCAAAGCCAGGCTCCATTCCTCTCCAATTATTAGTCAGGTATGCAAATCCTACCCTTCTTATTCTATGCCACTAAGTTGACATTATAAATGCCTATTCATAATGGCGAAAATAATTGCAGGTCTAGCAGCTTAATGTTCAGTAATAAGTCATCACTTATAATCAAATGTGTTCATTGCTTGTCATTTGCAACTGCTTCATTAGAAAGAGATCCTGTGAATTTTTCAATGTCCTCACCTTGTCTTTAAAAAAATGACTGAAGAAAAAAAGGGGGAAAAAGAAATTTACATGATAACCTTATTCCATATTTAAAAAGGAATAGCAAGTTTTACATGATAAATTTGCAGTTTCATGTGCAACCATATTTTTTAAATTATACTTTGTTATGGAAATGTTTGTTTTATTTGGTAAATTAAAAATAAAATATTTTTTTAAAAAGAGAAAAAATGTCATTGTCCCCCAAAATAGAAAAAACAGACTTGAAAATAATTTTTAGCATTTTCCTATAATTTATACCTTTAGTTTTATCTTTCACATTTATGACTTCACTTTCTCCAGATAATCCTCAGATTACAGAATCATAATTTTCAAGGTAGAAGGAAATCTTAGATCTCATTTATATGAACTCTCTCCTTTTACCAAGGAGTAAACTGAGGCTGAGAGTTCAAATGGCTTTTCCCAAAGGCACACAATCAGAAAATGGCAGAGCTGACAACTGAACCCAGGCCCTTGATTCCAAATCCAGCCCCTCTTGTTCTCTTCATTCTGGGCTTGCTCTCATACCACCTAGACTCAATGCCCCACAACCTTTTCTGAATATGCATTTATTTTCCAAGTCAATAAACATATTCCTTATCATCCAGTACTTTATTCTTCTGTCTTCTCTTCATTTGCTTGTCTCTCCCCCCTTACTATTTCTCCAGTGATTTCTTCTTGCCTGCAGATCCCAGCCTCTTGCTCATTCACCAAAAGGTTCACAATCTTTATAGGTCTTTAGAGATTTGATATGTGATTGATTCCCAGACTTAAGAAAGGGATGGAAAATGGGGGGAGTAGACTAATTTAAAAAGGCCTCATGCGTGTAATTTTTTTAGAGAGCTGGTTGTTAAACACTTCCAGCACATCCTTGATCTTAGTCTATTCCTGTTCTCTTCTAGCATACAGACTCTGTAGCAAGACTGTCTTTCATGCATTCTATACAGCATTCATCATGCCCTGATGGCCAGATTTAATTTCCTATGTCCTGTTGTGTGTGTTCAGTCATTTTTCAGTCATGTCCAACTCTTCATGGCCCCATTTGGGGTTTTCTTGTCAGAGATACTGGCGTGGTAGGCCATTTCCTTCTCCAGTTCATTTTACAGATGAAGAAACAGAGGCAAAAGGGGTTAAGTGACTTGCCCAGAGTCACACAGCTAGTAAGTGTCTGAGGCCAGATTGGAACTCATAAAGACGAGTCTTCTTGACTCCAGGACCGACACTCTCTCCATCACAACACCTAGCTGCCTTGTCCTATGTCTTATTTATTTCCTAAGCACACCTAAAAGGCTCATAATCTTTTTAGGTCTTGTGGACCGCCAACAGTCTTGCTGCTGAACACTTGCTTCCTTCTGGAGCAGATGAGTTTATTATCGTATCTGTGCATCTCATACAGCGGGGATGGTGGTGTGGGGGAAGCACAGTTTGTTGGTTGGAAAACCAACAATTAGAAAGCAGCAGTGAGGTACAATGTCATACTCTGAGAGCCAGGGAAGTCCATTCATTTTTTTTTAAGTGTAGAGTAGGAAAGGTCAGGAAAAAAGATGATAGTAAATCTACCCCTTAACCTATGGGGAAAGATCCACAGACATTGGAGGCCAGTCCATGGTTAGCTTCAGAGGAGTCCATGAATTTGTTACATATTTTGATAACTATTTCCATATTATGCAGTAATAATAATATTGTTGTAAGAACAGCTCTGAGTGCCTAAGTCATGTTGACTCTTATAAATACTCAAATTAACCTCAAGGAACACATGAAGGAAGACACTATCTGTATCCAGAAAAAGAACTGATAAATAGAAGCATGTATAGAATGGTTATATACACTCACACACACACACACACACACACACACACACACACATACACATGCATGCACACGTGTGTATATGTGTGTGTGTGTGTGTGTTTAACGGTAGTCATTTCTAGGGTGGGGGTTAGAGAGGGAAGGAAAAAGGGTAAAAAAGAAAGTTACATGATAACTTTGTTATATATTTTAAAAGAATAGTAAGTCTTATATAATAGATTTGCAATTTCATGTACAATTTTTTTCTATTCTACTATGTTATGGAAATGCTTGCTTCATTTCTAAAGTTCAAATTAAAATAAATAAAATTTTAAAAATGAAAAAATTATTTTCTTTGTAATAATATGTATTTTATTTTTTGCCTTAAAAATAATATTCTTGTGAGGCTTTAATTTTACAGAAAGGGGTCCAAGACACATAAAAGGTTATTCTACAACATCCAGAAGAATGTTCCAGGTTTGCCAGGAAATATCACTAGGACATAATTCCCATACCCTTTTGTACCTTCTTCTTGTCCTTTCCTCCTGATCCACAGGAAGTAATACTTGAAGTAATACATTCCAGCCCAAAGATACTCTAGCTGGGAAGGCCAAGGATTATCATTCAAATGTGCACTAGTCATGCCAACTGATCAGAGGGATAAAAAAGTAAGCTACTTGAAACAGCTTTTGTGAGACCAATTCCTTGGGCCAGAGGTATGCTCCAAAACAGACCCAACCCACCTATTTGTCATCAATCAATCACCTCGACCTCCAGGGACTCTTTAGTGTCACAGGTTAATACTGAACCTGGCATTCACTACTATCCTTGGATCTGTATGGTTGGCTTTGGAGGAGGAAGAGGAAGAAGAGAGGAGAAGGAGGAGGAGGAAGAGAAAGAAGGAAGCAAGGAAGGAAGGAAGGAAAGAAGGAAGGAAGGAAGGAAGGAAGGAAGGAGGGAGGAAGGAAGGAAGGAAGGAAGGAAGGAAGGAAGGAAGGAAGGAAG
>CM053583.1:193998254-194039688 GCA_028627135.1 Pseudochirops cupreus
GATAGATAGATAGATAGATAGATAGATAGATAGATGGATGGATAGATAGATGGATGGATAGATGGATAGACAGACAGACAGACAGACAGACAGACAGACAGACAGATAGATAGATAGATAGATAGATAGATAGATAGTATTCCACACTGTAATAGACATGTATTATATAAGCACGTGTTCTTTTTCTCCCAATAGAATGTAAGCTTCTGGAGAGAAGAGTGTTCATTTTCTCGTCTTTTTTAATCTTCAGGGCCTGGCACAGTGGTTGGCATATAGAGGCCCTTAATAAATACTTATTGATTGATTAACCTGGCTTTTGCATGACTGTTTCAATTTCTGGGGAAATTCTAGCAAAGATCATTAAAGCGATGTCTGGGGAGCATCTAGATAGGGAAGCAGTGATTCCAAAGAACCAGCGTGGCTGCATCATCCTCATCCTGACTAGCATTTATATGGCACTTTAGTACTTTGCAAAGTATTTATTGTTGTTCAGTCATGTCCAACTCTTTGTGACACCATTTGGGGTTTTCTTGGCAGGGATACTGGAGTGATTTGCCATTTCTTTCTCCAGCTCATTTTACAGATGAGGAAACTGAGGCAAACAAGGTTAAGTGACTTGCCCAGGGTCACACAGCTAATAAATGCCTGAAGCCAGATTTTAATTCAGAAAGTCCTCCTGACTCTTGACCCAGGATTCCTAACTGCCTTAAAATAAGGACAGAAGCCTTATAGGATGTAGTAGGAGACTTTCTAGAAGGAAAAGGTAGTGCAGACAGAAAACAATGAGTGAGCAGGATGACTAGAGACCCAGAGATACAGGAGTGCAGAAATGAAAGGGGCATGTCAAATACGCATAAGAGAATCACACCAGCCCATGAGGAACCCCAAGCCAAGGTGTGGATTCAGGAAAAGAAACACCAAGAGGCTAACTCCATAACTCTGCAAGGCTCCTGATGAGGCCAAGGGTTATCAGGGACTATGTCTCCCATCCACCCTTTATGTTAGGCACTCAGAGTGGTTCACTTGGAACCTGGGCTAGCCCATTGAGAAATAGGTCCCAGGAATTATGAATACTTAACTAAACTCTTTACTATTCACCCCATAATCAATTTAATTCAATAGCATTCTTAATTTATATTTGTAGAATGGGGACTTCGGAGCTGTGGATTTAGCCAAATGAAAGACCCAAATATGAATAAATGATAAGCATTTCTTACATAACTACTGAATGTCAGCTATTACACTAGGGACTGAGGATATAAAAACAAAACAAAAAATAAACAAACAAGCAGTTCTTGTCCTCAGAAAGCATACAATCTACTAAAGAGAAATAGCAAGCCTACTTACAAGAAAATACCAAAAAAATTCAAAGAAAACACAAAGTAATTGGGTGGAGGGGTGTACTGGCAGAAAGGGCTAGGGAAGCATAAAAGATATGTAGGTGCCAGCACTTGAGTTGAGCTTTGAGGAAAGCTAGGGAATTCAAGAGGCAGAGGTAAGGAGGGGGTGTATTTTAGACAGGGAAATGGAAAGGGGACTATTCTGTGTGAGTAGCAGCACCCATACCAGTTTGGCCAAACCACTGAGTTATGAAGGGGGAGTGATATGTAAGAAGCCTGGAAAAGTGACCTAGACTCATATTGTGAAGGACTTTAAATGACAACCATTTTATCCTGGGGAAATATGGAGTCAATAGGGCTTCTCTAGGAGGGCAGTGACATGATCATACTTGTGTTATAGTGATATTACTTTGGCAGCCCAGGTGGAGAATGGAATCGAGAGATACTCTTGAGGCAAGATCAATTAGAAGCTTGTTGCAGTAGTCTAGGTGAGAAGAGATTGGGGAGTGAACTAGCTAGTAGTAATTTGAAGAGAGAAAAGGGCATGGGTGTGAGAGATGTTACAGAGATAAAATCAATAAGACTTGGCAACTAATTGGATATATGAAGTGAGATGTCAAGAATGTCTAAGATTGTAAACTTGGGTAACCACAAAGATAGTGGTGTCATGAGTTGATAGAGGAAAGTTAGGAAGAGGGGTGGGTTTGGAAGGAAAGATAATATGTTCTTTTTGGATTTGTTAGGTCTGAGATATCTATGGAACATCCTACTGGAAATGTCTGATAGAAAGGAAGTAACCATTTATTAAGTGCCTACTATGTGCCAAGAACTTGTGCTAAGTACTTTATCTTACTATTAGTTAACTTATTTGATCCTCATAAAAACCCTAGGAGGTAGATGCTATTATTATCCCTATTTTACAGCTCAGGAAACTAAGGCAGGCAGCAGGTAAGTGACTTGCCCAGGGCCATGCAGCTAGTAATTGTCTGAGACTGGATTTGAGCACAGATCTTCATGACTCCTTGTCCAGTGTACCACCTCACTGTCTCTAGGTTATTGGTGATGTGGGACTAGTCCTCTAGAGAGAGACCAGGACCAAATACAGATCTGAAAGTGATTTGCATAGAGATGATGATTGAGCCCAAAAAACTGATGATGTCACCAAGAAAAAGAGTGTGGAAACTCAAGAGGAGAGGCCCAGGATAAAGCCTTGGCATATAACCATAATTAAGGAGTGAACAAAGGATGTGATCCAGTAAAGGGAATGGGGAGAAAAGCCAGGCAGGTAGGAGGACCAAGACAGCAACATCACAAAAATGCACAGATGAAAGAATATTTAGGAGAATGTGGCTCACAGAGCTGAAGGCTACAGAGAAGTCAAGAAGGATGAGTGCTCAGAAAAGGCCACTGGATTTGCCCATTAGAGAGCCACTGGTAACTCCAGAAAGAGCAGTTATAAGGTCAGAAGCAGAGAGAGAGAAATGGTCACAGGAATAGCAAATTTAGGTTTTAAGTTCCTTTAGTTCAATGATTACTTTCAGATGTCTTTGTATCCTCTCATAGTACCTAGGACAGTGCCCTAACCATGGCAGCTGTCCAGTAACTTTAATGAGAGAGCCCCTCCAAAGCCAAATTGCTACATTTCTTTTCTGAACTGTGTTCTTTTGGAAAGCAATTTCTGCACACATTGCAATATGTTCATCAGAAGTTGGTAACTATTTCAACAAAAAGTTGAAAGGGGTAAAAATAATGGGACAGAAATAATACCAAAGCAACCTTAGGACTTTTATGATCTTATTCCCCCAAAGGATTCAAAGCCAGCAACAATGAAAACCAGAACAAAACAATGATCACAAAAACCCAAACCCCTCAACCCTCCATCTTGTGGTTTTCCATCATTCTCTTTAACATATTAAGAACATCCTCGGTCTAAATTACTGTTCCCTAACCACTTTTAATTTCACATTTTCCCTGATTTTCAGATTGATTTCTAGCCCTGAAGCCTAACACTTATGTCCTCTAAATGAAAGAAGCTTTTCTTTTGAACAAAAATCTTTATTGTTTGACTGAAACTTTTCCCCCCTCTTGTTCTCACTTCTTTATTCCTTTCTGAGCTCAGTTCCTGAGCCTCTGGGATTAGTTTTCCCATCATGACCTAGCATCCTTCTTGCTCTGGAAGATCAGGCTGCTCATGTGACCCACTCCTTCTTCTGGTTGGTTAGCTCTTCCTAGAATTTCTATTTTTTAGGAAAATGTTCAGGCCAGTCATTCTCACTCCTTCATTTCCATTCCTGAATCTCTAGATATCTTTCTCCACCATTCTTTCATAGGGATACCTTCTCTTCAAACTCTGCCTTTCAGATTCCTTTTATGTGTTATTTTCCCCCCATTAGAAAGGAATCTCCTTCAAGACAGGGACTGTCTTCTTTTTTTACTTGTATTTATACTCTCAACACTTAGCATAGTTCCTGACAATCAGTAAATACTTAACAAATGCTCCTCAGCTTGTCTTGTTCTGTCCCTAGAATGGAATATTTGGTCACTAGCTCCAATCCTTCATAGACCAAGAAGTCCCAGAGATTACATTGCCATTCCAAAGGGGATTCTTCTTATGAATCAGTTCTCATAGATTCTATCTATCTGTGTTCCCTACAGATTTCTAAAAATGTAGATGCTAAACCAGGTCATCACTTCCTTGAAACATTCTTGAGGCTTCCTGAGTATAATTGGAAACCCAAAGTTAACAGTAATCAGGTTCTTTCAATGGAACTGATTGAACTCCAGTCCTAGTATTAGGAAACAAAATTAGCTCAAAGGGTTGTGTGGTGAGCAATTCATTATTCTGATATAAAATCACAGGGTGATAGAACTTTAACAACCATACTCCTGTACAGAACATAGTAAATCAAGACAAAAATGTTTGTATCAAAGTAATATACACGTAAACATAACGTATTTTATATAGATGTGTGAATATTGTTCTTTGCATAAGAATGGGCTAAGTGATTGACTGGGTTGAACACTAACCATATTGCTGGGGGCTTTAAATATTTTATTATAAATATAGAAGCCTGGAGATAGGCAGCAGGTCAGAAGTTGGAGTTCAAGAGTTCTGAGTATGACAGAATGTGCCAGTTCAGAGAGAGCCAGTAGTCAGGGAAGAAACCTAGTTCTTGACCTAGGAGAGGTTCCTTCTAGCGGCTAGAGTCACTTTGAGAGAGGTGTTCATACTTCATAAAGGGACTGACAAAGTTACCACCTGGTTACCACATCAATTCCCTGTCATCAGTTACAACATCATAGGATCATATCAACTAAGCTAAGAAAGAGGAGGAATGCAAATTCCTCATTCATATAAATATGAATGCATATATATATGCATGTGTATATATATGTGTGTGTATGTGTGTATGTACATGTGTGTAGTTGTTGTTCAGTCATGTCTGACTCTTTATGACTCCATTAAGGGTTTCCTTGACAGAGATACTGGAGTGGTTGGCCACCTCCCTCTCCAGCTCATTTTACAGATGAGGAAACTGAGGCAAGCAAGGTTAAGTGACTTGCCCAGGGTCACACAGCTAGTAAGTGTCTGAAGCCAGATTTGAACTCAGGAATTCCTGACTCCAGGCTTCAGGGCCAGTATTCTATCCACTGTGCCATCTAGCCACATGTGCGCATGCATGAATATGAATACATGTGTATGTATGTATATATATATTGTGTGTGTGCATGTATATGCATGTAAATATGTGTGTATTTATACACACATATCTGTATATGTATGTTTATGCATATATGATAAAATAATAATAACTAGCATTTATATAATGCCTATGATGTACCAGGCATTCTGCTGAATACTTCACAAATATTTTCTCATTTGATCCTCACAACAATCCTGGGAGGTGAGTAACTGAGGCAAACAGAGGTTAACTGACTTATTCAAAGTCACACAGCTAGCAAGGGTTAGAGGTTGCATTTGAACTCAGGTCTTCCTAATTCCAGGGCAGCTAGATGGCGCTACAGTGGATAGAGCATGGGGCCTGGAGTCAGGAAAACTCATCTTCCTGAGTTCAAATGTGGCCTCAGATACTTATTAGCTGTGTGATCCTGTTTGCCTCACTTTCTCATTTGTAAAATGAGCTGGAGAAGGAAATGGCAAAGCTCCCCAGTTTCTTTGCCAAGAAAACTCCAAATAGGGTCACGGAGAGTCAGACATAACTAAAATGACTGAAAAACAGCTTTCTAACCCCAAACATAATGCCACCTAATTGTCTCCATGCATACCTTAGGGTCATAGGCCATCAATTCACTGTAGCTGGAAGGGACCTGAAGGGGCAGCTCACAGAGGCTCACTAAGGTGAGGTGACTTGCCTCCAGGTAGTTAAGTGGCAGAGTTAGGATTTGAACCCAGAACCAGTACTCTTCTGACTCCATTAAATCTACTAAGGCCTCTTTGTTTACATAAGTATAAGATGAAAGAGCTCTGAGAAGCCCATGCAGAGAAGGGCCCCAGATAGGTGCTGGATACAACATGTAAGCCTCCTCCCAGGCCAGGCCAGCCCTTGTTCTACCTCCTCAGACAAACAGGATTCTTTCACTCCCAAAGATCAGACCTGAAAGCAGTGGATTGAAGACCCAGAACCCTCTTGAACCCCAGAACTCCCAGTGGGGCCCTCTTGAGTAGAAAGGCACAGAGACTATGTGGGTCCCTTTACCACCCTGACCACAGACACATCCTGCTTCTAAGTCACATAGAGAAATGTGGCCCAGCATGAGTCGGAGAGCCAAATGACTGACCAGCCAGGGAAGATAAAAATCAAATAGCAAACACCTAAGTGTTTGTTTTGTGCTATTTTGGGGCTAGGGGAGGGACTTGGGGTATTGCAGGATTTCTCCACAGGAGACCCTGCCTGGAAGAGGGAGGGACCTGGATGGAAACTGAGCCTGAAGTCCTGTGTCTTCTGAGGAGTACAGTCACTTCTCTGGGCCAAGATATTCCTTTGAAAGCACTTCAAACTAGGGCCTCCTCAGAGATGTATGGAGATATAAACATCATCCCAATCACACCATTAAACCAAACCCCACATGCTCTGCTTCTTCCTGTGTTTATCATATATGCTGATCAAAAGGTCTATGCCGTAAGAAGTCTTTACTTTGTAAAAACAAATTGGAAAGACAGAGAAGGTGGGGGGGGGGGGGTTGGGAAAGAGAAGGGAAGGGAGAGAGGCAGACTGAGACAGAGAAAGGAAAACGGGAAAGGAAGAAAAGGGGAAAAGACAGACAGACAGAGAAACAGAGACAGAGGGGGAGATTGAGAAGGAGGAAGGAAGGGAGAGAGAGAGGGAGGAAGAGAGAAAGGGAGATACAGGAGAGAGAGAGGGAGGAAAAAAAGTAGGAAGAGAGAGAGGGAGAGACGGAAAGAGAAGAAGAAGGGAAGGAAGAAGGGAGGGAGAGGAGGGGGAAAGAAATGGAGGGAGGGACAGGGGGAAAGGAAAGAGAAGAAGGGAGAGAGGGAGGAAGGAAGGGAGAGAGAGAGAGAGAAAGAAAGAGAGAGAGAGAATGGTTGAGAGTGATATTACAAAAAAAAAGAAAGAAAGAAAAGAGGGTCTTGAAGTTTTTTGTTATTATTCAGAGGAGCAAGTTCAGAAGGAAATAAAGACAAGCAGGACAGCTTTGAAAGTAACATCAGAGAGATTCAATTGCACATGAAACCTTTTTCTCTATCCTTCTTTGCATAGGAAAATATCCTTCTTTTCATCTTCAAGAGGATAGGTATTTGTAGATTTCAGAATAGAAAAAGAAAAATCTTTTTTTTCTAAAAGAAAAAGTTTTCTCAATGTTTTTGTAGTGTGTGTATGTGTGTGTGTGTGTGTGTGTGTGTGTGTGTGTGTGTGTGTGTGTGTGAACAAGATCTCTCAGATCAGACTGCTCAAGTTTTCTCTGGAGGTTAATCTGACAATAAGATCCTTGTATTTCTTCACCCAGAGCCTCCACAATGTCTCCTTGTCAAGGACTCAAGGATTCGTGACCATCTCTCAGCCTCCCAACACCACCAATAAGCCAATGATTAAATTGGTTTTATTTCTTAAGCTTCTCGTTGCGGAATAGTAAGGAGTGTTGCAATCCAAGAGACTCTTAGAAGAGAGAAATCATTTTCATATCTCTCTAAAAGTTTTTGTTTGTCTGTTTCGAGCTCAGACCAGTCCTTCCATCTCACTTCTGAATTTTAAGAGCATTCGATCATTTTAGTTCTTGATAACCAATCTGGAGTTTCCTATCTTGCTGACCTTGTATTCTGACCTCTAGGACTATTTAATGAGTAAAATAGTGTGTAGTGAATGAGCTCTATTTTAGTGAGTTTAAGCTTGAGGGATTTTTCAAAAGGTTCCAAGATAATTCTGCCCAATCCCAAGTTCCATGGTATTCCTCATAGGTTATGACCTTTAAAGAGATTTCAAGTAGTGCCTGCAACAGATCACACCTTCCCCATTCTATGTGCTATGCGCAGACATACAAGAAATGTCAGCTAAGCCATAAGGAAGCATTGCTTTCTCTACTGATGTAATCCCAAAGTATGATGGGCTTGCCAACAAAACATACTGCCTCTTTTTATTGGTTTTCAAGAGAGTTAACCATGTTTAAAACTAACAATATTTCCCATAACCTAAAAACAATACACATATATGAATACTATAAATTTTATGCTCTACATTGATAGGCATACTATATATCATATATCTATATAGATATGTATGTGTGCATATACTACATACAGTATAACATACTGATATTGATCTATATTGATTATTGATCTATATTGATATGTATGGTATATTTTTCTTTAAAACATTATTTTAAGGTTTACTTTTATGTGATTGCACTATACGATATATATTCACCTCCCATGATGCTCTACCTCTTAGTAGGAAAAGCCCTCTGGAATCGTTAAGCTTTTAAAAGATTTGCTGGAAGGAAAGTGGAGAGACAAGAATAATAGCTGAGGTTTATAAAAAGCACCTTTCTCTGAGGAAGTTAGATCCCCTTATTGGCACAGCCTACTGTAATCCACCCTAAGAAACCAGCAGATAAAGAGGAGTTTGAACTGATTACTTCATTTGGGGAGTTAAACACGGGCTTGGTCTTTCTCTATTCATCCTTATCTGCACACCTACTCTGGGGAAGGCACTAGTTCAGCCTAGAAATAATTGTAAAAGGATGTAAGAGAGAAGGTTCCCTTTCCGTGATGTTTTCCATTTTTTATCTAGCTGCAGAGAAAGAAAAGAAACAGAAACAGATGGCTAACAATGCAAATTGTCCTTTGGTTTAGCGTCAAATTAGTTCTATAGGTGTTCAGGAGAGGGAGACATCAGTGTGGGTTAGGAATGAAGCTAGATGTTAATGGAGCATGACCTACATCACAAGTGAAGGAGAGAATGTTTCAGAGAGGAAATGGGGTGAGAAAATGTATGAAGGTTGGAATGTGCCAGGCAGGTATATTGAAGGATCTGAGAATCCCAGGTTGGCTACAAGTTTAGGGATTGTGTGAAGAAGTAGAGAAAGGTGTTACTCAGTCACTTCAGTCATGTCTGATTCTCTGCTCTGAGGAGCAGGGACAATGGTTTCACCAGAAAACAGTTTCTTGAGAAATTCACTTTGGCAGAGGATCCCAAATGACAGCAAAATACTGGAAGGCCAAACCTACCAATCCAACTACGAAAATTCAGCTGGAATTTTCTTGGCAAAGACAGTAGAATGCTTTGCCATTTCCTTCTCCAGTTCTTTTGACAGATGAAGGAAAGGAGGCAAATAGGGTGAAGTGACTTGCCCAGGGTCACCCAACTAGGAAGTGTCTGAAACCAAATCGGAACTCAGGAAGATGAGCCCTCCTGACTCCAAGTATGGAACTCTTGTCTACTGTGTCACATGGCCATCCCCTAGAAAGGTAGGTTGGGGCAATATGTGAGACTGGGCCTATTATTTTTTAGACGTTAATTTAGTCTCCCAAGTTAGAATGTTAAGGTTGTTGAGAGCAGGTCCTACATTTCAAACTACTATTCTTTTCCCTCTCCCAAGTCCTAGACACACAGGGGTCAATAAATATTTACAGTTTGACTTCCCTCCTTGATCAAAAACTGAGTCTCCCTTCAAAATAAAGTCTTCAAGAACCTAAACCCAGCTCTCCACTTCTTGGGTTTTCCTACATTATTCTCTCTCAATGCTTGTCCAGTAGCAGCATGAGGCATGTGGTACACTTGAGTGAAATCAGCTCCTCTCACTGTGGGCCAGGATATGATCTGAAATACAACCCCAGGACAAGGGAAGCGACCAGCTAGATAAGCCAGTTATATCTGCCTGCTCCAGTGTGGTTTGGGATCCAAACCTGACTCTAGTCCAAATGGGCAGAGTTGGCACTTCCTCGATTTGAATAGACTTAAAAATTCTCAGCTGCTCAATGAGCATGGAATAAACGTGTAGTTGAGGGGGAAGTCCAAAGCCTGTGCAAGGAATCCAAGGCCATCTGTTCTCTGGAACACAGCATTTCTAGCGTTTGGATGGAGAGGCCTCAGAAACATGGAAGTCTGATATTACTGTGCAACCAAAGGGCCTCTTTGTTTTTCATTCCTCTCCACAAATATATCTGCAGCCATGCACACATTAAAAAGAAGAACAAGAAAAAGAAAAAGAAGGTGCATTGCTTGCTCTTTTAAGAGGTGAGCAAACGACAAAGAGAGACTGTTTGATTTTGAATTCCAGAGAACAAAATAAGGCCATCGCTGGCAAAATACAGAGAAGTTGGCAAGTCTGCTGGGAATTGATCAGGCCAGCCATTGGCTCAATTAACCCAATGAATATTAAAAAACAGGCCTCGGTTTTGTGGCTGAGGAGGAGCAGGGACAATGGTTTCACCAGAAAACAGTTTCTTGAGAAATTCACTTTGGCAGAGGGTCCCAATGACAGCAAAACACTGGAAGGCCAAACCTACCAATCCAACTACGAAAGAAAGGCCATATCTATTTTTTGGACGAAATGTTTCAAATACCTACACACATTCAAAACCACTCCATATGAGCTCTCTCCCAACCTAAATTTAAAAGTCTTTTACTGATCTATCTGTGCAATTCAAGAACATAGTCCTCAGAGCTAGAATGGACCTTACAGACCATTTATTTCAAGGGTTTCAAAATTGGGGTCTGTGAACTTTAAGTATGCATGTATGCATATATATATTTTATTATATTATATATTATATATAGGCAGGGCTAGGTATAGGTGTCATTTGGCAGAAACCTTGTAAAATCTACCATATACTCTGAAGTAATATATATATATTATATATATTATATATTATATATATTATAATAATATTATATATATTATATATAACTATATTTCAGAGTAATTGGTTTCCAATAGACCATGAAGCCTTTGAGATTTTTTTTGTTTTTTTTCTTTATATCTTCAGCGCTTAGTGTAGTGCCCATCATATGATAAATGTGTGTCAACTTGACCTTGTAACCTTGTCTATTTTTTTCATGTATTTATAAAATAGGATTCTGAGAAACAGTCCATAGGCTTTACCAGACTGCCAAGAGGGTCCCATAATAAAAACAAGAAGATAAAGGATCCCTTATCTAATCTAACTCCATCATTTTACAGATGAGGAAACTGAGTCCTGAAAAAAAAATTACTTTCCCAAGGTTGCACGGCTAATAAGGTCAAAATTTAAAACCAGATCTTTTAAATGCAAATCTAACTCTCTTTCTACTGTGCCTGGCTGTCTGGGATATGAGCTCATTTACTTTTCTCTTCCAGAAAATAAAAGGGGGGGGGGGGGGGGAAGCTGGATATTGCTCCAAATGGAAATATACATCCAAGTTTTCTTTTAATTCTCCTCTTCATTCCGAGTGCTAACTATAAGGAGGGCTCCCAAGATGGAGCCATTTTGAGTTGCCAAGGACATTCTAATAAAGCCTGGAACTTTGGCCTCAGAACTGGGAACTGCAGCTTCTTTATCCCAGAATGCAATATGGATCAGAGAGCTGCCAGGAGCTGCCATTGCTACTGGAGACTTTGCTTCCTTCTCCTATAAGAGGGCTGGACAAATTATACAAAGATAGACACCCCAGCTCAAACCACACAACTGTAACTTTCTCACCCAAAAGTTAGCAGGATGAAAGGTGTGATTCTTCCTAGCTTAGGCTAGTTGCTAGGATGCTAGTGAACTAAAAATGTGAAAGCTCAAATCCAATTGCCAAGCAGCCCTGACAGCAGAGGAGAAGAGAGTGGAACATTGGTGCGCTCAGGCAGGGCTAGGTATAGGTGTCATTTGGCAAAAACCTTCTAAAATCTACCACATACTTTGAAGTAAGTAGATGTGTTAGAGAGAAGGGGTATACCTTTAAAAAAGAGATGGAAAGTTCCACCAACTACAAAATATACACCATCATGAAACCTGGCATTTAGAAAGAAAAAAAAGTAAATGCTATAATTATATCAATGCATCAAATATCTATGGTGTATATGTGTGTGTGTGTGTGTGTGTGTGTGTGTGTGTGTGTGTGTGTGTGTGTGTGTGTGGTGGGAGGTGAGGAGAAAGGATCCTGCCACTGATTCAGGTCTCAGACCATTTATGACATAGTTTCACAGAAGTTAAGTGACCATTGTCCATGATTATTCAATGAATAAAATGTCATAGCCAGGACCTGAAACCAGGTGTTACTGATGCCAGTGCCAGCACTCTACTCATTACCCTTCATTCCACCTTCAAATACTGACTTCTGTGAAATAGCATGAAATACTCAGAATGTCACCCAAAAAAAACATCACTTGAAGTTCAATCCTTTTACAAAATATATTTTTATACCTTTTATATGGCTGCATGTCATGGTTGACTTCCATATTATGGGATCAACTATGGAGTCTTTCATGTAGAAATCTCAGAGAGGAAGTTAAACCCATGCCTAGAGAGGAATCCCCTTTAAATAAGAGTTCTGCACCTTTTTGTGTCATGTACTCTTTTGGTCATCTGGTAAAGCCTATGGTTCCTGCCTCACAGTATTTTTAAATAATTAAAAGAAATGCTCATTTTTAATTATAGGTTAGTGAAAATAAAGTTGTAGTTAGCCTCCTCTCCCTATAACATTAATCCACAGATCCTTTAGGGATCTGTAGTCTTTGGCTTAAGAGATCTTTGCTTGAAAAGATCCAGCAATAAGGTATTCATAATTCTCTATATTCCTGAGGAAAGGGTTGTAGCAACAGCCACTGCTAAAGTCAAAGGCATTCACTGCTTTTGCAAAAAGAAAGCCCAGGGTTGGTGTTTCCATGGATGGGTGATTAGGTAAATCTGTCACCTCGCTATGTTCCATTAATTTGGAGCTATAGCTAACCTGTCAAACAGCCAAAAGCTACTTTAAAAGAACTATTTAAAAAAAAATTTTAAATGTAAGTTGATACAGGAGGGATGACAAATAGCCCCCAAGTGTCTGAGGACCTGCAAGGTAATTTATGGATCCCTCTGGGTACAATTAGAGTCCAGATCATCATTGTGTTCAAGGAGTTTGCAACCTAATAGAGGAATGAATAATTTGAGAAACACAATGGAAATGCAACAATCACTCCAGGACCTGAATGATTCACTTGTAGCATGAGTGGGATTAGTTAGAGGAACCTTCCTATGGAAGGAGGGTTATTATTGAGGATAGGCTTCAGATTGCCAAATCTGAAACAAGAAACAGATGAGGAATAAGAGACACAAATCATATCCCTGACAGAAAATCACAAGGATTCAAATATGGGAAGGGATCGTAGAGGCGGTGTAGTTAAACTCATTTTATAGTAAAAAAAAAAAAAAAAAAAGGCCCAATGAAGTTAATTGACTTGCCCAAGGTCACACAGATAATAGGTAAAGGGGGTGGGATTTGAAACCAGGTTCTAATTGCAAATCTAGCCCCATGATGTTACCCACATGGAGACAAGATATTGTAGCACTAGGAGCCATCAACATTCAGGATGTCCCCTGGAACTGTCTAACAAAAGTAGAAAGTTCCTGACTTGCCCTAATCATTAGAACCATTGAAAAATGAAATGGGCCACTCTGGAAAGTAATCATGGAAAAGTCTGGATGGCCATGTTTCAGGAAAATGTTAGAGAATATTTCTGTTTGAGGAAAATTTGGTTTAAAACACCAAATGCGCCAGTTTGGTGATATGAGAGAAGAAGCTAAGTGATGCCAGTGGACCATTGGTCTGGCAATGGCAGAGAGGGATGCAGAAATATATATCTAAGAGTACTCTTCCTCTTGGGACTGGAGGAGTAGGAGAAGGGGCAGCCTTCATTAGAGAGAATTTTGAGGAATTTGGATAAGGGAAGGCCATTTTTCAGTTACTTTAGGGTTATGCTAGTTACTTCTCTCTAAGATTACCTCCAATTAACCCTGTCTATATCTTGTTAGGGCAATTAGGTGGTACAGTGAATAGAGTACTGAGCTTGGAATCAGGAAAATTCATCTTCCTGAGTTCAAATCCGGCCTCAGACACTTACTAGCTGTGTGACCCTGGGCAAGTCACTTCATCCTGTTTGCCTCAGTTCTTCATTTGTAAAAATGAGTTTGAGAAGGAAATGACAAACCACCCCAGAGTTTTTGCCCAGAAAACCCCAAAACAGGGTCACAAAGAGTTAGACATGAATGAATAATAATCAATATTAATATCACCGATAGGTTGTAGGGGTAGGATGATATATGTTAATATTTTTTAAAAACAATGTATTCCTAATCTCAGACCTGAATCCCTCCATTAAATGAAATCTGTTTCAAATGGAAAATATCCTATCAAAGATTTCTCATTTGAGAAAGAAATTCTCTTTTAACTACTAGGGAAAGTCCGTTCTCAGTACAAAGATTAAGAAAGGCTGGTGACCAATTCTGTCAACTTTTGTTTAATGCATGAAAACGCCAGTACAACGCTCAGGAGAAAATGTAGGCTTACATTGAAAGAAAAGAGTCTGAGCTAACTACACATTAGTGTGCGCTGCTGGCTATGGCCTCTTGCCCTAATTTGTGTGTTCCAACAAACCTCACCCAGCACAAAGACATCTGGGTGATTGAGGAACAGCCCAAGTTCATTGCAAATCCCAAGAGACCGGAAATAGCAAATTTAAACTTAATAAAGGACTCTTCATTTCCTTATCTAAAAGTGTAGCATAACATTTTGCTGACTCCAGTCTGGTTTATTCACTGAGTTTTTTTGTCGATAGAGAATCTCTTCTTAAGGGGACACTGTTATTTGACACCAGATCAGAGGGCTCCAAGGAAGTACTGAAAGATGGATGTACAAGGGGATGTGCAGTTGTCCTCCCTGCTTTCTAAAACACACCCCCGTTTTTACGTGACTCTCAAGATGAGTCTTCTTCAAACGCAGTCAATATCTTGTAACTGTGAAAACTTTAAGTGTAGGAGACAGAGAGGGGAAAAGACAGGAAAAATGAACTGCATTAAACCAGGGCATGGCTTTATGGTTCATGAAAATGTCTGATCCCATGAAAAGTTGCTGGTTTTTAAAATTGCTTTGATCAATAGCCTAAAAGGTGACTTGATCCATAGAAAAACAGAGGCCTCAGATGAGATTGCTTGACTTCTGTTGCCAGTTCTGGGGTGTTCCAATTGGACAAGAAAATGAATAAGGCTATCAGATTCTATAGATTCTATTGAGCAGCTGGATGGCATGGTGGATAAGAGCATTGGGCGTAGAATTGGGAAGACCCAAGTCCAAGTCTAGCCTCAGACACTTACTAGGAAAGAGATTCTCTTTTAACTACTAGGTAAAGTTCAGTCTCAAAACAAAAGTTAAGCCTGCCTGGTGACCAATTCCATCAAATTCAGTTTAATGCATGAAAACACCAGCACAACACTCAAGAGAAATTGTAGGCTGTGTGACCCTGGGCAAGTCATTTAACCTCAGTTTTCCTCAGTTTCCTCATCTGTGAAATGAGGTAGAGAAGGAAATGGCAAACCACTCCAGCATCTTTGCTGGGGTCACAGAGTCAGACACAACTGAAAAAGAATTGAACAGCAACGTAGATCCTGTTATACATTTCAGTCAAACTGGCAATGGATTACAGAATCACATTTGGAAGGGAAAGAAGTCTTAGAGGTCTTCTAGTCCAAACCTTCTCATTTTGCAGATGAGGAAACTGAGGCATGCAGAGGTTGTATGCCTTGCCTGGCATCACAAAAATAATAAAACTAGGATTTGAACTTAGACAATAGGGTCAAAGGATCATATAATCTTTAGCTGGAAAGCCATGTAACCTAACTCACTCATTTTACAGAAAAGTGAACTTTGGCCAAAAAAAAAATGATGTAACTCACCCAAGAAGACATAGAAAGTGTCAAGTGGGGTTTGAACCCAGGTCTTCTGACTCCAGATCTAGTGTTCTTTCCATTGTACTCCCTGGAAAGCCATTAACGCTAATGAAAGTCTTGCATTGGCCCCAGGATAGGAACAGGCAAAAAAGTCTGTGACTTTGGCAAGAAAGGGAATAGTAATATGCCTTCTAAATAATTTGAAATCATTTCAGCTGCATTGGGTTGACTCTTTCCTATATTAAGCAAATTTAGAAACTGTGACTGTCAATCCTAGACTCCTTCCTTCTGAGTGACATTTTTAAAAAGCTATAGTTTAGCAGCTTCAAATTGGGACATGGTTATCAGTTTCATCTCCTTCTTCTTTCATTAAATAAAGAAGCAAACCAAAAATCCACACCCTAATTCTGGAAAAGACAAGGGATCACAAATGAGAACCAAGAAAACCAAGTGTGTGTTGAATATGGAAGGCAACATTTGACACTAATGAGGATTCCAATTCACATGAGAAATATAACTCTAAGACAAATTCCACCCTTCGACAGATGGGGCAGATGCCCAGATAAGCAACCCTAAAGATAAACCCTTTGGAAATAAGCAGCCAAGGAACTAGAAAATAAGGTATTCAAGGACCTGCAGTGAGTGCCAGGAATTAGCAGGGGATTTGTTTGTACATTTCCTTAGCGCCTGCATCTTTCCATTGCCACTACAACTGGACGGGATACTGAGCATGGCTGTTGCAAGATTCAAATGACGCTATACCCAAATTTCCTGGTTGGCAGTCCCTAAACAGAGCCCCAGAATATCTACAAAAGCATCACTCATTTACCCACGGGCAATGCTTTTTCAGGGCAGGGTTGGAGCTAAGTGGTAGAATGATAAAGTCATTCCCAATGGGACGCTTTAGCTATTCCCATTCTCATTTGAAAACTCCATATGAGCAAACTGAGTCATCTTTGTTGAACACTCAGTTAATTTCCACGGTTTTTGAGATAAATGTTGGGAGGGAGGGGGAGATACAAAATTAAAGGAATTAGGAGAGAGAATTTTATAATAAATATAACTTACATGACATAGCTGTAGAGATAAGAAGAAAAGGAAAAAAACATAATTCACTGAGATTTACAAGTAGATCTTCTCCAGATATCATTTTGAAACAGCTGGTTCTCTCCCCAGGTCTTTTTGTATTTAATATGAATAGCACACAAATTGGAATCTTGTTGAAATACTGACTCACCTAAATCCCAGCAATCATTATTTTCTCCTATGAATTGAACTAAGTCATTTCACAATGAGGTTTCTATTATTGAATATACATAGTATGGGATGGCCAAAAATGAAGAAAATATAGAGTTCATTTATTTTTTGAAAGGTTTCTTTCTATTTTTCAAAGGCAGACTCTCACTGAAAAGAAGACTTTGAATCATCAATTAAATGAGTAATAGAGGTATTGTGATGTAGTATAGTATTGGAACCTGAATTCAAATCCTCATGGCTATTGACTACCTGTGTGACCTTAGACTAGTCACTTGATTTCTCTGGGCTTGGTTCTGTGAAATGAAAGGGATGGGGTAAATTACCTTTTTGGCCCTTTCCATTTCTAGATCTATGAATCTAGGACCCTGTATTGGGTATCCAGAGTGAGTCTAAAGAGCTAAGAAGCTTTTGGAAAGAGAAATTCCATTGCCAACCCATCTGCCCTTACTGTTCATTTCATCTTCTTCTTTGTGTGCTACTGGAAAATCATGTAGCTGGAGAAAGTCAGAAAACATCCTCACTGATGCTCAAATTACATCTGAGCAGATTAATCAGTCAATCAGTGACTGAAGCAGTACGCTGACGGAAGTTTCTTGAGCCAACTTGGATGTACTGAGAGGCCAATATGCCTGCAAGGCCAAGATCAATTCCAGGACATTGGCTAATTAATTATAAAACTCCTTTCAAAACAAATTTAACTCTGACAATTCACTCTTCTGCTCCTGCCCAAAAGTAGAAACAAAAACAAAACAGAACTGAGAGGAACCAAGCAACGAGGACAAAAACCATGGAATTTCTTTTGTTTTGCTTTCTTTGCAATCTCCCCCTGGCAATCTTGTGCTCTCTTCTCAAACAACAATGATCTTTTTAAAATACAAGTCAACACAACAACAGATTTGGAAAGAGGAAGCAGTTAAGTTTGATCCAGCGCCACCTCTGATTTACTGTGTGATCATAGGAAAAAGGAAACTTTTACCCTTGATTCCTTGGGCTGATGCTTGAGGAAAATGCTAGTTCCTTCTGGCATTACCGAGGTAATTAATTACTAATTATTTCAAGGATCTATGAGAATGATAGCATTATTGATTGTTAAGAGTCTATTGAAAGATCTTCTAGTAGGGGTCTTAACCTTTTTTTTCTGTCATGATCTTCTAGGGCAATCTGGTGAAGCCTAGAGATCCCTTTTCAGAAGGATTTTTTTAATGCATAAAATACATGGGATTACAAAGGAAACCAACTATGTGAAAACACAGTTATAAATTGAAAAAAAAAAACCAACATCATTGACTCTAAGTTAAAGAAGTTAAAGAACCCTTGATCTAGTCCAAGTCCCTCATTTTACAGATGAGGAACGTGAGGTCTGCCTACAATGGTGTCAATGTCCTCTTCAAAATGTTGTCTAGCACTCCAGGCTTTAGCCTGTGTGTAGATTAGTGGCTGAGGAGGATTTGAACACAGATCTCTTCTTTAAAGTATAAATTGTGAGGACTCATGTGACATAGACCATTGCAATGCTTATTGCAATATGTAGCTACTCTGATGCCTGATCACAGGGGAGAACTGATTCTAGGTCACCCAATGACCAGTGTGGCCAAGTTTACCACTGAAGGCTTGACTTACAGGTGATCAGTTATTTTAGTCATAGAAATTTATTAAACACTATGAAAACACTTGAAAGGATTCTAATATGAATGCAAATGCAGACACTTTAAATACTTTGATTATTAAAATAACATTAGATGATGAATGTTCATTTTCCCCTTGTTCCTGTATCTCCTGTTTCTGCTTTCCTCTGCATTGAAAACAGGAGTTTTATGCCCTGATGCAAAAGGAAGTTAGCAGAACCAGGAGAACAATTTGTGCAAGAAAAATAACATTATAAAACCAGACAACTTCGGAAGACTTAAGAATTCTGATCAACACGATGAACAATCAGAATTCCAGAGGACCCATGGTGAAACACACTCCCCACCTCCCACCAGAAAGGATTGGACTCAACAGCCAGAATGAGACATACATCTTTGGTTATGGACAATGTGGGAGTGAATTTTGCCCATTTGCATATTTGCCATAGGTTTTGTTCTTTTTTTTTAATGGGGGTTGAGAGAAAAGAGAAAATAAACATTTATTCATTTAAAATTCTATATTAACTAAAGCAAGAGGCTCAAACCATCCCGTGACAGAAACCCAAGGAAATCTGCTGGTCGTCACGTTTACTTAGGTCTAGAGGAATCCAAGATGTTGCTGATGAGTAGGAGTAAGTCTTTAGCTGTATAGACTAAAAGCACCGGAAAAAAGATCAGAATAATTGATTCACAGATCTAAGACTTGAGAAGGATTTCAAAAGATCAGCTGGTCTACCTCCTTAACTTCAAGCCAAGTCTGGTTATTTTCAGCTAAAAGAGGACATAACCAAAGGCCAAAAGACACTTTCTACATTCTTTCCACAAACATCTATTCAGTTCTACAGGACTGGCCTCAGATACTTCCTAGCTGTGTGACCCTGAGCAAGTCACTTCACCCTGTTTGCCTCAGTTTCCTCATCTGTAAATTGAGCTGGAGAAAGAAACAGCAAATTACTCCAGTATCTTTGCCAGGAAAGTCACAGAGTCAGACATAACTCAACGACAATTGGATTCTGAATAATAACAAATATGATAAATAAAAATAATTTTTAAAATAACAAACAAGATTCTAAGAGAGACAGAATATTTGGATCAGATAGAGGCCTTCCATTTTTAAAGTTTAACATTTAATCAACTTGACTAAGATCTCAGAGCTAGAAGAAGGAGAACACAAACTTGAACCCAGATTTCATGGCTCCTAGCCTGGTCCTCTTTAGAGAGAAGATTCCCCACCTCAGCCAGCTCCAAGGGCTAGACTTCTGAGAATGACATGCTGTACTTGTCACCTGAAGGAGAAGATCCTGGCCGCTTCTTGGACTTATGAGGTGTTGAGGAAATTACATTTTTCTATTTCATTCTTCCTACCAGTAGAATAAAAATTGCATGAGATACCCCAAATCCAGCCTCAGGCACTTGACACTAGCTGTGTGACCTTAGGCATTTCACTTAACCCCAATTGCCTTGTCTTGAAAGAAAGAATGAAAGAAACAAAGAAAGAAAGGAAGGAAGGAAGGAAGGAAACAGTAAAGAAAGAAAGAAAAGGGGCATGGGAAAGGAATGCCAGGGATACTAATTAGGTAATCTAAGGGTCCAGGTGTCTTTGGGAGTTATGGGAAAGGGTAGGAAGTATATTCAACATTGAGGGAGTTGTCAGAGATGTGGACCTTGGAGATCTGGTGGGAGGAAGAGTCCAGGGACAAAAATCCTTGGGCCAGGTATCCCTCTGTCTGTTCTGATAAGAGCATGCACTCTGCAATGAGAGAAAATTTTCTCAGAGGACAGAGAACTACTAAGAAATTGGGAGGATTTCAGAGACATGATCTTAGGGCTGGTGCCTGAGCACCCCATCTAGTCCTCCATCAACAGTTACCTATTAGACATTCCAAGAGGGACACTCTGGAAATGTCTCAAACTCAACCATGTCCAAAGCAGTATGGTGCTTTTGATACCCTGACCCCCAGAGCTGGAAGAGATATTTGAGATTACATCCTTCCCACTCCCTTCACTTTAAAGAGTAGTACAATGAGGACCAGACAGGGAAAGTTATTTTCTCCAGAATCCCTTTAGAGTCAGAGTGGGATTGATGATTCCCATCTTCTGACTCCCAGGAAAATGCTTAGTTGGTTGTTTTCACTGTGTTATGTCATAAGTGGGTCCAGTTTTCTGGCAAAAGGAGAACTTCCTCTACCATAAAAAAGGCTTCACATTGCACCTTTGTAAGAATCAAAATGTTTAGGAGACTCTTGATTCTTCCTTCTCCCAAGGCTTCTACCAAAGAAGAAGGTGCATACTCAGTTCCCATAATTTCAGCCATTCTAACTTTTCCCAATTTTCTAGCAATTCCATATCCACTGATCTACCTTCAACTTGTCTTTTCTTGCTCCTTCATAATGTCACTCTTAAAGAGATTTAAAGACAAAAAAAAAGAGAGGCTTGGATAAAAGAAATGTTTTTTAATGAAAATAAATGTAAGTTGAAGGGATATTTAGACTTAGTTTAGCTGGGTACCACATTTTCATTAGAATTAACAGAAGTTCATAAGCTTTGCAAGCTCAATAATTTCATCTTATTTATTCTCCTCAGGTTATTCAAGGTGTATTAAATTATTAGCTCATAACATCAAATTCCTACCATAGTTGTGATATGGTGTAGTGGGGAGTTGTAGCAGCAAGCACCCTGGCATACCCAGGATGGCTGCTAGCACAGGTTCTTAGATCTGCTTTTCTAAAGGAAAGAACTCAAAATGGGTCAACAATCTTACTTTAATCAAACATATCATTTACCTCAGCGGTTCTCAACCTGTGGGTTGCAACCCCTTTGGGGTTCAAACGACCCTTTCACAGGGGTCGCCTAAGACCATTGGAAAACACATATTTCCAATGGTCTTAAGAACAGAGACATTGCTTCTCTATCCGTCTCCAGGCAGGTCGGCCCACATGCAGATACGCCCACATATGAGTATTAAAGGGTTGCAGCATTAGGAAGGTTGAGAACCACTGATTTACCTAGTTCAGGGGGGAAAGTCAGAGCCTTGCACTTCAGAAAATATAAACAGAAGTTACAAGCAGACCAAAAAATACAGAGAAAAAGATCAGCAGACAGGATTTCCAGCTGTCTGACCATTATATCCATCCCTAGTTAGTTACCAGAGAGGGAAGCACCAACATCTGGGTTTTCAAAGCCAGGGGACTCAACAGCTGCCCAGAGTCTCATCTGGCCAAATCACAGAACTCTTCCCAAAGTGAGCCCCAAAGCCAAACCTCACATCAGGGTATACATAACCTTCTCCTGGGTCAGAGAATGTCACAACCCTCTTGACCAACTGCCCAATCACAAAGTAACCAGGTGTGGGCATTCCTGAAGAACAAGCCTCCTGCCACAGGCTCCATGTGACCACATTCAGCCTATTAGCGGGTAGGGTATATTTTCAAAATCAGGGAAGGTTCTCAGATTCACTTAAGCCTATCAAGAGGCCAAGGGGCAGGGAAGATCTTCAGATTCCCATTACAGGGGTTAGCTGAGTTACGGAAACAGGAAGAAAGAAATAATTTCCAATAGCCCTAATGAAGATATTAGCCTTGCTCTCTTTCTGAGGCTTTCTGTATTTTTTTTAAAGGCAGGACCAACATAAGCCTCTCAGCTGGCATTGCTTAAACTTGACTGTATATTGTGGTACTAATATGTTGGAATGAAAGTGATCAAGAGAGGCAGGAGACCTCTGGCTATTCTAAAACATGGTTTTTCACTGTGTCTATGTTTGCATCTCTCTGCAGTTTGGATCCCTTGAAAGGTGCTTTTCTATCTTTTGATTCTTCAAGTACTTAAAGAAGAGAATGTACCAAAGGGCTGAGAAAGGACAACTATCACAAATTCGGTATAACCCTTGTTTCAAAAGTCTCTCCAGCAAAGGCTATAGAGACCCTTGCTATACTCTGTAAGAAGGAAAGAAATGAAAAGTTACATTTGTAGCTGCAAATGGGAGTTTAACTTTGCTCTATGTGGATCTATGAAATAAACTAGGGAGAAGAAAGAAAAAGAAGGAGAGGAGAAACTTCTTTCTTGTTAGAACTGGCTTAATTGTCATTTGATGATGAAATATTCTGAAGAGAATTTTAAGAGGACTGAGTCTGGAGAGAGAGAGACTATTAAGAGTTTGAGAAAAACCGAAGAGATTATTTTCCTGTTACTTCTGGAGAGAAACAGAGAGAACATGGAGAAAGAAGGTGGAGATATCTTCTTTCTTTGTAAAACTCCTAACTTTAATCTTGTGGAGACAGTAAAGAGGATTCTTACGGAGATACTTTACTTGTTATCTTCAGTGAACTAAATGGTGTGGGACTGGTCTCAAAAGCAAAGTCATCTATAATTACAGTGAGGTCTGAGGTGACTGATTTTTCTCACAGCTAACATATTGTAAATAGAGTTATTATAAATAATTATCTGTTTAATTATTGATTTCGCTGCATATTCAGTAACTTTAATGTTTAACTTTAGAAGATTAAGGGATTTAATAGAGACAGATATGGGTAACCACTGTTTATCAAGTAATATTTGATGAACTGAGTCGAGGACTCTGAGTTTAGTGAGAGATAAGTTGAATTTATAGTAATCTATGAGGAAACATCTAAACATAACCCTGGATTATTCTAGATCTCAGGATGATGAGATTAAATATGGAAATGGAATCAGCAGCTGCATCCTTATGAAGATGCGTTCTAAATCCCTCCCCATTTTCTTGGGCATGTCTGTTCCAGAGGTCACAGGACTCTGACATCAGAGAATTTATAAATCAAAATACCAGTGTAGCAATTTGTGATTCAATTTTTTAAAAATATTAAGTGCTTGTTTCCCCAAAAGAATGTACACCTACAAAGTCAACCAGATATTTGTGGCAGGTCATCAAAGAATTGAGTATTGAATTTTGAGGTGCCTTAGAAAATTAATTAATAATCAATCCAATAATAATGGGTTCAACTCTGATCTCAGTCACTTACTAGCTGTGTGACCCCCCTGTTTGCCTCCATTTCCCCATTTGTAAAATGAGCTGGAGAAGGAAATGGCAAACCACTCCAGTATCTCTGCCAAGAAAACCCCAACTAGGGTCAAATCCAACTGCAAAATGACTGAACAGCAACAAGTCAACTCAAAAAGCATTTATTATGCACTTACTCCATGGTAGGCACTATGCTAAGCACTGGGAAGATTAATCCAAGCAGACAGAAGTTTTCTGAGTGAAAATAAATCCAGGTGAAAGGGAAAAGGATGCCCTTAAAGTATAAGTATCATAAAGTTGCACTCGACCTGTTCTACTACATCATCAAGCAGGCCAGTAATTGTGGGGCCCTCTCCCTAATCAGAATTGTGTTCCAGAAAAAGAATGATATATTCTCAGTTTCTATCTCTCCTCAATTTTCTGACAAGTATCAGGGTTCCATCTGCTTTCATTATTCCAACATCTCCTTTCCTCCACCTCAACAGACTTTCACAATATTACAGTTCCCAAATTTATAACTGATACTGTATTTTTCACATTTTAAGATGACTGCTTCCTAAGGCTATCTAGGAAGACTAACATGTCTTTAAATTATGTTGTAAGATGAATAATTTAAGGGAAATTTTCACATAGACGAGAGGTTCTTCTCTTCCTTTTTTATGTCATGGACCCCTTTGGCATTCTGGCAAAGTTTATGGATTCCTTCTCAGAATCATGTTTTTAAATGTATAAAATAATTAGGATCATAAAGGAAACTAGTTATATTGAAATACAGTGATAAAAAAAAATTAAGTTCATAGACTCCCAGAAATCTATATATAGACTCTTTCAATGGTTCCCAAGTTATAAACCCCTTTTATAAACAGTCCTATCCATCAAATGTAGAATTGTACCTGTCAGTTCAATCTATCAAATAACAATTTTTAATATATGTGATTAGAAATGGGGTGGACATTGACTCAATCTAGGTAAGAGAAAAAATGATGATAATTGCAGAATAATCAAAAAAGCAAAGGCGCATTTTGTGCTTGGTTGTTTTGCCTATGTCCAGCTCTGCTGTGACCCCATTTGGGATTTTCTTGGCAGACATACCGGAGTGTTTGCCATTTCCTTCTCTGGTTCATTTTATTCTTATAACAACCCTAGGAGGCAGGTGCTATTATTATCTCCCTTTACGGAGGGGGAAACTATTTTTTTAGCAGGCAGAAGTTAAGTTACTTGTCCAGGGTCATTCAGCTAGTATGTGCCTGAGACTAGATTTTAATTCAGGTCTTCTTCACACCTTAGCAGCACTGCCTCCTCCCTGGCATTAATAGCATCTGCTCTATTGTTTCTACATTCACCTTAGTTGAGACCTTTATCGCCACACACCTGGATTGTTGCAACATCTTTCTACCACATCACTTCTCCCTTATCCAGGGGCACCTGCACCCTTGCCAGGCTAATTTTCTTAAGCTACCACTTTCACTAAGTTACTCCCCTGGTGCAGTTCTCAGATTTATGAAGGCTTCGCAAACCTTAAAGCACTAGATAAATGCCAGGCTTTATTATACCTTTTTCTTGATATCTGATGCCCAATGGAGGCACCCAATCCATGGACTAGAAGCACTCTAGATAAATGTAACCCTATTAGACTGCTAGGCCATTTAAATGGCCACACTCCTCTACAAAATGGCCCCTTCCTCCTTCCCGTGCCTTTCAGCTATCTGTTGTGTGCCATCTTCCCCCACTAGAAAGTAAGCTCCTTGAGGGCAGGACTTGGCTTTCTTTTTGCTTACAGTTGCATCTCCAGCACTTAGCATAGTGCCTCACACACAGTAAGAGGTTAATAAATGCTTGTTGCTTTCCTTCCTTTTTTTCTTTCTTCCTAAAAATAGAAAGAGGTTTTGAAAAAGTTGTATTTTCCCCTAATGTACAAAGAGCAAGTTGTAAAAATAAGAAAAAGAGACCCAATACCTAGAATTTTAGTGACCTATTCTTTAATTCCTTTTTTAACTTATCTAGGTAGGAAATTCTTCCCACTGATGGTCATAAGGAGAGAGACAATGTGGTGTAAAGGCTAGAGAGACCTCTAACTCTACTTCTGACACATCCAGGCTGTGTGACCCTGGACAACTGACTTAACCTCTCTAAGACTCTGAACTAGGGGGAGAGGGGGAGGGAAAAGGAAAGGAAAGGATGTGGTCTGCCTTGGTAGCAGCAGCTCCTCACCTAGAGTTCCCTGTCTTGATGAAATAACAGCTTCACACCAAAATACAAATTCTACAAAATGCATACAGGGCAGCTAGGTGGCACCGTGGATAGAATACTGGTCTTGGAGTCAGGAAGAGTTCAGTTCTAGTCTCAGACACTTACTAGCTGTGCGACCTTTAGCAACTCACTTAGATTGGTTTTCCTTGGTTTCCTCATCTGTAAAATGAGCTGGAGAAGGAAATGGCAAACCACTCCAGTATCTTTGCCAGGAAAACCCCAAATGGGGTCACAGAGAGTTGGAAACAACTGAACAACATCAACACAAACAAATAAATGATGCATATCCTTGAGAACTAATCTCCTTTCCCACAGACCAGTCCACTGTTAAAACAATCCACATGATTTTAATTGAGTTCTTTCCCTTTGCCTTGTATTGCCAGAGCTTAGCATGGTGCCTGGCACATGGTAGGCATTTAATAAATGCTAAATAACTGCCTGAGTTGGTATATTTTTCTCTCAAAAGGAAGAAACCCATAGAGCTTTTCTTTATTTCTATTCTAGTATTGTGTGCCCCCAATATTCAATGAAGATTATGCTTAATCAGGTTCATTTATCTAGCATTAGCCCATCTGACATTCTTTGAATGTTAGAGACTGTAACTGTCATCCTAAAATAACACAATGACATTTAATTGGAGTTCTTTCTAAGGAAGAACTATGAAAGTGGTTGTCCAATCGTGGTTCTTTGTCTTGTCTCCCCTGCCTATAAAAATGATGAGGATCTCTTAAATGCAGACCAATATGCTAAAGGTTCAAAAATATGTAATTCCTGACTTACCTGGTCCTTCTCTGGTTTGTCAGAAATGTCATTCAAACTTGAGGAAGTCAAATTCCTAGGAGTCATGGCTGGGCTACCTAGAAAGAGAGATAAGATTGGGCACCAATTAAAACACCTTTTCTAAAACATACTGAAAAGTAAACACTATAAATATATGTCATAAAAGCTAGTATATGATGATGGTAGTAATGGTGATGATTATGATGATTTTAGTGATGACAAGGTTTGCCCAAAATGGCTTTTCAAGATGCTTTGATAGTTGGGTATAAAGAACATGGTGATATCAGAGGCTCAGAAATCCCCAGCAATCCCTCCTTATTGTCTGATTCCATGACAGTAAGTTAAGAAAATGCTGAACCACTAGCAAAGTTCACTTGTTTTCATTTTATGTTTTAATTTATTCCCATTCTTTATCCCAGTTATTCAGAGCTAGCAAATTTCACCTTTTCCCTTACCAAGTTGCTTGAATGTACCCTTTCTCTCCCCCTTTACAGTTCTTAACTCATTCTCCTTCTCCCTAAGTTTTGTTCCTGGCCATGTGTTACCTGAATCATTTAAAGGGCTTACAGTGACATGATGTTTTCCGGAGATTGATGCCAGGAAGTGAATTTTTTGACCATGCCAATTCAGTCTGTCTTGGTGAAAGAAAGCGCCCAGGCTGATGAACACTTGGACCTTTTGAAGCATTGAAATAATTACGTAGAGTAACCCAGCATGTTCCCACCCCCAAACACCATCTCCCGTGGTCTTTCCAACAACCCTGCAAGGTAGGGCAAAAGGATTATCTCTATTTTGTCAAAGAAGAAAGTGTCAAAGAGGTTGTGATTGTTTAGGGCCAGACCAGTCTGCAAATGTCACAGCTGGTTCCCTTTATGGCACTTGGTGCATTTCTGTTGAGAAAAAAGCTTGTGTTGACTTTTCTATCTTTGATCTTCATCATGCCGTCCTTTCTTTGCTAGTGAAGAAGCCACCTTCTTCTCAGAGCAGACCTTGTATATCCTCCAGAGAATATGTATACCATGTATACCTCTAATACATAGCATACTATGGATCCTAGGTAAGCAGAGTGACAAAGCAGAGAAGGCACTGGATTTGGAGTCAGGAAGACCTGAGTTCAAGTTGTGATTCACATACTTCCTAGCAGAGCGTCCCTGGACAACATGCTTAAACGTCTCTGTGACTCAATGTCCTCAATCTGTAAAATTATGGACTTGGATTCAGCAACTTCTAAGGTTCTTTCCAACTCAAAGTCTATGGCCCCTGGCTCCTCTGAGCCTCATTCTCAGTTTCAAAGAAAGTACTTCAGGAAGGTTAACTGAGGCTTCCTTACTCCCCCTTTCTGCTCTTCTCCACTCACTCATTTGAGTGGTAGTGATAAGAGCAGCAGCAGTAATAACAATACCAGTGAGACCACTGTAAAGCACTTAGTGCTGTGGCTTCCCTTGCACATAGTAGGTATTACAGAAAGGTGGTTGTTGTCTCATTCAATCCTCTCTCACAACAATCTTGGAAGATAAGTGCTTTTATTATTCTCATTTTTGCAGATAAGGACAATGAAACAGACACAAGTTAAATGACTTACTCTAAGTCACACTCTAAAAAAAGTGTCTATGGCTAGATATGAACTCAGGTCCTTTGGATACCAGGTCCAATGTTCTTGTACCTAGCTCTAGGTACAAGATAGATTTCACTGGGATTACTAGATTGGAACACATCTGCCTGGTAGGATAACATTTAGAGCCAAAATGATTTGGTGGACCACCACTAAATGACATTTCCTCAAAAAATTAACAACCTTAAAATGGAAGAGACCATTCAATAGGAGGTGAGTTAAGAAAAGTCGAAATACCTGACAGTGAATCCTTAGTACGTGTTAATCAATAAAGTATTGGACTTCAATTCTGCAAACAAGCCTAAAATATTTAAGCTTAGCAAGCAAAAGAATAAGTTTTTCAGTTGAGGGGATTCACTCTCTCTGACCCCCAATGCACACCCAAGGCGCTGACTAATGCATTCATTATTAACCCCTATGGTCCAACCCAGGCTGGCATTCCAAACAAGAGGTCAAGGGTTGCCGAGTTAGAAAAGGGCTTTGCATTGGCTTCCAGAGAATTCCTCAAGTTAAACACTTAAGTGCTTTCAAGGTGAAATCTATTCTTTTATTGCCCAAGAGTGAAGTTAGCCCCTTAACACAGCAATTCTTTATGGAATAAAATTCCTCTTCACTGCAAAACCAGTAAATTCCTCATGTGTTAGAGAATATGGCAATCCTGGTTTATAAAGGCTAATTAAGTCAGAGATGATGCTGTACGCCCTGCTGTATTTCACAGAGTAAACATGACCTTGAGCTGTCTCATCAAGCTATAATCTGGTATTTTAAAATAAACTTTTATTCTAGGAGGATAAAAATAAAGTGTGAAAAAGCTCAATAACTGGGGGCCATACTCCATGCTAACAGTCACTCCCTCATGGCTTCTGATTGCTACTCAGCCCAGGTCCTGAAGTTGTGGCAATTTGGGACAGAGACAGGGACAGTGAAATATTGCTGATGAACTGCAAAATGGAAGGAGATTTCAGTAGTCATGTCATCTGTGGGGGGTAAATCCATCAGTGATCTTGGGACTAGCATTCCCAAGGCTTTTCACAAAATGAAGGGAGCCATAAACACTCATGAGTGGGCAAAATGACAGCCTGAGAAGAGTCCAGTAGGTGGGTGTCCTGCAATAAAGGCTTCATTCTTCCTCTTCTCTAGCCTTGAGGTTAGAAGCTTCTTCCAGTTTGAGGACTGGAACCAAGAGGCATAAGGAGTTAGGGCCCTGCCCTGGCTTTTTTCACTGACATTGTTAACCAGGATGGGTATTAGGGAAGGCTAAGGCCAGGTATGAGCAGGGCTGGGCTGGAAATGACCCTAAAAGTGACCCTCAGAGGTCACTGAGAAGGCCTGAAGACCATTTGGCCACCTGTATTTCCCACTTTGTCCCCTCAGTTCCAAAGCTGATCCCAGGGGGCTCTCATAGAGCCAAATGTTTCCCTTGTTCTTCCTAAGGACCTTGGAAGAAGTAGAGCTTCCCAGCTTCTGAGGCACCTACAAAGGAAAAGGCAGAAAAAGGCTTTGGGAGAAGGGGCTCTGATTGCTTAAGAAGGTCCAGACCTCTTCGATATATCTTACAAACCATGCAGTTTCAGAGGAGGAGGAGTAAGAAGAAGAGCTAATATTTAGTTCTTTAAGGTTTGCAAAGAACTTTACAAACATCTCATATGATCTTCACAATGACTCTGGGAAGTAGGTGCTATTAGCATTCCCTTTTACATATGAGGAAACTGAGGCAGAGATTGTTCACAGTTACATGATTACAAGAAGGTTACACTTTTCAGTCAGTGACTGAGGCAAGATTTGAATTCAGGTCTTCCCAGCTCCACGACCAGTGCTCTATCCACTGGGCCATCTCACTGCTACATAATAATAAAAATATTGAGGAGTGTGATGGAAAAGGGGAGGTTACAGGAGTGGGAATGGGGCCAATGAATCACAGATACCATTTTCATAGCGTTCCAACAGCTTGTAGCTTTGCAGTTTCATAGAAGATTCTGTGATCTAGAGTTAGAAGAGGTTTTTAAAGGTTGTCTTTCTCTAGACCAACATTTTCATTTTACAGATAAGACCCATAGATACAAAGTGACTTATTCGAGATGACACAAGTAGTACTCATCAAAGGTGGGATCTGAACTCTAGCCTTCTGAAAACAAATCCAGAACTTCTTCCATTGTATCATGTCTCTATCCCTTTCTCTCTGTCTCTGTCTCTGTCACTCTCTCCCTTCCTCCTTCCTCTCTGTCTGTCTCTTTGTATCTGTTAGTCTATCTCTCTGTCTCCTGTGTATGTGTGTGTGTCTCTGTCTCTGTCTCTGTCTCTTTCTCCTCTTCTTCTCTCCCTCCCTCTCTCCCTCTCTTTCTTCTCTCCTCTCTCTTCTTTCCTCTCTCTCTCCCTCCTTCCCTTCCCCTCTCCCTCTCCCTCCCTCCCTCTCTCTCTCTCTCTCTCTCTCATTCATTGGCAAGGAAGTTTTGGCCTGTTCCTTTCCTGACCAGGCCTGGTTTAGCCCTCCTTAGACAGTATGCTGACCCCTCTCTCCTGGGGGTCTCACCCTATTAGTGCCAGACTTAGTTCAGACATCACATGACCACCATCCCCCCTGCAGCTCAGAACTCCCAGGCTCAAGTGATCCCCAGCCTCAGCCTCCCCTGGGGCAAACCACCACCCTGGCTCACAATGCCTCTCTTCCTTGGACCAGGGAGGGCTCCCTTCCTGCCTAAGGTTTGGCAGCTCAAGGTGCTTGTACAGGGACATACAGAAGATCTCCCTTGCTAGTTAATTAAAATGACAGCCCATTTCCTCCAGGCTTGCCGAAAACAAAACACAAGTCAGGTGTAGGCTTTGCCTCTAGTGTCAGTTGGGAAACCTGCCAAGCGAACACCCTTGCCCTACCAGGGAACAGCACCTAACGTGCAAGTAACCAGACCACACTGAAGGACAAATGTTCTCCTTAAAGATGGAACAGTGGTTAGAACACTGAGCCTGGAATGAGGAAGACCTGAGTTCAAATCCAGAAGCCCCCACCTACTAGATGCCAGGACTTCCTATCTCCCAGTCTGTTTCCTCATCTCTAAAATGGGGATAAGAACAGCCTCTACCACAGGTCTTATTGTGAAAAGCAAATGAGTTAACACATAAAAAGTGCTTTGCAAACTAATTATTATTATTACTATTTTTGCCTGTCACCTGTTCAACTGCATAACATTCATATAGCTCTCTCTTTCTCTTTCTCTCTCTCTCTCTTTCTCTCTCTCCTCTCTCTTTTCTCTCCCTATCTTCTCTCTTCTCCTCTCTCTTCTCTCTTTCCTTTCCCTCCTTCTCTCTCTCTCTCTCTCTCTCTCTCTCTCTCTCTCTCTCTCTCTTTCTCTCTCTCTCACATACACACACACACACACACACACACACACACACACACACACACACACACACACACACACACACACACACACACACACACACCCCTTAATGCAGTCAGATGCACAGAATATTAGGACCTTTGAGCCTAGTCCAAAATCCTTCATGTTTCATTTCAGAAAACTATTCCTAGAGATAAATCAAACCCCAAATGTGGATTTGTCTTTTAACTCCAAATTCAGTGTTTTTTCCCACTATATTTCATTGCTGTTAAACAGGTTTTTTTATTTTGTAATTAATTTTTTATTAAAATTTAAATACATAATAAGAAAAAATAAATGTATTTGAAACTTAAATATAAAATAAGAAAAGAAAAAATGTCATGTGTACAGCAGAACTTGCCAGGTAACCATTATCTCTACTTCCTAAATGGAGAGGCTGAGGTATGAGGAAATTATCAGAAACTCAGAAGCATCTTCAGAGGACTAGTTCTCTCCTTCAGCTGCCTCATCTTAGGGATATGGATACTGATGCCAAGAGAGGGGAAATGACAAACTTAAGGTCTCTCACACATAGTTCACAGAGGAATGAGGTTGAGAACTCAGCTCCTAATTCCTACTCTGTTGCTTTTTCAACTCAACTCCTGCTTTGCTCAATATCTGGGGCCAATAGCTATGCCAGGGCTAAGAATAGAGCCCAAGGTTGAGAGCTTCCCACCCTATTCTTTCCATTCCAATGTTCAGTTTCAGGCCAGTTGATTCTTTCCACGCACATATTTATCCAAGATGGATTGACTAGACTCTACATTGGCCCTTCCTCCAAATACTCCCCAGAACAACAAAAATGGAAAAGACAGGTCTGCCTGAAACCAAGGCCTAATCGACCACTTCTAGCAGCCTGTCCTAACACTCAGATCAAAGGAAAAGGGAGTTAAGATTATAAGGAATGATATATCCAGTTGCTACCAACCACTGAGTAGCATTTCTTTTAATATTTTAAATTTTTAAAAAATAATTGATCTTTTTTCATATCACCTTCCTTCCCTCCTCCATATCCACAGATCAATTCCCAGCAGAATTTTTTTTGAGAGAAAGAGAAATAAAAATCAGCTCAGCAAAACTAACCAAAAAAATCAACTGGGGTCTGAAAGTATATGCAATGTTCCCCACCCACGATCCATCCACGCGCTGCCAATATCCTCCCTTTGCCCTCATCCTTGAAAAGAAGGGAGGGAAGATTCATTTCTTATCTCGCCTTCCTGGTCAAGATGGTCCCATAACCATGCATTCCATTTTTTTCTTTTCTCATCCTTTGAATTTCCATTTTTGACATCAGATTCATCGTTTTCCTAATTCTGCTCACTTTGCTTTGCATCTGGCTTTTCTGTAGTCATCATTTCTGAGCAATATTTTATCTACTTTGGGAAAGCTGGTGCATATAGGTGCCTGGCAGGGTCTTGTTGGGGCAGCTTCCATCATACATCAATGACCAGAAATTCGTTGAATAAATCATGGCTTTCTCTTCAGGGCTGCTTCTAAAGGGAGCTCTCTGAAGGGGAGGGCAGCTGTATGAAGAAGGTGAATAAAATCGCAGGCAGTATCCTATTCATGTGAAAGTACATCTCCTATTGCATTTTGCAAAATATTTTCATTTTATACCCATAAAAAACTTGGTTGGCTGCACTATGACCTATTTCACACATACATGCATGTGAGTATGCAATTTTTTGCTATTTTACAGATAAGAAAACTGAAGTTCAGTGATATCACAGGGTCATTCAGTAAATAAATGTTACAGCCAGGATTTGATCTTCCAACCCAGGTCTCCTCCCTCTAAACACAGTGCTATACCACAATGATTTTAGTTCCCATAACAGAGAGCTTCCCTCTTATCTATATTTTTCAAGTTTGTTTTTTTACTATAAAAACTCTGAGGAACATAATTTTTTCCAATTTTTCACTTTTTATTGATATCTTTTCTTTCTACATCTTCTCCACATCCTAACAAAATGTTTCCTTCCTCCAAGAGCCAGATGAAAGAATTTTTTAAAAAATTATTTTAAAAAGTTCAATGAGACTAAAACACTGGATAAGTCTGGCATTATAATACAATGTTTCACACTCACAGTCCCCAATTTCAGCCAATAAGCCATATCTCTTTGGGCAGCCAAAGCTGATCGTTATAATTAGACAGCCTTCAGTTTTGGATTGTTGTTGTCACCATTGTTCTGTCCATCAATACTGTTTAGATTGTATTCCTAATTCTGCCCTTTTTATTTTGCATCAGTTCAAATAATTCTTCCTATGCTTTTCTGTAATTTCACATTTAGAGTTTCTAACCATGAAGTCAGATTTTGTTGTATTCAGAAATTCAAGATCTGGTTAGCCCTTCCTCAGTGGAGATACATGGAAATGTCTATTCCCTGTTCCTCATTACTACAGAAAATCCTGCTATAAATATTTCGGTACATGTCAAATTTTCTCTTTTTAGCACTAACCTTCTTGGGATATAGGCCTAGCAGTGAGCTCTCAAGGTCAAAAGATATGGATACTTTAGACACTTTGGGGCAAAATTCCAAATTGCTCTCTAGAATAATTAAACCAATGCACAATTCTACCAGTGGGGTAATAGTCTTACCCAAGCCCTTCAGTACTAACTATTCCTATCTTTTATCATTTTTTGCAGGTTTAGGGGTATATGGGATAATACTTCAGAGTTGTTCTGATTTGTATTTCTCTTATTTGTGATACAAAGTAATATTTGATATGGTTGTTAATAGTTCCCAATTTTTTTATAACTATTTGTTTATATCCTATGAATACGTTTTATACATATAGTTGTCTTAGTTCCCTACCTATCTTGAATATCACTTATCAAATACATATGATGCAAAGATTTTTTCCCTAATCAAACCCTTCCATTGTTTTGTAAGTTAATTTTTTTGTATAAATTCTTTTCAAATTTCATATACCTGAAATTATCTACCTTAACTTTTGTGACCATCTCTGTGCTTTACTTGGTTAAGAGTTCTTCCTCTAACCATAACTAAGTTATCTGATCTGGTTATATTCTAGTTTAAAAAGTATATATTCTGGCCAGGCATTTATTTTTGAGCTTATCATGGTCATGGTACACAAGGTGGTCTAATTTCTGCCAAATTTCTTTCTGGTTTTCCCCACAATTCTTGCGAAGTAGAGGAGTTCTTTCCTAGGTAATTTATGTTCTTTGTCAAATTCATCTTAGAATTCACAAAAATGCTTTACAATTAGCATTGCACAGAGGAAACTTGTGTTCCCGCCTTGTCCCACTCCCCCCAAAAATATTTAGCTGTCAGAGTATTATCTGAATAAGATCAGAAATTTCAGAATTAGAAAGGAACATTTGTCCCCCTCTCTGATATAGATGGAGAGCCAAGACCCAGAGTGGTTGTGACCTGGCCAAGGTCACAAAGGAAATAGCCAATATGTGAACCCAGATCTTCTTCCACCAAACCCAACACTCTTTTCCCTTTACTATCCCATCTCTCATAAATCCTCATATTGTTGTTTTCTACCCATAGGAAAAGTAATTTATGAGCATGAAATTCCAAGCATCTAGACAACTCAAAACCAATTTCATCTTCAAAGTAAGAACTTGGCAGGTACACATTGTCTCAGAGAAAAAATATTTGCTGTGCAAAATTTGAAAACATTATTCTTCTGTAGCACACATGTAGCAATTGATAAATCTGGTGAGCAATTCATAATCATTTCTATTAAAACACTGAAAGACATAGAAAGTGCTTACAACGCAGGATATTTTACAAGATGAGGTATATTTAAATGTAATTATGTAAATGATGTAAATGTCTATAAGCCAGGCACCTATGTAAATGAACTATGGGTTTCATTCAAAACATATTAAACACCACATGGCTCAGTCTAAAGGATTCAAAGGGGATATGGCACAGGAGAACAGAAGCCAATTAACAATGCATGACAATAGAATCACATCTGAGATTCCATGGGCATCAGAGTTTCCAACAGTCGGAGCTCCAAAAATAAAATTAAAATAGTACTTGAAAGATTTCAAACTGTATTATAAAAGATTAAAAAATAGAACAAGTGAACAGCTTAGAAAGAATGAGAAACAATCACACTCAATAATCCAGTGTTTGATAAGCCCAAGAATTGTTCTTTGCACAGGATACTCCATCTCCTGCCTCTGGGCCTTTCCACTGGCTGTGCCCCATGCCTGAAATACACTCTCTCCTCATCTCTGCCTACTGGCATCTCTGGCTTCCCCAGTTAAGTCTCAGTTAAAATCCTACCTTCTGCAAGCCCTTCTCAGTCTTCCTCAATCTTACTGCCTCTGAGATAATTGTTTGTGTACTATATAAACAATGACTATGATGACATAAACAGGAAGAACAGAAAAAATAATGTGATTTAAATGACCAAGCTTTGCTTCGGAGAAGAGATGAGAAAATGTTACCTCCCCATCTAAGGAAGATTTATATGAACTGAAGCAGAATGATGAGAACACAATGAGACTGCATATACTAAAAAACTTGGGGTCAGTGTAATGACCGGACCAGGATTCCAGAGGTCTAATGAGGAAATGTACCACCCACTTGATGGAGGAATGAAGGACAGAGTAAGATATATTGCAGAGAGACAAAGGGGAGAGGGAGCGAGGGAGAGGGAGAAGAAGAGGGAGAGGAGGGAGAGGGAGGGAGGGAGGCAGGGGAGAGAGGGAGGGAGACAGAGAGAGACAGAGAGACAGAGAGAGAGACAGAGAGAGAGAGGGAGAGAGAAAGAGATGGAGAGGGAGAGAGGGAGAGAGAGAGAGAGTGAGAGAGTGAGAGAGAGAGAGAGAGAGGGAGAGAGATAGAGAGAGAGAGACAGAGAGAGAGAGGGAGAGACAGAGAGAGAGAGATAGAGAGAGGGAGAGAGAGAGAAAAAAGAGAGAGAGGGAGGGAGAGGGAGAGGGAGAGAGGGAGGGAGAGAGACAGGAAGAAAGAGAGGGGGGGGGAGAGAGAGAGAGGGAGAGAGAGAGAGAAACAGAGAGAGAGAGAGAGAGAGGGAGAGAGACAGAGAGACAGAGAGGGAGAGGGAGAGAATGAGAAGGATCTCTTTGGACACGAGTAATACAGAAATTTGTTTTGACTATTCATGTTTATAACAAAGATTTTTTTTCTTTTGTTTTGAAAGCAGAGGATGGGGTACAGTGAGGGAGAGAAGGCAGATTTCTCACAATTGAAAAAATAAATTTAATTTTAAAAGAAAAAAAAACAAGAAAATGTTCCTTCCTCCTTTTCACTGGCAAGCTGGGGGGCCTCGGAGTAGGGATGATGCGTTTGTTGTTAGATCCCGTGGATGTGTCGGCTGGTTTTGCTGACCTGTCTTGGCTACTGTTTGAAGTCACTGTTTTTTTAATCTTTCCTAAAGTTGATTGGGTAAGGGATATTTATATTGAATGTAAAGTAATAAGAAAATTTCTATTTCTAGTGCAACCACTCCTATCACAGTCTAAATAAATATACAGAATTTATCTCTGAGGAGTCTTTGGATAAATTTTGAATAAAGAAGCCTACTTAGAAAGGTTTTATAACTGAGCGAAAACTGCTTTTTGTTTGCTTGTTTAATGGAAACCTGGTGTCAAGTCTCCTCTCTTAGCCGAGGCTACTATAAACACAGCTCATTTCCGACCGAGGGGAGAAATTGCGGATGTACTCCAGGAGAAGTCAGCACTGGAAAGCCTTAGGCTTAGAGCTAATCGGAGGGAGGAAGTTTGTAACCAGCCCAGAACTAACAGGCCTTGCTAAGGCTGCCAAACTGGCTTGGAGCCCGACACCCTGCAGTGGACATAACCGTGAAGAGTAGGAAAGAAATAGAGAGAAATCCCAAGGAGGGAAAGCAAGAGCTGGGGCTGGGAGAGCAAAGTGCATTGAGAAAGAACTGGAGGCTTCTGGGAAGCAGGATGGCAGAGGGGCAGCTGGGAGAGGTCTCCAGGAGATAAGAGCCAGAGGAGGAAGATCCTGGTTCGGAAAGTGATGAAGATGGTGAAACAAAAAGCTCTGATAAGCATCTAAGCATGTGGTTTGGCCCAAGGCTAAAATCATTCTGCCTGTGGAGCAAAGATATAGGAGACAGATCCTTACTGGCTCAGAAACATAAGTTGAAGCATATTCCTTCTTACCACAGGAAGCCTGGCATTTGGTGAAAGGTAAGGGGTGAATAGAGCCTTGAATTAATAATAAACAACCCTCACCTCCTCCCTCAGCTGCTCCTTCCACACACCCCTAGGGGTTCTAGTTGAGTGGACAATGAACATCACAGTTACCAATGTCCTCTAGGAGACTGGGAGTGATGTGGCCTAATATAAGGGTTTGCATCTCCCCCTAGAATTTATAGACAATTAATCTGGGAAGGATCCATGTCTGTACAGAGTACACCTTTGATTGGATGGGCCACTCCCCTAGGACTGAACCAAAATAGACAGATTCACTCTATTCCTTCTTCCTGTGCCTTTAGGGATACTGGTTTTTCCCAACTCTTGAATAAGATACCTACTGACAACGGGGCTTTGTCCAACATCTGCCCTTTTTAGACCCCACCTTCCCCCCTTATCTTGCTATTGTCCTTAATTCCATAATCAAAAGTGTTCCTGATAAGGCTAATCTAATTATCATTTCCCAATGGTCTGCCTTGATTTCTCCACACATACTCATTCATGATCAGTCTCCTGGTCATTTTTACCTTGAACTTCCATGATGAAGTTTTTTTTTCCCCCCACATCTCTCTAACTGTGCTTTGGGCATCAGTTCTAGACTTTCTGCTCTCTGTCGCTCTTAGTCGAATGCTCTAGACTAGTAATCCCCTCCCAGAACATACATGTGTGTGTTTGTGTATATATGTATATGTATGTATATCTACATATACCCAATTTTGTATCTAGATACCTATTTATATATATATATGTATATATGACATACTTTATATACTTATATATATGATATACCCAATTATGTATATAAAACTCAATTTTATATATTATTTATTTATATGTGATATAGATAGATAGATAGATAGATAGATAGATAGACAAAATTGAGTATGTTGTACTGTGTGCCCCATTTGGAGTTTACTTGGAAGAGATACTGGAATGGTTTGCCATTTTCTTCTCCAGCTCATTATAGATGAGGAAACTGAGGCAGTCAAGGCTAAGTGACTTGCCCAGGGTCACACAGCTAGTAAGTGTCTGAGGATGGATTTGAACTCAGGAAGATGAGTTTTCCTGACTTGAGGCCCAGTGCTCCATCCACTGCACCGCTCAGCTTCCCTAAACCACAACTCAAAGGTCTGTAACCTCTCACAAGGGAGGTGCCAATTTCATAGCATCACATATTTATAAAATACCTCTAATCCAGGGGTTCTTAAAGTGGAGTCCTTAAATTTGTTCCTTTAATATATTTATGACTATGTTTCAACAAATTTAGTTTCATTTGTAATCTAATGTATTTTTTTGCATTTAAAAACATTATTCCGAAAAAGGGCTCCATAGTCTTCACCAGACAATAGCCAAAGGGGTCCGTAACCCAAAAAGGGTTAAGGAACCCTACCTAACCTCATCATTTTCCATATGAGGAAACTAAGGCCCATAGAAGTGAAGGGACTTGTCTAATGATACCTACGTAGCAATTAGAAGAACATCCAGGATTTAAACCCTGATCCTCTGGCTTCTGAAGGGCACTCTGTTCACTATAACTTGCTGACTCACAGTTCCTGCCATCTTTTGAGATGCCATAGGAGTAGCGACTGGGCCTGTGGACTCACTGTCAGAGGAAATTCCCATATAAGAAAACTCCAACTACCAGTCCAGGTCAGCACCACCTCAGAAACTTGAAGGATGCTGAGAGATAGATTGCCCAGGGTCACAGATTAAGTGTAAGTCAGGGATGGGACCTGAAATCAGGTTTTCCTGGCTTCCATCTCTCTAGATCCTCTAACAGGTCGCCTCTCACCTTTTGACATAAATCTTTCCTTCCGTTGGGAAGCCCAAAAGTATTTAATCTCTCTCCCAAAAGGGTGGGGGATGATGGAATCCCTTCAGCTGAGAAACAGTGCTTTATTGAGGACTAGATTGGGAATGTCATCGATAGGCCCAGTAAGGAGTTTGTGGTCTTTCCCTAACTGGAGAAAGCACCGACACATAAGCAGACACATACCCACTGGGCTATACAGGGGAATTCTTCATCTTGTGCTATACACCCTACTTTTCCCTTCCCAAACAGGACCAGCAGTGAAACTGTATGCTTTCTATAAAGCCAAAGCAACATGCTCAGCAGATCTCCACTCCCACGCCAAATCAGCAGTGGGCCAGCTGTATTCAATATAGATCAGAGAAGAATTGAGTGAACCTAGAGCTCTTTGGCCTATGTTCTAAAAAGGCAGCCCCCCACCCCACCCCAAGGCCCCTTCCTCATTCCCATGTTTCTTCATCTCCAGAGCAGGGTTTCCAGCTTCCCAAACATACACAACAATGTCCTAGATTTTGTATTTTAGGTCAACCCACTTATCCTAGAGCATGCACATATGAAATTTGATTATTTGGGGCAACAGGTATAAATGAGTGAAAAGCCAGAAACCGGCTGATATTTTTGCCTCTTTATTCCTAACACCCAGCACAATGCTTGACATGTAATAAGCACTCTATAAATGCTTGTTGATGGATAGAAAGAAATTGAGTTTCATTATTTCCAAATACCAAAAGCAGCCTTAACCTGCCTAGAGGCTTATAGAGATCCTAGAGGTTCTACTTTAATAAGGAAAAAAGAATATTTAAAATTAGCCTTCCTCTCTGTGTGTCTCTCTCTTTCTCACTCTGCCCCATCCTGTTCTCTGTGTACATATGTGTATACATACCCGAACATATACATGTGTGTGCTGTTTGTGTGTATACACACATACCTGTGTGTACATGTGTGCCTGTATACACACATATACATTGCGGTGAGAGCATTCTGGGCTCATACAGAGGACAGAGGTTCAGAATCATCTCTTAAAAGTTTTCTTTTGAACAACTAACAGCACTAACAACCAGCAGACCAGAAGTCTGGCCTCTTTCCAACATGTGTCCATACATATGCATGTGGGTACATACAGATCCACGTATCAATGTGCGTTTGTATAGGGATCGCTGGGTATCAATATCTACACAGACAGCAATGAACAGATATGAATATAGATAAATTTATTTAGATATCTATGCATCTATAGTGTGTGTGTGTGAGTGTATGTGTGTGAGTGTGTGTGTGTGTGTGTGTCACTGTGAGTGTGTGTGTGTGAGTGTGTGTGTGTGAGAGTGTGAGTGTGTGTGTGTGAGAGTGTGTGTGTGTGTGAGTGTGTGTGAGAGAGTGTGTGTGTGTGAGTGTGAGTGTGTGTGAGTGTGTGTGAGAGTGTGTGTGTATGAGTGTGTGTGTGTGAGTGTGAGTGTGTGTGTGTGAGTGTGAGTGTGTGTGGGAGAGAGTGTGTGAGTGTGTGTATGAGTGTGTGTGAGTGTGAGTGTGTGTGTGAGTGTGAGTGTGTGTGAGTGTGTGTGAGAGTGTGTGTGTGAGTGTGTGTGGGAGAGAGAGTGTGTGTGTATGAGTGTGTGTGTGAGAGTATGTGAGAGTGTGTGTGTGAGAGTGTGAGTGTGTGGGAGTGTGTGGGAGTGTTGTGTGTGTGTGTGAGTCTGTGTGTGTGTGAGAGAGTGTGTGTGTGTGTGTGTGTATGTGTATGTTTGTGTGTGAGTGTGTGTATGTGTATGTGTGAGTGTGTGTGCGTGTGTGTGTGAGAGAGAGTGTGAGTGTGTGTGTGAGTGTGAGTGTGTGTGAGTGTGTGTGTGAGTGTGTGT
>CM053583.1:194040188-194072900 GCA_028627135.1 Pseudochirops cupreus
AGTGTTGTGTGTGTGTGTGAGTCTGTGTGTGTGTGAGAGAGTGTGTGTGTGTGTGTGTGAGTGTGTGTGTGTATGTGTATGTTTGTGTGTGAGTGTGTGTATGTGTATGTGTGAGTGTGTGTGCGTGTGTGTGTGAGAGAGAGTGTGAGTGTGTGTGTGAGTGTGAGTGTGTGTGAGTGTGTGTGTGAGTGTGTGTATGAGTGTGTGTGAGCGTGTGTGAGAGTGTGAGTGTGTGTGAGTGTGTGTGTGTGAGAGTGTGAGTCTGTGTGTGTGAGTGTGTGTGAGTGTGAGTGTGTGTGTGTGAGTGTGTGGGTGGGTGGGAGGGAAAGTGCGTGTGTGTGTTTATGAGTGTGTGAGAGTGTGTGAGTGTGTGTGTGTGAGTAGGGGTGTGTGTGTGTGAAAGTGTGTGTGAGAGTGTGTGTGAGAGTGTGTGTGTGTGAGTGTGTATGTGTGTGTGTGAGTGTGTGTGTGAGAGTGTGTGTGAGTGTGTGTATGTCAGTGTGTGTGAGTGTGTGTATGTGTGTGTGAGAGTATGTGTGAGTGTGTGTGTGTGTGTGCGAGTGTGTGTGTGTCAGTGTGTGTGTGTCCGTGTGTGTGTGTGTGTGAGTGTGTGTGTGTGTGTGTGCGAGTGTGTGTGTGTGCGAGTGTGTGTGTGTGTGTGTGAGTGAGTGTATGTGTGTGTGAGTGTGTGTGTGGGTAGGAGGGAAAGTGCGTGAGTGTGTGTGTTTATGAGTGTGTGAGAGAGTGAGTGTAAGAGTGTGAGTGTGTGAGTGTGTGTGAGTGTATGTGTGAGAGTATGTGTGTGTGTGTGTGTATGTGTGTGTGAGAGTATGTGAATGTGTGTGTGTGAGTGTGTGTGTATGTGTGTGAGAGTGTGTGTGAGTGTGTGTGTGAATGAGTGTATGTGTGTGAGTGTGTGAGTGTGTGAGAGAGTGTGTGTGTGTGAGTGTATGTGTGAGTGTGCGTGTGTGCGTGTGTGCGTGTGTGCGTGTTTGGCCACTCAGGGCAAGAAGAAAAACTTCAGAGCTCATCTGCATCCAGCCTACCCCCTTTGAGAGGGAGAGAGACAGAAAGACAGAGATTCAGAGTGAAAGACAGAGAGAGACGCAAAAATAGAGGGATAGAGATACAGAGACAGAGATCAAGAGCCCAAGAGAACTAGAGAGAGAGTCCAGAGAGACGCTTCTGCCACGGCCTGGCTAGGTACACGCGGGGAAGTCATTCTAACTATTCAGTGTTTTAAGTGACTCTAAAACCGTAAGGGGCATTGATAAGGGAGTGAGTGTCCCACAGTGATTAAATGAAATGCCAGGGTTTTAACAGAGAGGGGGGAATGTCTTAAGAACCGGAGGCATGAGATGGTAGAAAGAGCACTGGTTCTGGAGTCGGAGAACCTGAGTTCTAATTTTGCCTCTGAAGCGTACTGCGGCCCAGCGAAGCGAACTAGCCTGCCTCGGCTATTTGTAAAACAATGCAGGCACTAACTCCTCGGCCTCCCTCCCTTCCAGCTCTAGTCATTCTCTCCTCCTTTGCTCCTAAACAGCGTTCACTTAAGAGCTTTAACAGTATCTTTTGTTGTTGTTCTTCAGTGGTGTCTGACTCCTGGCGATTCCCACCCCCCCACCCCCCCGCCCCCGACCACACCCCGCCAGGCCCTTCTGTCCTCCACTATCCCCCGAAGTCGTGTTCCATGACACTCTCTCTCCATCTCCTTTTGCCTTCAATCTTCCACAGTGATTACTCTGTCCACCACGGAAAGAGAATACCTCCTCCAACAGAATGATCAGAAATTCCTATCCGTCTTCTCCAAATTAAAGCACGCATTTATGAGCGCCGTCAGTGCGGCCAGACTTCCACCCAAAACAAAAATCCTTTCTCCAGCAGCCCTGACAGGTAGTCGCCATCTAACCTCGGATTAAACCCTTCCTGTGACAGGGAGCTCGCTCCCTGTTTGGTGAGGTTGAGTCCATTGTTGAGTAGCTGTGACTAACGGAGAGTTCTTTCCAAGGCAAAAGCTCTTGCAGTCCAACTTCTGTTAATTGTTGAGGTCGCGTTGTCCGAAGCCACACAGAGAAGCGGACTCCATATTCCCGATGCGTCCCTTCAGGTTTGTGAAGAGAACTCTCTTGCCCTCCCTCTCCTCCTCCTCTCCACTGTTTCTCACGTCACAGAGTGTTCTTAGACCCTTCATCAGCCTGTCTACATTCCTCTGGGGCTCTCTACTCAGTCCATTTCGAAGGATTTATCCAATCCCCCAAGGCTGGCATTCTCCTTCCTATGTGTACTGCAGGAAGCGGTGGGCTCCTAACCCAGGGGCTTCTGCCTGCAGCCTTTGCAGGAACAGCGGGGCTCCCTGAATCTCTGCTGATGCCCTCTGGGCCTCTGGGCCACATTGCCACTTGTGTATATTGGTGCACAAAGCCTCACGTCCTGGAGAGAAGTAAAATTAGCCTTCAGTGGCCACTTCCCGAGGATCTCTGCTGACTACATCCAAAGATCCTTGACAGGTTAGCAAGCAATGGCCAAAGGTTGCACTCAGTTAGAGGGAGAGAAAGAAGGCCTCAGGGAAAAACCAAAATAACTCTGTCCTCTGCTCTGTCTTTCACATTAGGGTCTCTGAGGCTTTTCTAAACTTGCAGACTTTCACCTTGGGAGAGGACAAAGCCAGACGGACGGCGGTGTGGGCTGTGCCTCCTATCAGTGTCTTCAAAGGGTGCCAACCTCCCCCTCCCCATCTCTGTAGAGTTTCATGTTGAGGCTTCCCCCAAATGCCACGAATTTACTGAGATGACTCAGCAACCTCCAGGGCACGTGGGGTCACGTAGGCAGAGTCTAGTCAAGGCCAAACTACTCTACAGTACTGCAGTTACTGAAGGAGATTTCTCCTTCAGAAGGCTCCTGCGGAAGATGGGGAGTGTTCCCATGGCCAGATACCCCCTGCCTGCCTCTCCTGACTTATTCTCCACCACTCACTCAATGCTCCATTTCAAACTGCCTTTTTTAGTCTCCATCCCTTGCTGCATAGGCTACCCCAAACCTAGAATGCTCCCCCTCCTAACCTCTAGGAACCTTTCATTTTCTTCAAGACTTAAAGTATCCACTTCTTTGGGAGGCCTCTCACTATCTGACCAGCTGCTAAGGCCTCTCTCCACCTTGCTCAAGGTCACCTTGCATCTGCCTGTGGGTACTTTGATTACATATATACGTGGCATCTTCCTTGTTAGAATGTAAGGAAACATTTGATCTTTGTATCAGATTGGCAGCTCACACAGTGCCTAGTACATGGAGGAGCTTGCTGATTAATTGATTTGTGTGTGCATATGGTTATTCACATCCTTCTGGGATGATCCTAATTGGCCCTCATTTGGTCAAGACCTTCAAAGCACTTTATGACATCACCCAGCATTGGGGATGGGCTGCAAGTAAAGGTCTACCTCATAACCACACTTGCATATTTTCCAACTTGTGGACCATTGGACCTTCCTGAATCCATTTAAGTTAAGTCAACAATCATTTATTAAATACCTACAGTATGCTAGGCATTGTGCTGAGCACTACAGGTTATAAACCAGAAATAATCCTTCCCTGGTCTCAATTCAATTTTGGGGTGGTTATGGCAGTCCCCTAAGCTAATCCAGGGTCTCAGCCTTGAAGCTGAAAGCCTAAACATGGTGGTTAGGTGACTCAAGGAGTGTGTCTGATGGCTTAGGTTTAAGGTGGAGCAGTGGGAAACAGGAACTCAGGAAATGAGAAAAGGAGATGCAAAAGAATTCAATGTTCCACAGCCTTAGAGATCAGTCAATCATCAAGCACATTTGGAGTGTTTCTTGTGTGTCTAGGCAACAGGGAAGCAAAAGCAAAGTCTATTGGGAGCTCTGAGTCTAATGAGGTAGACGACCTGCAAAGAAGTAGGTTCGTACAAAAGGGGATGGGAAGTGATCACCCAGGGCTAGAATCTAGCAACTGGGGGAATGAAGACAGGCTCCCTACAGGACGTGGTAGTTGAGCTAAGGCTTGAAGGGAGCCATGGAACCTGAGAAGCAAAGGTGAAGTGGGAAGGAGAGCATTCCAGGCATGGGAGACAGCAGAGGCAAAGAACCAGAGGCTGGAGATGGCGTGTCAAACTAATTACCACAAAGGTATATTAGAATAATGGGGCCATTGAATATTAAGAGTTGGAAAAGACCTTAGAGATTGTCTAGCCCAGAGGTTCTTAACCTTTTTTTGTATCCTGGCCCCCTTTGGCAATTTGGTGAAGCTCAATGAACCCCTCTCAGGATCACATTTTCAAATGGTTAAAATAAAATCATAGAATTACAAAGGAAAATAATTATATTAAAAAGATGTATTTTTACCCCCTAGAATCTACCTCTCTGTGGACGCCAGGTTTAAGAACCCCTCATAAAAGCCAAGAAATCCTCCCTTTCTGTTGTCTCTGCTGACTGTAGAACTGTCCAAGCAAAACGGATATCCCCGGTGGTCAGGTAGCCTCATTTGTCCCAAATGTATTTTGCGAGTCTGTGTCCAACACCAGTGGAGAAGGAAATGGGGTATCTTTGCCAAGAAAAGCCCAAATGGAGCCATAAGGAGTCAGATGACTGAAATGACTGAACAACAAAAATGTCCAAGAGCAGCAGTGTGACTTCCATGGATATAGGAGGGAATCATAAATGTTTTCTCTTGTGTGTTTTTAGACTATCTAAGCCAGTGGTTCTCAGCCTTCCTAATGCCGTGACCCTTTAAAACCTGTATGTGGGCGTATCTGCATGTGGGTGGATCCATCTGGAGACAGATAGAGGAGCGGTGTCTCGGTTCCTAAGACCATCGGAAATATGTTTTCCGATGGTCTTAGGCGACCCCTGTGAAAGGGTCGTTTGACCCCCAAAGGGGTCGTGACCCACAGGTTGAAAACTGCTGATCTAAGCCCTCAGGAAGGCCACAGGACAACTCTTCTCCATACTAGGCTCTCTGAGGGCAAAATCTACAGATAAATGATTTTGGTTTTTTGGTATCCTCAACATCTAACACTAGACATCGGAATAAGCTCTCCACTTTTGACTTTACTGATACAGGAAAATTATAAAAAGGAAACACTCTCCCCCCATGAAGGCCTTCCCTTCTCTGCTGTGTATTATGTTATAGAGTTGCCTGGGGGGAAGGTTAATTGACTTGCCCAAGGTCACACAGCCCAGTTTGAGTCAGAGGCAAGACTGGAGTCTTTTGGTCTTGGGATTGCCTTGCTAGTCAATATGCCAAACTGCCTCTAGGAGGTGAGAAAATACTAAATGGTGGTTGTATTGAATGTGGCTACATCTCCAAATAAGTCACTTTTTAAGATAGCTACATAATTGGCAAGTAGATGCATCAAGGAAAAATAGGGTGGAGTGGTTTTGGGTAACCAAACTCCATACCCATTTCAACAGATTTTTTCAGCTAATAACCAAGTGAATTGCTGGGGTTTATATTACCAGAATTCCATTAAATTTAGTTCACTTCATACTAACAAACTACATAGACCCTGCCAGAAATTTAGGAGTTTTCATCAAAGTGAAATTCTACTGCTGGCTGCCCAAACTGAAATTTCATTATTGACTTTGAAACTAGAATCTGAAGCGAGACATCTTTGCGGCTGGCCTCCCTTTCTTTCTCTCATACATATTTGTTAACTAATCATACACATTTATATAGTAATCAGTGGTTCATAAAGCACTTTTCTCATATCAACTCAGACCTAGCAAAAGCATTATTGTCTCCACCCACCTATTTTACCTAAAAGGAAACTGATACTCAGAGAAAAAGCTAAGTGATTTGTCCAAGGTCACACAATTAGAACTGGGATTCAGACCCAGATCTCTGGATTCCAAGACTAAAATAAAATTTAGAAGGTTATGTTTTCTTCCAAAGTCCCTTGCTCTCTTTCTCCATTTTCCCCAAACCCTGGCCCATACCAGTGAAGTATGCTCTCAATCTTCTCTGGGAGAAACTCAGTACTCTTCAAGACCCAGAGCAATTCCCTCCAAAGCGTCTCCGAGGCCTTTCCAGCCTTGAATGGAGAGTATAAAGTAGGACAGCTGAAAACAGAGACTCACCAAAGGGCACCAGCCTTCCTTTACCCTCCCACCACCATTAGCAAGAGCCCATTAGCAAGGTCTTGGAATCAAGAAGCGCTAAATTCAAATCCCACCTCAGACACTTATTAGCTTGTGTGACCCCGGGCAAGTCTCTCAATTCTCAGCCTGAGCTGCCTCATCTGTTAAATAGTGGTAACCTACCTCACAGCTGAGTATCAAATGAGATAGTACATGTGTATAACACTGTGCCAACATTAAAACATCACATAAATGTTAGGTGTTATCATCAGAGGCAGCGAGGTGGCACAGTGACTAGAGCCAGGGACCTGCAGTCAGGAAGACCAGAGCTCAAATCTGGCCTCAGACACTCACTAGCTGTGTGATCTCGGACATGTTCTGTTTGCCTTAATTCACCAGAGAAGGAAATGGCAAACCACTCCAGGAGCTTTGCCAAGAAAACTCCACGGGCTGCGTGGTCAATGGAGTCATCGAGAGTTGGACAAAACTGAACAATTATGATCTGTACCATTATTGTTATTAGCCGAGGTGTTAATTTGACGTTGGGGCTTCCGTGTAATGCCAGGCAATCGCTCCACAGATTCCCCACACTCCCCATTAATAACTCTTGTATACACACATTTCTGCACATGGCATCTCCCTCATTAAATTCCTTGAAGGCAGGGGCTTTTAACCTCTGTACCCTCAGCTCCTAGTACAGAACTTGGCAGACAATCAATACTTTCTTCTTGTTGACAGATTGTGCATCTTTTTACTGCTACCTCTGAGTCTTTAACTTTGGGGCTCCAACCAATCAAAGGGGCTGGCCTAATGGTGTCACTCCCTCTGGCTAGTGTTAACCTGAATCCATCCTCATCCCAAGTCCTAATAATAATCTTGGAGTCACAGAATGTTCAAAATGGAAGGGGCCCTAGAAATCATATAGTCTAAGGCTTCTTAAACTATTGAGGGGTCATGGACCCCTTGGGCCATCTGGGGAAGCCTATGGACCCTTGTCAGAATCATTTCCTTAGATGTATAAAATAAAATGTATTGGATTACAAAGTAAATCAATTCTATAGAAACACAGTTATCAATATAAATTTTTTAAAGCAAGTACATGGACCCCAGGTTAAGAATTCCTGATAGCAGGACTTCTTCATTTAACTGATGAGGTCTAAGGAAGTCATGTGATTTCAGATAGCTAGTTAATGGCAAAGCCAGCATGAGGAACTAGAATTCCTGAGTCATGGTTCAATGATCTTTCATTGAATACATTAGCTGAGTGGTCCACTCAGGGGCACAGTGGAACTGGGTGCAGCCAGCTTGAACCAGCTTTTGAGAGCCAGTTGTTAAATTTTCAGTGTGAGCATTTACATCTCAGAAATTGACAAATGTTACAAAACATGGTTTGATTTATTGTTGTGTTAAATATTTAGGCTAAAGAAAGTGATGGATAAAATATTCATGATGTGTGTAATACTTGGGAAAGCTAGATAGTGCAGTGGATAGAGCACTGGTCTTGGAACCAAAAAGATTCATCTCTACGAGTTCAGATCCTGCCTCTGATACTTACTAGCTGTGTGACTCTGGGAGAATCACTTAAACCAGTTTACCTCAGTTCAGCATCTGTAATATGAGCGAGCAGAGGAAGTAGCAAACCACTCCCATATCTACCAAGAAAATTCCCCAATGGGGTCATGGAGAATTGGACTTAACAACAATACTTAAAATTTTGTACATTGCTTATATATTGTTTTCTTTGTTTTGATTTCTGGAGATCTGGTTATTAAACTCTCTTGCCAGAGGGAGAAGCAAAATCAGACTAGGTTCTTTGAATGTTTTGAGTTCCAAAGTTAAAGGAACAAAAGTAGATCTTAAAAAAAAAAAGTTAAACATTTACTACCACACTCCAGGGGCACCTGTATCATTTCAACACTTTACCATCTCTTCCCTAAAGTCATACTCCAAAACTCCATTGCACCATGGGGGCAGGGGTGACTCTGGATCCTTAAGCAGAGACAGTGTCCAGCTCTGGCAGAGCTGACCAAGCAGCCCTTAAGCAGAGCACAGGCTTTACCTTTGGCGGAGCTGACCAAGCTAGAAAAGCCTTGAGAATGCTGGAAAATAATCCAGTCAGTCAATTAACAAACACTGAGTATGTGGTGAGCACTGTGCCAAGCACAGAAAATACAAGGAAATGCAAAAAGAGTCTAATGGGCAAGCAACAAACAAATACTGGGAGCCTATAAGACATATACGGGGTAAATGGAAAATAGTCTAAGAAATGGCATTAGAGATGGAGAGCACCTGGAAAGGCTTTCTCAGGAGGTAGGATTTGAGCTGAGTGCTGAAGGAAGCCAGGAAGTGGAAATGGGGAGGGAGAGTAATTCAGATTGGGGGAGAGGGGTGTCAGCCAATGCAAAAGCACGAGGTTGGGATGGAGTGTCCCAAGAAGACCAACGTAGGCCATTCAAAGATCTGGGAGAAACTCATCACCAGAGCTTCCATCCAGTTTCCATCATCACATGATGACCTTAAGACATGTGACAGAGGCAGTATGGTAGAATCACACAGACCTAGGATTGAGTCCTGAGTAAAACATACTATCTGTGTGGCCCAGGAAAAATCACTTAACCTCTCAGTGTTCTAGGCAATTCTATTAAGAAAAAAATCCCTCTTAAGAAAACAAGTTGCAGAGAATATGCCAACCTGAACTGGCAAAGGAAATATCCTCACCCAAGAGTTTTCTCTACTAATGAAACCACAAGGCCAGCCCCTAAGTCTAGGTTAGAAACTTGGAAGAATCATTCACATCAATGACCATAACAGGGCTTTCACAGGTTAGTATTACAGCAATTTTTTCTCCACCTATTCCTTCTCAAGTCTCCCCCAAAGTCACAACCTACTGAAACAGGATTATGAGGGATTTCTTCTTTGCTTATCCAATATTGACAGATACTTTAGTCTATCATAGACACTGCATTACCTTACACTAAGGATATTAGTGGAAGACTCAGAGACTCACAGTATATGTTAATAAAATCCTTCTAATTTCTTGATTGTGAAGCAGCGAGAAATATGTGTTGAGGGTACCAGCAACCTTTGTAGTCATTCACATTCATAACCTGGGAGCCATTCTTGACTCTTCATTCTCACAAGTAATTTGGAATTCTTCCAAGAAACTGATGAAAACTTCCATATCTTTTGACTGAGAGATAATACTGCTGGGAGTAAATCTCAGGAAAAAAAATGATTAAAAAAGAAGGGTTTTATATACACTAAAATATTTATAGCAGCACTTTTTGTTATAGTGTAGATCTAAAAACAAAGTAGATGCCAATAAACTAATAAATGGTTAAATCAGTTGTGGCATGCAATGCTTACTAATGTTCACTAAGAAAGGATGAATACAGAAAAGCATGGGAAGATTTATGTGAACTAGTGTAGAGTGAAGTCAGCAGAACCAGGAAAACACTGTACACAGTGACTACAATGATGTAAATGAGAAGACCAACAACAAAATAGTCTAAACTAAACACTGGGAAAGTATAATAACCAAGCTGGACCTCAAAGAAGATATATGAGATGATATCCTATTCTTTGCAGAAAAGGGGGTGAAGTGGGGGTGAGGAATGAGTACGGAACACTGCATGTCATGTCAGATTTTTCAATGTGTGGGTTAATTCTACTGAACTAGTAATTTTTTTCTTTCCCTTTCATTCTTGTTTTAAATGATGGTTCTCTGAGAGAAAAATACATTGAAAAATGTGAGCAATGTGAAAACAAAGTAAATCAATAAAAATTTATAGTATATGTATCAGGGAAGGGAGGTTGATAGGACACTCCTGACTAGACTAGTTGGTGAAATTCCACCCTACCCCTCTACCCTGGGCCAATTGATGAAATAACAGAAGATAAGGGCATGTAGCAGGGGCAATGAAGTGTTAAGGTAAATTAAATATGTATATATACATATATATATATATAATGTGTGTGTATATATATACATATACACATATATATAATATAAACATTAAAATTAAATATAAATAAAGGTTTATACTTTGTTATTCCCATTAGACATGAAAAAGTTCTCTGATCAAAATAGATGGAATTAGAAAGCAATTTGTAGCCTGTGAATGGCAAGGGATAAGTCATGCCCCTGGTGGCCCTTTGAAAAAGCAGGCACTCTCTGGGGAGGCAGTCGGCCAAGGTGGAAGACAATTCTGAGAAGTGTGATTTCTGCCAGTAGAGAAGAACCCAGCTTTGGAGAGATGATCAATCATTCCTCAGCAACGACAGGTGGACTGGGAATTTCTTCCTCCCAACCCCATGTCACAATGACGTGCAAGCCCCAGTAAGAGACACTGGTTCCAGCAGGGAGCAGACCCAGTGAGTTAAGGCAGGAGACAGTTTGAGGAGTGTGACCCCTTGTTGTTGAGAAGAAAGTCAGCCTTGCATTTTAAGAGTTGAGATATGGAGAGGATTATGGCCAGTAAGACCAGCTGAGTGACCAGCACAGCAGAGACACTGCCCTGAGGGGGAGCAGTTCGAAAATACCACAAGAAGGAAAAGGACATCAGGTTCCAGAAGTGCCAGAATTGTGAGTTCACTTGGCCACACGTGCTCTGTAAATGTTTGCCTTTATTCGTGAGTTCTATGTCTGTGCTGGGTAGCTAGATGGTACAATGGATAGAATGCCAGGCCTGGAATCAAGAAGACTCATTCCATGAGTTCAAATACTTATTAGCCATGTGACCCTGGGAAAGTCATTTAACCCTGTTTGCCCCTGTTTCTTCATCTGTAAAATGAACTGGAGAAGGAAATGACAAACCACTCTAGTATCTTTGCCAAGAAAACCCCAAATAGGATCACAAAGAGTGAGAAACAACTGAACAATGACACAACATGTCTGTGTCTTCTCTTCCCACTAATGTAACTACACTATGTGTGGTTACAAGAATATACTCCAGGTTTATGTAGGCTATATTTTATTGCTGTTATTTTTATAACTCAGTAAATCCCATTACCCTGAGGTAACAATATCTACCGGCTGACTATTAAAGGTAAGAGCACTGGTAGGAACCCATGAGCTAGTTTAAGAATAAGAACCACAGCCACAACCTATCTTCAACTTAGGGCAGTTTCCCTTCCAGAAGCCCCATTTAAGACTAAGACTTGGAGGATAGTCCTGAAAAGAGAAGACTGCATAATAAATAAAGTAGTAGGTTAGTAAACAAATTAAAAATCAGAGTTAACATTGCTTTGGCTGTTGAAAACCTAAAAACCTATGTCCTAAGTGGGCAACAAGAAGTTTAGAAAATATCGCCACCCAAAAACAAAAAGGTGACCTTTAAACATTCTAGTGGAGAAGCGAACAAAGGAATAGAGGGTCACTAGTCTGGAAGAGTTAAAAGGGTTTTATTTTAAAACCCTAGCCCTGAAATAAATATGGTACCTCTTATAATTGCCAGCAATAGCTTCAGAAGGAGCAGAGTTAAAGCAAGATGCATACTTTATTACATCAAAGACCCATGATTTCATCACTACAGGAACTCCCTTTACTAACAGAGGTCAAAGCCTATCTATAAACTGATAGTTCTGAGCCCTTGCTCGTGTCACTTTAAGAAAAATGAAGAGATTTGCCCATGATTCAATGATCTGCCCATGATTTCATGTCTATTAAGTGTCATGTACAGGATTTGAGCCCAGGTCTTCCTGACATCAAGTGCAGCACTACCATACTACACTGTCTTTTAGATAAATGCTCATAGAGCAATTAAAACTGTCAAGAGGTAGCCCACAATAAAGCATCAGAAAGGGTTCCTCCTGGTGGGTACTTCTGTCCTATAGGCAAAATAGAACCTGTTCAAATCTACATAGATAATTAAAGAAATCTTACCTGATGCATTATCTTTGGGTTCACTAATTCCCTACAGAAAAACAGCACAAAAAAAGGGGGGTTTTTGGGGGGGGAGAAAAAAAACAACTTTAGAACCAGAATAAATTATATTTCTTGACTTAGCCTGTCATCTTCCAATAAATTGGAAGGGCTGAGTTGTCTCTCATAAATACAAGAGCAGAGAAAATGGAAAATATTATTTAAAATGAAAATATTTTAGAGCAGAGCCTTCCATTTCCTGTATAAACTATGCTCTGAAAGCAAGAAGGAATCCCATGGTTCTCAAATACCATTGTTGCCCATTAAAAGAAGCCATAATATAATGGTAATAATTATGATGGTGATGTGCTTTAAACAGAGATTAGAAGCCTACAAAACAAGTCCAGAATCAAATAGATGATACTTCCCAGTGGGCTACAATCTAGGCAGGCGGACAAATGTAATACACAGTGAAATCAAGACATTATGGGAGAACATTGGGGGCAAGATGGAGAAATGGATATCTTCATCCTCCCTTTCCTCTTTGCTCTTTGTTCAAAGTCGAGGGGTCAAGGGGAGCTGGTCTCAGTTGGCAATAAGTACAAAGGGAAATAGGTCATTTATTTTATTTTATTTTTAAATTAAATTTTATTTTATTTTCAAATGAAGACCCACCTTCCCTCCTTCCCTGAGAAGCAAGAAAAACAAATCTCCTGTTACAAATATGTATCATCAAGCATTAGAACAGGCAACAGGACCCACTGATACGTGCACGCAGAAGACAGAGAAACACTGCAGATGCACAAGCAGACAGAGTTATTAGGACAGCAAGTTTAAACTGCGAGATAATGAATTTCAGACAACTTAAATATTTTCCCTTTTCCTCCTTGGAAATATACACTCCTAGGATCTGAAGGGCTTGGATGGTGGCCAAAGGAGAAGCCAATTCACCCAAAGGCTTATGGGTTGTCTTCTGTGAAATGAGGGCTATGCTATAACCAACCAAGAAGCCATTACTGAGCACATTCTCTCGGTATTTGGCAAAGGACTGTGAAATGTATTTTTAAAAAATGTATAAGTGCTCAGTCTCTGCTTTCACAACAGAGTTGGAAAAATGTCACTATATAAAACTACATAGAACAATACCAGGGAGGGTAGACTGTTTGCTAAACTCTGTAGCGGCTATAGAAATTCAGAATATGTGGGTTTGTGTTTCAAGGGAAAGACTTTAAGGGAAAAAAGAACAGGAGTTGGGCTCCAAAGGACGTGAAGATGTTGGATAGGAAGGGAAAGAGGAAATTATATCCCTAAGGATTACTATGGTAGTATCATATCTGGGCCAGTAATTCATGTTGAAAAATAAAGTAGAAGAGATGGGGCAAGAGTAGTATGGCGCAGGAACTTGACATGGCCATCAATGGAAGGCCATGTGGAAAATGGCTCATAACTCTCTCTTGAAGTGACTTTGGATTTAGCTTGTTTCTGTGTAGGTTTTGTTTCATCGGATGGAATGCTAGCTCCTTGATGGCAGAGGCTATCTCGTTTTTGTTTTTGTAATCCTAGCACCTAATGCAATGCCTGGTTCATAGGACGTGCTTTATAAGTGCTTTCTGCTTGATTGGTTGGAGACTTACCTCTCTCTAACAAAGTAGATCTGTATCCACATGCAAAATATAGTGCTACTGCTTTTCTCTGGAGCAGGGAGATGTCTCCTCAAACTTCTGTTTTTTAATCTATTTTTTAAGTGTTACCTTTCATGTCTTCCTTCACTCTGTACAGCACCTATGCCCCAATCCTCCCTGCCCTCCACCCACCACCACTCTTTTGTCCCATCCCACTCATTGACTTACTCAGCCATCCCACGCTGGGACTGCGCCATACTCGGGATTCATCGTCCAATGTGCAGGTGGCTAGACAGGCCACTGAGTTCTCAAGCGGGCTGCGGGCTTTAGTATCAGAAGCAGAAGACAGGAGGAGGAGGAGGAGGTGGAGGAGGGCATATTAGCGGCCACAGCAAGTAGGAGCATGGGAGCATTAAGTTAAGAAGAAAAAAAAACACTAAAGGAAACTGCACAAGCAAGTTAAAAGAGAACAACGACAAACATTGACATTGATCCTTTTCCCCTCAACCCTCCAACCATAGACAGGACAGAACGATTTAGGACAGACCTCGGTACATCTGGATACATCCACAGTCAAACATGGCTGCCCTAGTCCCAATGCCATCCCGCTGGACAAGACAGGAATTGTGTCCGGGAGAAGAGAAGATCAAAGCTCTAGAGCTGAAATAAATCTCAGAAGTCAACCAGTCCAACTCCATCATTTTATGGAGAGAAAACTGAGGTCCAGAGAAGTCCAGTGACATCCAAGGTCACAAAAGTAGTGTTTGCCAGAGGCAGGATTTGAATCCAGGTCCCTCTGGCTCCAGATCCACTGCTTTTCAATGGTAGCACACCTCTGGTGGTGTCATTAATACTGTGGATAACACTGCACTGTGTACATACACACACACACACACACACACACACACACACACACACACACACACACACTGATGTTACACATTTGCAAAAAGCACAAAGGGAAGAGAAGCAAATATTAGCACAATGCCAGGCACACAGGAGGTACTAAATCAATACTTGCTGACCAACTGACTGAAAGTAGATTTTCTATGGTTTGATTCCAACAGCTTTTATCTCCTGTGGGCCCCGGGGTGACAAATGGTGAAGATGGCTCATCAGTCTCACACACTCACAAAGTTTGGTCTTGACAAACACAGTTCTTGACTAGTTCTTATTCCTTAACCCTCCTGTTATAAAAATACATTAGGAAGGAGACAGATTCATACAAAATGCAAATGTATACAAATCCATGCTGATTCATTTTTACTCTCTTTGCCGAAATGTGAATATGGGGTGACCTGCGCTTTTCTCTGAAGCCATAACTGAGCGATGAGTGTACAGCATAGTCTACCAGTTTAGATACAATCACTGGCCTCCCAGGGGTTTGTTGGGCCTAGCTAAGGCAGCCTGAAAGACATCTTCAAGTGATGTGTAAGCGGAGCTGTGCTGTAAATGTTTAACAACTGACTTGGGGGTGGGGAAGGAGCGAGATATGTACACGTAACACACTTCAAAGTTTAATCTGCCTTCACACGCTTTCTCCATTGCTTTCTCAAGTCTAGACAATCAACAAAACAGTAAATCATGCCCTGGTTTGTAACCTTTGCTGGTTTTGGGGGTGTAGATGTTCACATTGAAAATTTAACAATCAGCTCTCTAGAGAATACTCCTGAATGTTTACTATTTTGCTATCTTTTTGAAATATCACATTCTGCCCTCAACAGGAAATGTTAGCATCACTATATGGTATGTGATGGTTTGCAGTGACCAAATGACCAATACAGACAGTAATTTGTCCTTATGTACTGATTTCCTATTGAGCAAAAAAAAAAAATTGACATTATTAAAGGACTAAAAAATTCTACAACATATGAACTGACCCAAAGCAAGTACAAGCACGTCCCTCCACACTGGTGTGCAGAGTATTGAGAAAATGCCACAGTTGATTCAAGAGACCCTTTTGCACCTTGAACCATTTATTAATTCATGTTCAGTTATGGACACTTTTACATTTCCTTTATTCCATGGGTTGTTTCACTTGAGTCACCATAGGTTCAACTACTATTGATGAGTGATTGATAATGTGTGGAGTAAATCCCCTGGGGCAAACTAATGGGATTTATGGTCCTGAATGTCACACAGGATGGACAAACATGGAGAAGCTGGACTCTTTATTGTCGAAGGGAACATTAGGATCAAAGACATTTCAGAGTCATCTGAATCTGGACTAGAGACAAATGTGTATATTCTACCCTTTTCAAGATTAGAAACACTTTTCAGCTATCTGTACTACAGAGGAATAAATAAAATCAGTATTTTGGAGGCAGGTCATCTTTGCCAGTCCATGTTTGAGATGAATGGATTGCCTAATCTTTGCAGCTGAATTCTTAATTATGTTCTACAATTGGATTTCTTTACATGTTTTCATAGCACCAAGCACACGAACACATCTCAAGTCTTCCAAAAATGGTTTTGTCAAGAGAGAGACATGCCACGATTCTGACAAAGTCAAACCTCTAATTTCATTTGACAGATGGCTGCCCTGCAAAGACCCCTGGCTCCCTGGCTTGGCTAAGTGCAAACAGAGGCAGGTAGCTTAAGACTGGTGCAATTCTAGGTCACTACAAAAGTGCCATTCTTCATTATAAATCAGATGGTCTTAATGCAAGGGGATTTTAAGCAGAACCCTAATTTTCTCTTGCAACTAACCTTGACAGACCATTTTAATTAGCATTTAGTAATCTGAATAGACTGGGTCACTGGTTCCATTGTTCAAAAAATAGTCCAGAAAACTAGCTGTCTGCCCTAGCGATTCAATGACAATAATTGATGATCCTAAATTATGCCTCCCTCTTACAACCCCTTAGATATGCTATGCCACTAGTAACCTAGTGAGCACGGAACCCATCCTACCCCTCCCTTTGATCTTGAGCCTCCTTGATTGTTATCAAAACTTCCCTGTCAATGGGAATTTGCCACAGAGGCTGGCACCCACCAGCAAGAATGTCTGGCTCCATTGGCATGCACAAAAATAAGGGAGCCTACAGAGACCTGGCAACTCCCTTTCTGAGGTGAAGATTGAAATGATCTGGCAAGGCACCCAGCACAAACCTGGAGGCTCATCCCTTTGATTAATTACTGTGGCAAGGCAGGGTTCTAATTTTGAATTTTTAGACTTTGTTCTCCTCTAAAACAAACTCATTGAGTTGGTGGCAAAACATTTCTTACTGGTTTGCTTCTAAGTTGGTAATAATTTTAAATTTTGAAGAGGAGTTTCCCAAAGGGAAGACCAAAGTTATTGTAATTATATTCAGATATTCAGATAATAGGACTTAAGAACTGCCTTCAGAGAAAATGCTTTGCTACCTTTTTATGTTTGAAAGATTAGGTAGACAATTTAGAGACCATTTATTTCGAAGTGTAATGAGCCTTAGAGATCATATGCTACAACTTCCCTAATTTTACAGATGAGACAATGAAGGCAAAGGGAATGTGAGTGACTTGTTCAAGTCAGACAGCCAGGGGTGGAGGTGGGACCAGAAATCAGAACCTCTGACTCCAACACCATTGCTTTTTTCCCCCCGGTACAACGCCCCCTCTCTCAACACATCTGCCACGTTGCCTCTTAAGTTATCTGTTGTCTTACAGACTTTTTTAATCCCCCTTCCTTTCTTGTTACTTAGTTATAGTCAGGGAAGGCTTAGATTATTTTTTTCATGAGTGATGACAGTGATTGAATTACACCTTTTGGTTCCAAAAAATAAATATTAACATTGTTTTTTTCAAGTGATTTGTGTTACCTGTCTGAGTCAATCTGTTGGAATATTTGTTGAGTTGCGTCCAATTCCTGGTTATCCCATTTGGGGTTTTCTTGGCAAAGGCACTGGAGTGGTTGGCCATTTCCTCCTCTGGCTCATTTGACATATGAGGAAACTGAGGCAAACAGGGTGAAGTGACCTGTCCAGGGTCACACTGAAGCCAGATTTGAACTCACAAAGATGAATCTTCCTGACTCTGGGCCTGGTGCTCTATCCATGAAGCCACCTACCTGCCTTGTTCAAATATACCTACCCCCAAAAGGATGAATATTTCCTCCAATCAGGGAAATAAATGCTGGAGCAAGTAGGTGGCATAATGGATAAAAAGTGCTGGACATGGAGTGAGGAAGACTTGAGTTCGAATCCCACCTCATCTGCTTTCTGGCTATGAGAACCCAGGCCAGTTATATAACTTCTTTGAGTCTCAATTGGACCCAATGATTTGTAAGGTCTCTTCTCGCTCTAAATCAATGATCTGCTTGAAGCCTTGACTTTTTCTAAGAATAAGAAAATGTGTTTTTCTCCTAAGATAAAATCTGTAGAAATTTTCCACAATTGTATTATTGTGAATATTTGAACATCTATTCAATACTGTTAGGTACTAGGGGAAAATATTTTCTTTTCCAAAATATGAATCAGAGTTTATAGAATGCAGCATAAGAAAAAGTCCCTACTTGTAAAATCATGAGACATCAGAGACAGCTACCTAAAAATTGAGGTGGGGGGGGGGAGTGATCTTTCAGGATGGATGTATCCCTGTCTAAGATGCTTTAGATGCAGAACAATGAATTCTTAAATCCCTTTACATTCTGTGATTATAAAGAATAATAAATCGGCTCTCTCTAAGGAATAACAAAGACTTTTTTTTCTATTTGGAAGGTTCATTATCTCTGGAAGGGCACAAGAGTTTGATACAGTAAGTTGAAAAAGATATTCACCAATTGGCACTAGCCCACAGATTCTTGGACCAGATATCCTAGCAGCAGAACAAATATTTCAGACAGAACGCTCTCAGCTCAAGTTAGATTTAAGATGCAGCTTTCATGAAACTAGGTTCACCAAGTTAAAAAAACATTTGATTTTTGTTACTTGATTCATTACTGTAAACAGATCTCTGACGGAGAGAGAAGGAGGTGTTCCTGTTCAATTATGGAAAGCTCTCATTTCATTGCATTTCTTCAAAAAGGGTGAAAAACACCCCATGACATCTTCTGCTGTGCCTCCCAATCTCTCTTCTTCTCTGTCTTTTCTCTCTCCTCTTCCATCCTTTCCCATTCCTTTGCCACATGTATTTTCTTCTTCTCAGAGCCATGGCATCTCCTCATGTTAGATGGTCGTACAATTAAGTATACAAAAATTGGCTCCTAATCATAATGGCTGGGCAATGAGGTGGTTCAGTGGATAGAGTGCTGGACCTGGAGTCAGGAAGACATCTTCCTGATACTTACTAGCTGTGTGACCTTGGGCAGGTCACTTAACCCTGTCTGCCTCAGTTTCCTCATCTGTAAAATAAACTGGAGAAGGAAATGGTAAACCCTCCAGTATCTTTGCCAAGGATACCCCAAATGGAGTCACAAAGAGACAGACATGACTGAAAAATGATTGAACAACAAAAGCATAATGGCTTCCAGTGTGGAAGCATCTTTGTGTGTTTTCCAATGCACTTTCACATGCTTTAATCACATTTATTTCTTACAAATTTGATCTATGAGAGAACCAGGAATTTGTCTATCATCATAAGAAGTTAGTAGTGGAGTAAGAATCACCCAGGTTGTAAAGAGAACATCACATCTCAGAGAAAAGCTGACGCCACTCACAGAGAAGGTCAAAAGCTCAGTGTCCCCTCTGTCTGTTAGGCCTCACTGCTCAGTCTGCCACAGAGAGGACGGCACGTGTGCATTCACCGGAGAAGGGGAGAATTTCACCCAAGTCTCTGTAGAGTTGGCAGAACTGTGCAAGCATCCGCTTTGCACAAGGGAGACCCAGAGTATGCAGAATGCAGAGGAAGCTTCGGGAATGAGAAGACCGAGACAGAGACCTTTGTTTTCAACAGGTAAGCAGTTCTGCTGTGATCTTTCAAAGCTCCTTATTGGCCCCTAAGCTAGGCGGTGCCAAATGGGAGGCAGAGTGGCACACTTAATTCAGTGACTAGGTCATTTCCCAGGGCAGCTGGCTGTAACCTGGAATGCCTTAGAAGACTGAGGAATTGCATGAGGGCAGAAAGGGAGGAAGAGAAGGAAAAGGGGACATTGAGGGGGGATAAGCCAGAAAGCCCAAGAAGCTACATGGAAACCCTCTGATGAGAAGGGAAGAATTAATCCATTTATGCTTTTAATTTTACATGGGACCAGAGACAATCACTCGATCTCTCAGTACCTCCAGTCATCTCTCCGAGATTGTAAGTGTTAGAGGAATTGTCAACCTGCATTGGTGGAGGTAATGTCGACAATGGGAGTCCTACATCCTCATACATGTACTGCCCTCCTCCCCCGCAAAATGCTACAGAAACAAAATACAAAATAACCTCTTTCTTGATTAAACTTCTTTTTTCTGGATGGCTTTTTGTTTTTTCAAATACTGCATACACACATGTAATGAAATCAAATCTAAGACGTAGAATCAGGAGATACCTAAAAAGTCATGCAATTCACCCTCCTCCTTTTTGTAGATGAGAACACTGAGTGTCTTGACTGAGGAAACAGTCATGGCAGAGCTCAGGGTCAGGCTCAGGCCCCTAAACAAATGTGGTTTCTACTATTTCCTTACTCTCCTGCCCCCCATTCATTGTAAAGCAAGAAAGGGGATTACAAATATCTCACAGACCTGAGATTATAAATGGGATTACATTTCCATGTCCTCAGTCTCACTAGTTGCACCTCTGGGTGAAGACTGAGAAGTCAGAGAGACCATCCCATCCCACCCTCTCCTTTTATACATGAAGAAGTCAAGACCCAACTGCAAAGGGAATAAGCTATAAAAGTGGGATTTGAACCCAAGGCCTTAGGAGTCCAAATTCAGCATTCTTTCTACTGCGCCATGAAAGAGAATCCAGAAGATCCACATAGAGAAAAGGGAGAAGCACAGAAGGTGGGGTCGGGGGAAGATGTGCTGTGGCTCAGTGCAAAACTTCATATGGTAGAAATTCGCTTAGGTCATGAGCGTTGGAGGACAGGAAGCATGGCGATTCTAGTTGTTCTGTTTTTTTTTAATCTCAGTGGAAAACACTTTTAGAATTAGTCCTGCCTCTTCTCTACTACCAAAATGAGAGATAGGGAGTGACCAAAAGCCCCAAATGTATAGAGCATAAAACACCTTCATTAACTTTTTCTAAAAGCAGACCAGCTTATAATACAAAGTTTCCCTAGAATCAATACACTTCCTAATGAGGCTCCTTATTCAAATTCTTTCTTAAGCTCCCTGAGAGAAGTAAAGTAAACTCCTTTGTTTTTCAAACTCCTACCAAGTTAGGTTCCTAAGGTTAAAAGTTGATCCTTCACAATCTATTTGAATAGAATACAAGACTGGGCTGAGGCCTATGTCTACCAGGCCATAAGCATACTACACAGAAGTGAGAAATCAGAAAGGCACCAATCTGACTCCAAGGGAGGTTAGAAACCTCCTTCCTTAACCTCTTTATATAACATTAAAACTATACCGATGCCTTGATTTTTTTAAAAAAAATAAGGGACATTTGACTGAGATTTAGTGCCTGGCAGAAATATCCATGTAAAACTACTGGTACAACAGATCAGTAGCAATTTAATCTATTATACAATCCTGGAAGATGGCCCAATTCTTACCTTGAACATTACTCGGAACTTGCTACGGGGTTCTCTTTGTAAACCCTTGCAGGGGCGGGGAACCTGTGGCCATGAGGTCACATGTGGCCCTCTAGGTCTTTCAAGTGCAGCCCTTTGACTGAATCCAAAGGTCACAGAACAAATCCCCCTAATAAAAGGATTTGTTCCGTAAGACTTGGACTCAGTCAAGAGGCCGCATCAGGGCCCTAGAAGGCCACATGTGGCCTCAAGGCTGCAGGCTCCCCACCCCTAGGTCATCCTGAAACCTGGCTCACATTAATGTCCCCACCAAAGGATGGCGTCAGTGTTTTCCTAGAGAAATCACCTTTAGTTTACGGGTGTGAAGGACAAAAAAAAGTCTGTATCTGAAGTGTCAACATTTTATATTTTTGCTCAACAGTATGAGTAGCAAAAATAATAATGGCATTTGTACAGTACTTTTCCAAAAAGTACAGATGCTAGAGCTTAATGTGTTACTGGGACTGATTTTTTGATGTGAGGATTGGAAGCCAGCTGTCCTCAACTCACTGTGCATTTCCCCGAAGATGGGAGAAATCTTGTTACCAAATGTAAGCCTGCGGAGGGCAAATTGTTTTAGAGCAAGAAACAGGGAAATTACATTCCTTACAATCATAACAGTATTTCTAGACTAGAGTATTCCACATTTGAAAATCACTTTGAAAGCATTCCGTTACTCAGTAACTATGTCAAGAGTCTCATTCCTGTGATATCAAGGTAAATGGTATAAGCCTGGGAGCTCGAGAGAGCAAAGAAAAAGGAAATTTGGCCGTGATCTCTTAGTTAACACAGACTGGCACTGCGACCTTCGGGTACCTCGGAGGCCGGTGGAATTCATCGCTGGAGGAGCTCACGGAGCTAAACCTTGCCCCCTGGACACTTAAAAGGAACTGAGAGACGTGAAGGCCAACAACAACATGTTCAGGTGGAGTCTAATCAGAGCCGATCTCCTCAAGTGCCAGGAAGGAACAAGCCTTCCCTCCGTGCCCTGCCCAGCACAGAGGGCATTTCACAACCGAAGAAGACAACTGAAACTTTCCTCTGAAGTATCAAGATCGGGAGAGGAGATAAGGGGCTGAGCGGCCTCCCTTTCACTAGCAGTCTTTGGCGTCCTAATACCCCACGCTGTTGTTCCAAGGACTTAATGGCTAAACTCTTGCAGACATTTTCTGGAAACATGGCTCAGATTGGTGGCTGACCACTCTCCCTGGGAAGGCAGCGTTACTGCTGCTCTCTTAACTCTCTAGCCCTTCTTCCTACTTTCTGCTCCTTGACCCCAAGAAAACGCCCCCAAACTCTGGAATGTTGCTTGAAATGAGAAGGAAGAAAGAAGGAAATACATATTTATGTGCCCCATACTGGGCTAAGTACTTTACGTATATTATCTCAGTTGGTCTTCACCTCAACCGTGGGACTTAGGTGTCAGTGGAGAAAACTAAGCCAAACAGAGGTAAAGTAATTTGTCCAGGGTCACATAGTTAGTAAGAAAGTGTCTGAGATCGGTTTTGAATTCAGGTCTTTCTGACTCCAGACCCAGTACTCTATCCACTGCACCACCTAGCTGTGTCTTCAAAAGAAATATGCAAGAACTGATATTAAAAAGATGGATCCAATCCCCTTAGTGCCTTTGATATCAACTTCAGATCTTTTCTATACATACTATAACAATGAGGTAATCTATGGCACCATTCACATCAGCTGTTCTAACCATTAGACTATCCTACGGTTTCCAAAGGACTGAGAGTAGGATTTGTCTTTTAACTTTCACTCTATCCCCAGAGCTTAGCAGAGTGACTGGCATACAGGGAGATCTTAATAAGTGCTTGTGGACTGACAGATAAAAGTGAGTATTTCATCAGATTCTTTACCTAAAAATACATTAAGAGACTGAGCTAATGGTGGTAAATCATCCTCCAGGACCATGGCCCACACTGTGCCTTGTCTTCCAGCCAACCATTGGGTGAGCTTCACAAGAACCAATTTTCTTAACAGAGAGTCAGGAGACCCAATATTTCAGAAATGGAATGAATGGTTGGATAAGTTGGAATTTGGTTTTTATTACAATTCACCAATCTACCCTTTTCACAGCCTCATCTTTTATGTTACTTTGTCAATATACCCGAGCACCATGACTTTGGCTTCTCCTTCACGTGCCCATTTCTCATAATATTTAAAATTTATCTCATCTCCTGCCCTGTCCAAGTTACACCAGCTCAGGACCCATCCACCATCATGTTACACACATTCACCATCACATGAATTTTCTATAGCTAATGGAATAGCAGGTTTTTTTTTCACTTTCTCCACTCTTATCCATAATGTAGTATATTTGAACAAGGAGATAACACAAAAACATTACAGTCAATGTATATATGGTATAAAAAAAAACAACAGGGCAAATTCCTTGGTTTGGTTTGGTTTTCTAACTGTGGTGGGGGCTTAAACAGGCTTTAATGCCTTACTTATCTCTTTTCCAAAGTTGAACTAAACAAAATTCTACCCTGATACCACCCACATTCAACTATATTTATAGCACTCTATAAAAGCAGACTCATTTTTAAAAGGAACATAGAATAATATTAGGTAATTTTCTGGGGAGGGAGGGAATCAATTGAAGACCTACTAACAAAAGTCATTTGAATGGTGATGACAAAGGTATGGTTAGTGACCATATGTCCACCTAGGTGGCACAGTGGATAGAGTGCCAGGCCTGGGGTCAGTTAGACTAATTTCTTTGAGTTCAAATCCCGACTCAGACACTAACCAGCTTGAGTGACCCTGGGCAAGCACTTAATTCTGTTTACCTCAGTTTCCCCATCCACAAAATGAGCTGGAGAAGGAATAGCAAACTACTCCAGTGCCTCTTCCAAGAAAACTCCAAATGGGGTCATGGAGTCGGTCACAACTGAACAACAAGGTTAGAGAAAGGATGTGACTGTCACAAATAATCTGCTTTATGATGGGAGTATTTGCCTGCTAGATTGGGGGAAGGATAGAGATGAAGAGTTTACTTAACTTGGAGCAAGATGGATGACTGAACCTGAAGAGTGGTAATCATAGTCTAATGTCGAAGTGTAGGCAAGTGCCCAAGGGATCTCTTTTAGCCCTGTGCCAAGGAACACTTGTACTCATAATGTGGATAAAGCCACAGGTGGCTTCCTTATCTCCTGTGCAGAGGACACAAAATTAGTGAAGGATAACTGGCACGTTGAGTAACATTGGGTATGAATCTAATATGATAAAATATTAAAAGGGACAATGCAAAATTTCACACTTGGGTCCAGAAACACCAACTTTGCAACTTCTCTTGTCCAATACCAGTAGATCTAAGAGGTCTACAGATTTTTAATTGACTTTGAGCTCAAGATGAATTAACAAGGTTATAAAGCAATGGAGGAAAAAGTGATAAGATCACTGTTTGAATTAATAAAGGCATGGTACAGGTGTCTCCAATGTCTTGGTGCAGATGGCTTTAAACTGCACCGAGACTTTTGGGACACCACACACACACACACACACACACACACACACACACACACACACGGAGAACATTCAAGGAAGGGCAATCCAGAGTCTAGAGGTCTTGACGTCACCCCTATAAGGAATGGGGCTGAAGGTACTAGGGGATTTAGTCTAGAGAAGACAAGCATTTGGGGCAGTATCATAGGGGCTTTCAAGCAGGTAGAATCTTGCTCTATTTGGCCCCAAGGGAGAGAACAAGAAGCCATGAGTACAAAATGACAAAGGAGCAGCCGGATGCCAGAAGAAAAGTACACAGAAGAGACATGGGCTGTGTTGGGAAGCAGCCACCCTCTCCCTGCCTGGCTTCAAGCAAAGGCTCCAAAAGGACAACTGGTGAGGGAATCCTTGTCAACAGCAGACTTGTTCATGTGTGGGCCAGAGTGGATGGCCTCTTTGGTCCCTTCCAATCCTATCATTCTATCATATCATCTTCTTTGTTTTCTAAGAACCACCAATCCAGTTTTTAGCACAAGGATGTCCAAGAACTGACAAGTCCATCAAACCACCATGATAATAACTGGCATTTTCCTAGCTAGAGTTTTTAGGTCCACAATGCTTTTTATGAATATTATCTCCTTTGATCCTCCCAACAATCCTTGGGGAAAGGTGCTATTATTACCCCTATTTTACTGATGAGAGAATTTAGACAGAGATGACTTGCCCAGGGTCACACGGCTGATAAGTTTCTAAGGCTGGATTTGAACTCAGGCTTTCCTGACTTCAGGTCCACCATTCTAAAGAGTGCATTTTAAGTATATTTCTGTTCATACTCTCACCTCCAAATTAGTGGTCATCTGAATTATTCACATTCCACCAAGTGGGCTACTGCCACCAATCCTACTATTCCAACCAAGGGAAACATAAGGTTCGAGCAAGCAATCACTGTGGTGCATGCCATCTGTGGCAACCAGAGCTGAGATATTTCCAGAGTGACCACAAATTTGTCTGGTGAAGGGGCCAGAAGGGGCAGGGCAAGAGGAAGCTTTTTTATAAGATGTGCATGAAAGAAAAAGAAAGGTATAGAGTCAAAGGAAGAGAAAGAAAAGACAGAAAGAGATGGAGCAGAAATGAATGAGAAAAGTTGTGGAAGAAAAAGCAACTGGCCCCTGCATTACCATTATCAGGGTTGGAAAACATCCTACTTGCACTGGAGACGGTCTTCCCAATGTCCGCTAGTGATCGGAGATTGGATTTCTTAGTTTGATGTCGATGCTTCCGGAGCAAAGTGTAGGTCACCTTATCCTTCAGGTCAGCTTTCAACAGGCCCGTCTCAATCTGATTATCAACAATCATCTCTGTTACAAGAACAAAAAATAAAATTTGTTAGAAGAATAAATTACATTTATGCTATTGAATCTCAATTAGATCCTCATTCCATTAAGGCAGTCCTTTTACTCCTTCCTAAATGGATATCCATCCCACTCCCCTCAGCATCTATTCCAGAACCTCTTCTCTCTCAAACCTTCTATGCACCTTCTGTCTTCCCTGAATCTCAGCTAAGGAGCTTGTCTCACACCTTCCCAAGGAGATAGAGGCTTCTCCAAACAAGCTCCCTCTTCTTGCCTTCTGAGCATGTCATAACCCCTTAATGTAACCTCTCTTTCTCTTCTCCTTTACTCCAACCTCTGACAATGAGGTGGCCCCTTCTCCTTGCTGAGAACAACAAAGGACATATGTCCTTGAACCTGTCCCCTCTCTTCTGCTACAGTGATTGCCCCATATTCATACCCTTTCTCTTTCTCATCTCCAATGACCTCCCTCGTTACTAATTCCATCCTTTCCTCACTATACTCCAATATCCCTACTAGTTATGATCCTATATCCATCTTCCCTTTCTCAGCCAGACTTGCAGATAAAATTGTCTGTAATCATTGCCTCTAATTAACTTTTTACTATCTTCTAAACCCTCTGTAATCTGGCTCCTGGCCCACTCATTTGAGTGAAACTGCTCTCTCCAAGTTCCTGGCGATCTCTTAATTGCCAGATCTAATGATCTTTTATCAGTCTTCATCCTTTTTTGCTTCTCTGTATTTGTCTCTGTTAACCACCTCCTCCTCCTCCTGGATACTCTCCTGTCTAGTTTGTGAAACTGTTCTCTCTTGGTTTTATTCCTACCTACCTGACTACTCCCCAATCCCCTTTGCTGGACAATCAATTGATCAAGGATCATTTATAAAGCCATGTACTATGCTAAGCATGGAAATGCAAGGGGAAAAATGAAAAAGTCTTTGATTCAAGGAACATATATCCTCTGCAAGGAGACAAGTTACACATTTTTTAAGTATATATAAGATACAATAAAGCAGACTCAAGGTTACCTTATATAGGAAGACACTAGAAAAATGTATACCATTCCCTATGGCATCAGAGTTTAACCCAAGATTCTTTTCTGGGTCCCCTCTCACTTGGTGATCTCATCAGCTCTTATGAGCTTAACTAACTTTTCTAGGCAGATGGTCCCAGTATCTATATCCAGCCCTAGTCCTTTTCCTGAGTTTGAATCTTGAATCATGAACTGCTTATTAGATATTTCAAAATGAATATCACAAAGACATCTCAACTTCACTATGTCCCAAACCACTAGTAACTCTTTTTGTCCTCCTTAATTGATTCTCTTCCCCACTCCCTAGAGCAGCCATTCCAAGTCTCTTCTTTCCTGAAATTTTCCATACCCTATCCCCTAACCTTCACAGCGAGATCTAACTTCATCATTCACTGTGAAAATAGAAGGTATTTGCCATGAGCTCCCCCATTTCCCTTACCGTCCTCTCATAATCCTCTAAAATCATCTACCAATCCCTCCTTTATTCCAGGCTTTGATGGATTTTCTCCTTGCCAAGGCCAACCTCTTGAATCTACCCTTTTCCATCTTCTCCAGCAGATTGCAGTAACTACCATCCCCATTCTTTCTCTAATCTTCCATCTCTCCCTATCTACTCAATCCTTCTCTGCTGCCAACAAACATTCCTTCATCTTCAGAAAATCCCTGCAAGCTATTGTCTTATGTTTCTCATTCTTTCCTCCTCCAAATTCCTGGAAGAAGCTGTCTAAACTCATTTCCTCTCCTCTCATTCTTTTCTAAACCCTCTTCAGTCTGGCTTCCAATCTCATCACTTACTGAAAACTCTTCTCTCCAAAGTTTCCAACCATCTCTTTCTTAATAGCTATGTCTCGTGGACTTTTCTCAGTCCTCATTGTTCTTGACCTGTTTTTAGCATTTGATACTCGATCACCCTCTAGTCATGAATAATCCCTTCTCTCTGGATTTCCATGACACTGCTTCTCCCCTACCCCTCAAACCAACTGGTATCTGACACATTTTTTCATATCTACTGGTATGTGTCTAACTTGCTCCTTCAAAAGAATCTAGGTTCCCTAAAGGTTAGTATTGTTTCACTTCTTTCTTGGTATCCCCAGTGCCTAGCATAGTGTTTGGCATGCAGAGGAAACTCGAGAGTTACTTGCTAATCAATTCTTTGATCGATTGATCACACACAGCTATGTAACAGCTGGGATGCCAAGACCTGGAAGTGACAGAGTTGGGATTGCAATGCAAGTACCTGTCATGGTGCTATAAAGCAGACAAGTGTATATTGAACTAGACTCCAAGCTTGCTTACAACTCAGATTATTTTGAGTCGACAGATAACTTCAATTTCTAGATAGCAGAACTGGGCCATAGGATCATTTATTTAGAGCTGGAAAGGACTTTCTTGTGTCATGTTGTCCAACTCCTTCCCCTCAACTTTACAAATTAGGAAGATAAAATCAAATAATGTGACAAAGGTCAAACAGGTAGAAATTGGCAGAACCAAAATTTGAACCCTGGTCCTCTAACTAGAAATTCAAAGTTCTTTCCGCTATATCAGGTTGTCTATCTCTTCCTATTTTTCTATGTCCCTTCCTATCTCTTTTCCTTTCCCTGCCCTCTTCCATTCCCTTCCTTTCCCTTGCTCCTTCCCCTCCCTTCCCTTCTCTTCCTTTCCCTTCCATCTGCTCTCCATCCCTTTCCTTCCCCTTCTCCCTCCCTCTTCTTCCTCTTCCCTTCCCTCCCTTCCCTTCCCTTCTCTTTTCAAAACTGGATCTTTCTGTCACCTCTAGGCTAGAAGGGCAGTGACTACTCACATGCCCAAGCCCACTGCTGATTGTCAAAAAACTTTTGACCTGTTCTGATTTCAACCTGTGTTGGCTAGCCCTTCTTAGACAACCTGATGTGCCCTCCCCATTCCACCCCACCTCTGTCAGGTGCTCATCTTAATTGTGTCAGATGCCAAATCAATGTAGACCTCCAATCAGCTTTGTCCTTACTGCAGCTCAGAACTTCCCACTTTAAAGTGATCTACCAGCCTTAGCCTCTCCCATTCAGGAATTAAAGGCAAGACAGCACAACAGACTTTTAATTACTATCTTTTTCAAACACGTATTTGGGAAAACTTCTTATGGTCTATGAGACCTTCATCTTGAAGAAAAGCAGCAATACATGAGATATGCTCCCCCAACCCCAACCGCCTTGTACATAGTTAATATAAAAATATAAGCACAGCTGGGAAGCCACCATTATTTTCCTTTCAAAGAGATATTTCCTTATGAAAGGTGGGGGTAGGGAGTCTAACTTCAGATAAATATGATACTTCTCATCACCCATATATTTAACCACCCCCCCAAAAAATTAGTAAAATCAGTCTCCACTAAAAACCTCTGCCTTATGTCTTTGGGAAACAGCAGCTGTATCTTCAAACTGACCTCAAATGAAAGGTTATCAAGACATTGGCTTAAAAAAAGTAAGGCAAAAGAACGGGCACGAAGTTAATTTCATCACTTATTCTCGGGACGGCTAATCTCAATAATAAAAGATATCTACTCAGGTTTTACAGTTTATAGAACACCTTCCACACAGCAGCCCAGGCCAGTGGGAAGGAGAAGGTAGCATAAGAGTTATTATCCCGCTTCTACAAATGAGAACACTGAGCTCAGGGGAGGAGAAGCTACTTGTCCACTGTCACATGTAAGCTGCTTTTGGATTCAAAAGGGGGTTCTGTGTGCAGAACATAAACCAGTAGATCTCTGGGGAATGATAATTAGGCATATTTTTTAAACAATCTGTGAGAAGTAACACCAGCTGGCAAATATGTTGTACATTTTGCTCGCCATGTCCCATAACTCCTCCCTTTTGTTTTTCTTTAAAACACCAAGAGCTAGAGCATTTTATGCTACTTTTAAAGCAAATATACAACCCACTCTCCATTCTTCTCTCCATCCCTGTCTTTTCTGCCTGCTGGGATGTCAGCGGTTATCAAAGGCAATTCCAAGCAAAGAAGTGGTGGGTGGATGAGGGGAAAAATCAAGCTATTTATTTATGTCTGCCTTTATTGCTTATCTATCTAATCCATTTACATAAAATTTTAGCTATACTGTATTTGAGGCTCAATCATGCAGAATTCGCCACAACACCCCTGTGGGGTTGGTCAATATTATGACGCCTCCTCCCCAATTACTTGAATAATTCAGGATAAATTCTCTCTCAACAGATGAATCTCCTCCTACTCGACTGGGAAGATTATGGCTACTGGCAAGCTCTCTCATCCACCCTCCACCGTCACTCAAAGTCTCTAAGACTGTACTCATCCACATCTCCTGCAGAGCCGGGACACCAATCAAGGTCTCCTGACTGACTCAGTGTTCCTTCCATTACACTAACTTCTGTCCCAGCCCAAGGAAAGCCAGTATCATTTCAAACAATATGAAAAGGTGGTTTCTGTGAATCTATTTCTAGTCACCCCAATAATAAAAAAAATGCTCATCCCTAGTAACTATCCTAAAGTAAAAAACCATCCCTAGTAACTATCCTAATCTATTGATAATCTCCTCTCCTTAGTTAAAATCATCGAAAAAGGGATCAGTGCCTTTGTTTCCCATCTTCTCACCCTCTTCAACACTTTCTTCCATCCGTAGCATCCTCAACATTGCTTCCAATCTATACATTCAACTGAAATGACTCTCTGCCAAGTTACCAGTAGCCTCAAGTGACAAATCTGACAATCTTTTCTCAGTTTTCATATATCGAGATTCCCCCGAAGTTTTTGAAACTGCCGACCACCTTCTCATCCTGCACATTCTATCCTCTCTGTAACACTGCTCCTCTCCCTTCCCTCCCTCCCTCCCTCCTTCCCTCTCCCCCCCTCTCTCTCTTTCTGTCTCTCTGTCTCTTTCTTTCTCTGTCTCTCTCTCTGTCTCTCTCTCTTTCTCTCTTTCTCTCTCCCTTCATCCCTCCCTCTCTTCCTCCCTCTGTGAACTCATTAATAAAATATAAATCCCTCTGGCATTTAAACCTGGCCCATCACTATCATTCTAGTCTTAATAAACATCACACTCATCCATGCATCCCACAGTCCAGTCATACTAGCTTACTTGCTGTTCTTCACACACAACTCTACATCTCTAATATCCAGATTATTACAATGACTGTCTCTCAAGACTAGAATGCTCTCCTTTCTCATCTCCATCTCTTAGACTAGCTGACTTCCTTGAAGATTCAGCACAAAAACCTCCCTCTGGTGGAGATTTTTCTCGGTCCCATCCCCCACCTTCTACTGCCTAGCCCTCTGAGGTTAATTTCCATCTACAAAGTAGGTATCTATATACCAATACACGTAAATCTTGTCTCCTCCATTAGAACATAAGCTCCTTGAGGGCATGGACTGTCTACATCCCCAGCACATATGATTGGCATATATTAGGTGCTTAATAAATGCTTGGAGATTTAGTGATTCCCTAAATTTGCTAAGATCACTCCTATGAAGAACAGTTGAAATTTACTTTGTTCTTAGAAAGAAAGAAAAAAAAGCTATTATTAGTTTATGATATTTTTTAAAAAACATAGAAAAAAATAAATCTTAGTTTATCATAGGCTAGGGCCAACCGTGGCAGGTAGTAAGTTGAGGTTTATTTCCATACATACAACTGTGCTACCATGGGGTAGGGAGCAGTATAGGCCAATGGGACCAAGAGAGCAAGCACAGATCAAATTGCCTTCCCAGTGCTTGTCCCAGGACTGAGAACCGTACCATGCTCGACACATCAGAATTTGGGATTCTTAGGCAGAATTGTGAAGAATGCTACTTGTGTTACTTCTTCTTCCCCTCTGTCATCACAGGGGATTCCTGTTTAGATGTAGGTTCCATGCTGGGAATGTTGAGGTCCCTCTAACTCAGATCCTATAGTTCTGTGTTTATACATTAGGAAGTCAGTCTATTCAGATGTATCACTCTCTAAGCAGATCTTCGAGGCAGTTCTCTCTACTAGCCTCCAGGTCATTTTCCCTCCTTTCTTAAAGAGGTCAATATTGGGTTCAGAATCTTCTTCTTTACTCCATAGCTCCATTTATACCAGTGGCTCTCAACCTTCCTAATGCTTCAACCCTTTAATACAGTTCCTCATGTTGTGGTGACCCTCATACAATAAAATTATTTTCGTTTCTACTTCATAACTGTAATTTTGCTACTGTTATGAATCGGAATGTAAATATCTGATATGCAGGATGCATTTTCATTGTTACAAACTGAACATAATCTACAGGTTGAGAACTGCTGACTTATATTAAGGCACTGAATTCAACATATGGTCTATGTTCCCTTAAATACCCTAGCATCACAGAGTCTGTGAAACTGTGACTCCCATGACTGAGACCTTGGCTTTCCGTTGGCCACACACAGGGATGGTCAAACTATGGATCTTAGTATAAGCCAGTTTATAAAATTAATTAGTAGTGCTCCCTCATGCTTGTTTTTTTTTTAATTTTTTTTATTTACTCATTTACTTTTAATTTACAAGATTCAGTTCCACAATCACTTGAGTTTCAGATTTTCTCCCCTCCCTTCCCCCCCCCCCATGGTGGCGTGCAATCATGTATAGGATCTGCAAATACTTTCACATTGTACAATAGTTTGGTCATATAGAAGGGTTGTAACCAATGAGTGATCAC